>OY856409.1:496151302-496673802 GCA_963693085.1 Alisma plantago-aquatica | reverse complement strand
AACCATTCAAAGACCCTCAATACAAATTGAACCCCAACATGAAAAAGTGGTCCATCTAGAGGTCATTAAATTTCTCATACTAGGGTTTATCTACCCCATTTTAGATTCTCCTTGGGTAAGCCCCAAGTAGGTTATTCCCAAGAAGAGTGGATGAAGGAACAATAAGAATGAGCTCATTTCCACCCACATATCATTGGGTGGAGAATGTGTATTGATTATAGGAAGTGGAACAAATCTATGAGGATAGACCACTTTCCCCTCCCCTTCCTTGATCAAGTCTTGGAGCAATTGGCACATCAGGAACTCTTTTATTATCTAGATGGCTAATCCAATTTCTCCCAAACTTTTATCCATACCGAACCGAAAGAGAAGACCACCTTGACCTTCCCTTTTGGCACATATGTCTTTAGGAGGATGCCTTTCGGCTTTTGGAACACGCCTTCTACTTTCCATTTTTGTATGGCAGCAACCTTTGCTTGGTCGATATAAATTGTGATGGAGGTATTCTTGGATGATTTTTTACTTTAAGAAAAATACTATTCACTCTTGTTTGCATCAGCTATCTCTTATGCTAGAAAAGTCTGAAGAAGCATATCTGGTGCTCGATTGGGAGAAGTGTCATTTCATGGTGAAGGAGGGAATTATCCTTGGACATAGCGTGAGGAACAAGAGGATTGAGGTGGATAAGTTGAAGATTGAAGTTATTGCCAAACTCACATCACCATGTAATGTGAAGGGAGTTTGTTCCTTCTTGGATAATACATCTTTTATTGCAAGTTCACCAAAGACTTTTCAAAAATTGCAAAGGTAAGACCAATTTTTCTCTAAGATTCTATGTTTTATTTTGATTATGTTGCATGGAAAGCTTCACCAACTTGAAATCTACCCTCTCTACAACACCCATGATATGAGCACTGGACTGGTCTCAACCTTTTGAGATCATGGGTGATGCTAGTAACTATGCAGTGGGAGAAGTTTTGGGTTAGCAGATTGACAAGAGGCATCACATCATCTACTATGCCTCAAAGACACTAGATGAAGCATAGAGGAACTATGAAACGATCGATGAGGAATTAATTACTAACAACCCTGACTATTTAGAAGATAGGTTGATGATCAAGCTTAGAAAAAGGAAGGTATCCTTGGAATATGAAATGACTGGTCTGATAGGATTTAATCAAGCTATATGCATGAACAAAATCCCAATAGTGGAGGACTAGAAACCATTCAGAGACGCCCAATAAAAATTGAACCCCAACATGAAAGAAGTGGTCCATCTAGAGGTCATTAAATTTCTCATAGCAGGGTTCATCTACCCCATTTTAGATTCTCCTTGGGTAAGCCCCAAGTAGGTTATTCCCAAGAAGGGTGGATGAAGGAACAATAAGAACGAGCTCATTTCCACCCATAGTATCACCGAATGGAGAATGTGTACTGACTATAGGAAGTGGAACAAATCTATGAGGATAGACCACTTTCCCCTTCCCTTCCTTTATCAAGTCTTGGAGCAATTTGCACATTAGGAACTCTTTTATTATCTAGATGGTTAATCCAATTTCTACCAAACTTTTATCCATCCTGAAGACCAAGAGAATACCACCTTTACCTTCCCTGTTGGCACGTATGTCTTTAGGAAGATGCCTTTCGGCTTGTGGAACACCCCCTCTACTTTCCTTCTTTGTGTGGCAGCAATCTTTGCTTGGTCGATATAAATTATGATGGAGGTATTCATGGATGATTTTTTACTTTAAGAAAAATACTTTCACTCTTGTTTGCATCACATGTCTCTTACGCTAGAAAAGTATGAAGAAGCATATCTGGTGCTCAATTGGGAGAAGTGTCATTTCATGGTGAAGGAGGGAATTATCCTTAGACATAGCATGAGGCATAGGAGGATTGAGGTGGATAAGGTGGAGATTGAATTTATTGACAAACTCACATCACCATGTAATGTGAAGGGAGTTTGTTCCTTTTAGATAATATATCTCTTATCGCAAGTTCATCAAAGACTTTTCAAAAATGGCAAAGGTAAGACCATTTTTTTATAATATTCTATGTTTTATTTTGATTCCACTTGCATGGAAAGCTTCACCAACTTGAAATCTACCCTCTATACAACACCTATAATCTAAGAACTGGACTGATCTCAACCTTTTGAGATCATGGGTGATGCTAGTAACTATGTAGTGGGAGAAGTTTTGGGTCAGCAGATTGACAAGAGGCATCACATCATCTACTATGCCTCAAAGACACTAGATGAAGTATAGAGGAATATGCCATGACCGATAAGGAATTAATCGCTATTGTCTTTGACAAATTCAGATCATATCTTGTTGGTTCCAAGGTGATTGTCTACACCAACCACACTATCATACGTTACTCGATGACCAAGAAGGATGCCAAACCCTGATAGATTAGATGGGTCCTTTAATTACAAGAATTTGATTTAGAAATCCATGATAAGAAAGCATGCAAGAATGTGGTGGCTTATCATCACATCTGTATTAATCTTTTTTGAAATGATTGCAGTTTGAATTGATGATCCTCTTCTCGGTGACCAATTTATGAAGGCCTCCTATGATATTTTGTAGTATGTAGATCTTTCAAACTACCTTGTAGCGTGCATCTTGCACCTGGAGTACATGGGAAATTCTAAGAACAAATTCTTGTATGACGTTAAGCACTACTATCGGTATGAGTTGTACCTCTTTTTCCTTGGTGTTAATGGTCCATATTGACGGTGTTTCAGAGATGAAGAGTGGCACTCAATTCTTAAGTAGTACCACTCGGGTCCAACAAGTGGCCACATGAGTGCAAAGAAGACCACCCTAAAGGTCATCCAATGAGTATTCCATTGGCCTAAAATTTCAAAGATGCCTATCAATACATCCTTTCTTGCGATTACTGCCAAAAGATGTAGAAACATTTCAAAATGTGATGAGATGCCCTTGACAACTTGGTAGGAAGTAGAGATATTTAATGTTTGGGGAATGGATACAAGGGTCCATTTCCAGCTTCTTGTGGCTACTCCTATATTCTGGTTGTAGTTTACTATGTCTCAAAATGAGTTGAGGCAATCCCCATTGTCTCCTGTGACTCTAAACCCATCATGAAGCTTTTCAAAGATATCATCTTTCCTACATTTGGGGCACCACACACAGTCATCTCTAACGGTGAATCTCATTTTCTAGAGATAAAATTTGAACTTCTACTATATAAGTATGGTGATGATCATCGAGTAGCTTTGCCATAGTATTCTCAAAAAAATGGCCTAGTTGAAGTGTCAAACCAACGGCTCAAGTCATCCTTGAGAAAATAGTTGGGATAATAAGGAAAGATTGGGCACTAAAGCTCAATGGTGCTCTATGGTCATGCAAGATAGTGTTCAACACGCACTTGGGTACTACTCTGTTCTGGTTGATCTATGGAAAATTTTGCCATCTCCTAGTTGAGATGGACACAAAGCTAGATGTCAATATTATTTATAAACTTTGATTTATCTCTTGTCAGATATAAATGTTTTCTACAATTGCAAGAGATTTAGGAATTATGCATGTCCATCTACGATAACGCAAACATATACAAGGAGTGGACCAATATGTGGCATAACGGTCAACTGAAGAGAAAAGACGTCCAAGTGATAGGCCAAATCTTTCTTTATAATTTCCAATTGATAATGTTTTTGGAGAAACTATGATCCCAGTGGCATGAGTCGTATCTTGTGAAAAATATCTTCCCACATGGTGCATTCATTTTGTAGGACAAGATCAAGGCCAAATTTGTGTCAAATGGATGCAGAATGAAAAGAGACATCACTACTGAAGACATTGAAGCAACGGGAAGAAACTTCACTCCCCCTTTCTAATCTAGTTGTTATTTGAGAACATAGGTGTCGAACCAAAGACATTAAACAAGGTGCTTGTAGAACAACTCGAAAGTTTTTTTTCTGTGGAAATTGATGTTTCATTGCATAGATAGCACAATTGTGCATATTGTATCAGTTACATCAAAATATGACTACAAGCATAATGTGACATATTACATAATCAGACTCGTCCTATATAGGACTGTAATATACATTAAAGTGTTCAGATGATTTTTGTTATAATGGGTGTAGCTAATGCTTTGTTGGAAATGATATTTAGCAAGAGCGTCAGCCTGCCTATTGTTCTTTCTATTTGTGTGGATTATCTCAGTAGTCTCCTTCGTAATCAGCTGTATACCTCGGGTGATATTAGCAGAGGATTGTTGTTGAACCTTAGCTATTCCATCAACATGTCGATTTTGTTCTCTTGTACATTTATTGAATAAGACATCCCAAAACAGTGAACATAAAAGCTTTATGGCTTGTGTCCACCAAACAAAGGTAGTAAATTTGTCCTCATTTTGTATAATCATAGGAATAGCCGATGAGTTGTCAGTTCGTACTTGTAAACAATGGAATCCTAATTGTAGCATCATAGTGAGGCCGAAGTGAATTGCTGCAAGCTCAGCTTTCAAAACTAATGATGTGTAGATATGTTTGGACCACACACATATCCATAGGCCAGATGAAGAGATAACCACGACTGCAATTGAAGTTTTAGTCGGTAAAACAAAAGCATCTATATATATTGTAACCCATCCTAAAGGAGGGTTATAGATGGAATGTTGATTTGAGGATGATACATGGTTCGAAGTTGATGTGTAGTTTGTTGTAGAGATATCAAGAGCTTCAACAATGTAACTGGATAATCGATATCCAAACATGTTAATTTTTGCAGTTGAACATGCTTCTGCCCTGAAAATTGTATTATTCCTAGCCAACCAGATTTGATAATAGCAGGATACAAACAGAATCATAGTGGGAGAATTAAGTATATATTGTAACCATTGTTGAAGACAATAAGAAAAGAACAGCAGGCAATTATCCAACACATTTAAGAGGTTCCAGACTTCAGCTGATCTTGGACAATCTCTTAGAGCATGTAGAATACGTTCAGATGGTGCACCACATAACTGACAAGAAGATTCTATAGAAAAATGATGATAGACACGTTGTAGATTAGTCATTAAACTCAGATGGCATATAAGCCAAATAAAGGCCCACAGTTTCATAGGAAGTTTTAGTTTCCATACTTGTGACTAAGGTCCTGTTGTAGTCCTTGATTTTCCTTGAAGTAATAGACCATAGGCCGAGGAAACAGAGAAATAACCTTTTTTTGTCAGATTCCACGACCAACTGTCATTATACTAATCTTGTCTAGGAGGAGGCAGAGAAAGTATACAAAGAGCCACATTATGGGGAAAATATAAATTGATAAATGATGTATCCCAATCACCTGATAAATTTAATAGTGATTCTACTTTTAAGTCAATTAGATCATCTGGAATCAATCTAATTAAAGTCTGATTTTAGTTTGTAATGGATGGAATCCAATTATCAAACCAAACTAAAGTGTTTTGGCCATTCCCTACAATCCTTGATGTGTGTTGAAGCATTAATTGCTTCAATCTGCATACACTGCGCCAAAATGAAGTGACTCTATGACCAAAGTTAGAAGAAAAGGATCTGTACTTATGTAGCAAACTAGGGCCCCATAAACAAGATCTTCCAGTTAATATGTCCCAAGTCTTCTTCATAATTAATGCTTGATTCCACTCATGCATAGAAATAATACCAAGTCCCCCAGTAGATTTAGGAGCAATAATTTTTCCCCAAGACACTAAGGAGAGTGGTTTTTTGGGTGTTTTCCATTGCCAAATAAAATGCCTTACAGCCATGTCTATATATTCACAAACTAAAACTGGTATGACAATAGTATGCATAGTAGAAGTTGGAATCGTCATTAATACAGATTTAGCAAGGAAAATTCGTCCTACTAAGTTTAAGGTATGTGTTGACCAACTTGTTAAACAGTTATTAACCTTATTAGTAATATGAGAATATATATGCTTAGATATCCAGCCATGAATAACTGGAACCCCCAAATAAGTACCAAGATCATCAACTTTTTGCATACCAGCTTTATGACATATATGATGTTGGATTTTGATGGGAACATAAGTAGAAAAATAAATGACACTTTTATTTATAGAAATGGTTTCTTTTGAGGCATCTTCAAAATGAGAGAAACACTGCATGATGGTATCAATATTGGCCAAGGACGCTCTTGAAAAAATAATTATATCATTTGCAAAAGCTATATGCGACATAGAAGGGCCTTGCGTAGATAATTTGAGAGGTATCCATTCAGATCTATTTAGGCACAACACAAAAAGATAGGGTGATATAGGGTCACCCTACCTTAATCCTCATGTAGCCTTAAAGACAGAGAGCTGGTGACCATTAAAAATAATATTGATTTTCCCACCACACAAAATTCATAATATAAGTAATAATGGTGGAAGGGAAGCCCACCTTTGTTATAGTATCAAGTAGAAAAAACTAAGAAAGTATGTCATATGCTTTAGCTAAATCTATCTTGATAGCCATTGCAGGTATTGAAGAACGTCTTCTCATATTGTGTATAAGTTCTTGAACAATAATGATGTTGTCTGATATTCATCGTCCAGGTATAAAACTAAACTATTCAGGAAGAATCCAATCATCCATATAAGGTTTGAGCTGATTGACAATAATTTTAGATATCAACTTTAGGCAGACATTATTTAATGAGATTGGTATGAACCAATTATAACGCATCAGTTGAGAGACTTTTGGTATTAGGACCATGAGAGTATTACACAAACTATCAAATAGAGGATAGCCAGATAAGCTATCACAAACAGTGTGCATAATAGAGTTTTTGATAGTGTTCCAATGGCTAATCATGAATTCCACATTTACACCATCTGGGCCTGTAGCCTTATTACGACCCATAGATTTAAGAGATAAAAGGACTTCAGCCTCATTCGGTAACCCTACAATAATAATAGTCTGATGTTGTGACACAATGTTATTATTAGCCGAGATACTATTCAACTATAGAGTAGATGGTCGATAAGTAGACTGAAAATGAGATTTGAAGAAGTCTAGAATGTGGCTTTTCAAAGCATTAGGATTTGTAAATTCAACATTATCATCATTAAGTAGCACAGAGATTGTATTTCTAATCTTCCTTGCCTTCAGGAAATTGTGGAAAAAGGCAGTGTTAGCATCTTCTTCAGCAAGCCATGTAATATGACATTTGTTCTTTAAGTCCATATTTTCCTTGAAGATAAGATAATCATATTGCTTAACTAAAGAGATACAGTAAAGGTCCAAATGTGAAGAATAATTTGTCTCAATGGAGGATTGAAGATCAGAATTTTTCCCAAGAATAGTCTATTTTGACATTTGTAATTGTTTCCTGTGTATAGTATCCCAAGTTGTAATGAAATTTCTAGTATAGGACATAGCTGAAGAAGAGTCCAAAGAGGACGGCCAATGTTGTTGTAGTAATTCTCTGAATGAGTCAATAGAACTCCAACTCAGTTTAGTTTTGATAAGAAAACTGAATTTGGGCCGAGCAGTAGAAAAAAATAACAATGGATTATGGTCAGATTGAATTTTGGTCAGATGATGTACTTGGAAGCACTGTCTTGTAGATAAAAAATGAGAGTTAACTAATACACGATCAAGGTGCTCATGTACATTTCCTGCCTTAAATGTGTAAGGAAATCTAGAAAACCAAAAACCGTTAGGTCTAATTGCATAAGGCAGTCATGAAATAAATTAGATTCTGAAAAAGGAAAGAAATTGCTACCAATATTTTCAGATGGAGATAACATGACATTGAAATCTCCTAGTACTATCCATGGTTGAGAGATAAAGGAACTTAGTCTAATTATTTGTTGCCATAATTGATGTTGGATCTGTGGTACATGGTGGGCATAGACAAAAGTGAAGAATGCAGAATTATTGATACAGCAATGAAGATACTGACGATGACTTTCAATGAGATGGGCAGTTGTGTCATGTGGCTGCCATAAGATCCAGATGCCACCAGAAAAGCCTCTGGCTTCAGCACGATGAGAATTCTAATATCCTATAAGGGAAATAATTTCATCTTCTCGGGTACCAGATATTTGAGGTTCAATAATAGTAACAACATGTGGCCTGTGTAATCTGATTAACTCCTTAAGATGTGATTGGGTAAGGTCATTACCAATACCCCTTACATTCCAGCATAGAACATCAATCATAAAGGTAATGACTTAGGCAAGGTTTGTATCCATTTCTTCCTGAATAACATCTATAGAAGTAGTAAGCTGTTTGGCCTTACTGTGAGTAAAATATGGGTTAGCCTTCATTTTGCCACTGGTGCCTTTGATATCTCAACCAATGGTAGTTATTGTATTTGTTGTATCAGTTGGAATTGAAGTGTCTACTGGTTGACCAACTTGTTCTTGATGCATAGTAGGATCCATAGTAGAATGTGTGATCACCTCGTCTGGACCAGGGGATACTGATGTGTGATCCATAAGGGATCCACTCGCATTAGAATGAGGTATAGATGGTAGGACAAATGAGGGTGAGGTAGATGATACATTGGCGGCATCTAAGTCAGCATCAACTGTCCTGGATAGCAATTTCCCTTTTTGATTCCAAACCTTTTGTAATGTCATCTTCTTTGGGGGTGTTGATACCACATGATCTACCACAACAATATGTGTGCCTTCCATCTTCATATTATCTTCAAGAGGCCCAAAATGATTAGAATTTATAGTAGTGGGTATTGGAGTGTCTTTTCTTGGAACAACAGGTGTCTGGTTTTGCTTTTGTTGCAGCCTTTGTTGTTTGGAGGAATGAATGTTCTTGCTATAACAGACTTACCATCGCTCCTCATCTAGAATCCAGAGTAAACCAGAATCCATCTGAGTTTTGGAGTTGGTACCTAATCACGACTTGTGTTTGTCTTACATTCCCCTTGATGGTGGCCTAGAAGTCCACATGAGAGACAGATCAATGATACGGCTTAATATTCTACTCGGTATGGAGTTCCTTCAATTATGATAGCCGGTTGAATAGGCGAGGTGGTATCCAACTCAATTGGTAAATAGGAGAATTTTCTTCGAGAGGAGTTAAGGGTGTAATCATCCACCCGAAACAGATTCCCCAAAATTTGGCCAATGCGCTGGAAGACAACCGTATTATACAGATGTAATGGCAAATCCAATATGCGAGCCCAAACAACAACTTTGTCTGGTAATCCAACAGAAGGAGAGAAAGAAGGAGTCCATCAACTAACGAATATACTATTTCCAAACATGGTCCTAGGACCACCAGTTAGGACATTGTCATAATCATGTGAACAAGAAAATTGCACTACAAAATTGTTCATGCTATGTTCGTAGATTCACCAATGACCAATTGGTTTCCACATTGCTTTAATATGATCTCATAGAGTAAGATATCCAACAGAATGGCCAATCCAATGAATTACCACTGCATAGGACCAGGGTCTTGAAAGCATTGTTTGGGAAAATTCCGCAATGTGAATCTCTGCTTGACCTGATGAGTTGACAATGAATATATCTTCTGGATTAACTTATCGCAAATCATCCTCATCCAAGAAGAATGTTGAATGAGAAGGCGGCCCTACAGTTGCATCATAGAAGGATTTGGGTAGGCCAGAATTGGGGGTGGAAGTGGCAGAGTCAGAGTCTAACTGGAAATTAGAACGACGCATAGCAGTGTCTGAGCAGAAATCTTCATCCTGCCCAAGTGAGTGGTTGTGTATCTGTTTGTAGGAAGAAGGAATTGCACTTTTATAATCAAAATGTAAGCCAACAGAATCTAGTTTTTGAGATGCTTCAGATCGCAGTCCTCCATAATGCCATTTGAAGGCTTCAGGTTCTCCGTCAAGGCCATCTCAGTATCAGGCTAGAGGGATTCCTTAGGATTCCACAATGAAGAATTTGTATTGTCTTGTGACATTGGATCTGCCTCAACTTCAGCGTCCCAGAATAAGGCTAGGTTGACGTCATCCTCCTTCCATCCCCTCTCTCCCCGGACATGGACGGAGACTAACCATCCCCGAGAACCGCCCCTTCTCGCCCGCATCGCTGCCAGCATTTCGTTGCCCATTCAGAATATTGATAAAAGAAGTAGAACTACTCGAAAGTTATTTAGTTACATTTTGGTTTTTTTGGAATAGTTAGATTGCATTTTCATTTTGTTATTTTTACTTAGTGGAATATCATAGTTAAACACTTAGTTGATTAAAACTTTGGTTGAAATTGTTGATACATAAATATCACTCAGATTTGGAACTTGCTAGACCTTTTATCTACCAAGCAGATCAGATGAGCAGTCAGCTAGAGGGTCACATCTTGTGTAAAAATTATCTATATGTGGATCTCTTGATCAGATCCCCTAATCATTCGACCCACCTTAGCAGGGACTTCTCCTTATCTTGTGTTGGCTGACTAGCCATCTAGATCAGGCAAGAAATAGGGCACCCAAAAATGTTAGTATCCATTGGGTTCAATAATCAATTCAGATTGTCCAACCAAGCTTCTTGATCGGCCAACTAGACTAGGCTCCCTAAACAACTACTTATCCAAAAACTAGTTTATGCACGTTCTTTGCACGTCAAAATTATATTTGAATAATTTATTTCATAAGAAATATATACATACATATTGAAATTGTCAATGATGACAAAGACGTGTTGATAGTGATTCTATGGTAATATTAATTGAATTATTAATATGTATTAGATGGTTTATGTAATTTTGTCAACATTTTTATCTACAACAAAAAAAAATTTAACAAAAAATAGTTTGGTGTTCTACTAACTCCAACAAAGCATCTTATAGGGTATGGAAATATTGTTAGGCAAGACACACAACGCTATTTGTGCATATAATAACATATACATGTATACATAGGTTTCTCCAACAATGGTGTATGATAATTGCATTCTAGTTCATCAAAATCATAGTCAACTAATAGACACTATTTTTACATTGATAAAATTGACAAACTCTAATGATGGAATGGGTGTCTCATCATTTAAACATCACCATTACTATGGAACCTACTTATATATAATATTTATGATGTTGAATATGGTTAAAACTTGTTATAACCGATATACAATGAGAAGCAGATACGATGTATTTTCTTTAAAACCCTTTTTTATGAGAGGAATCTGTTGTGATGAGTGTCCATATTTTGTTGGCATTTGAAAAAAAAAATATATTTAATTTTCACTGAAAAGTTATTTATCAATTTTAAGTTGATCATTATCATTGTTACAAGTGTAATATTGTTGTATTTTATCTCTCTCATAGACATCATATGCCGCAACACATTTAATCAAATTTAATCAAAAAAAATAATCATAAAATTTAAAAAAAAATTGAAGCGGCCATTTCAATTTGCATAACAAATTAGTAAGGATTCAAACATAAAATGGATGTTTATGAGTCATAAATATTTCATAGATAACATCAAACAAAAATTTGATTAGTAACTTCCCATGCAATGTATTAAAAACAATATTAACCATTTATCTAAGATGTATTGACACGTGCTTTACGTGCATCTGAACGCAAGGGTACGTGTCGCGTAATACAGGCCTTGTGAGGCCCGAGTCGAACACAGGGAGACGTAGTCTCAGTGACTACTACTAACTATAGTACGATCAGATAAGTTGGTAGAAAGTTTGAGAGAATCAGTTTCTAAAGCAAAATAAGAGAAAATTAAAATGAAAAATGTTGTGTTTAAGTCAAGAGAGGTGGAATTCCTCAGGAATGCCAGTTTCACCATAGATCCCCATTGTATCTTCTTTTACTGACTTTTATATAATTTAACCTCTTCCTGGATAGAAAGCTCGTAGCGAGAATTTCCTACTTCTATGGTACAATCCACTACCTAATTCTAAGCCAACTCCATGTCTATGGTAATTTATATCTTAGATCAGGTGTTTTACGTTCAGTCTCTAGGTATCTTCCCACTACCCATGCATTACCTTTACCAAAGAATGTGTAAAATAGTGTTTATGTGTGGGTTTTAGACATTTAATTCTCCTTCCAAATTAATTATCTGCCTAAGATTTCCAATGAAGGTGATCAATCAATAAGAGAACATTCATTCACACACATAAATATCCACGAATTAGGAGGCAAATTGCATTCAATCATGTAAAAGTCGATACAATGGTTCCGTGGGTTACTCTCGAGTCCTAAGAAATTGAGGGGTTTAGCCCCGCATCGTTTTCAACAATGCAAACATAGAGGAAAAGTAGAAAAATGGGAGAAACATGGAGAAACTCGAGTAACCCCTTGCTAGGAAATACAAACGGATGATCTTCCTCTTCGGTTGCGCGAATTGCAGCCTTCCAGCAGCGAACTCGTCTGTCGTAGGTGCTTGAATCACCCAAATGCAGTCCTTCGGCTCCCATTTTCACTCCTCCTCTCTCTCTCTTGGCTTTTGTGTCATGCAACGTGCTGCCCTTTTTCTATACGGCCGACCTCCCTTTTTATCCTAGGTCACTTACGATTCATCTAACATGAACCGTTGGATCAGGCATGCCAGTTCAGATTACTGAAATTCAACAGAGTCAGTGGCACCGACTTGGTGGTCAGTGGCACTGACTGTTTCGGGCTTTTGTCGATCTCTGGCTAAGTTAGTTCCATCAACTGGAATGTCGGTGGCACCGAGCTGAGGTGAGTTTTCTCCCTTTTTCACTGAAGCTAACTCAGTGGCACCGACCTGTGGGGTCGATGCCATCGACTCGTCTGAGTGATCGCCTCTGTCACTAAAGCTTTGTCTTAGTGGTACCGACTTAGTGGTCGGTGCTACCGACTCCTTTGGTCGATTTCTTCCTGGTCACTGATGCCAAGTCGGTGGCACCGACTTCAAGGGTCGGTGGCACCGACTCTGCACCATGCATAATATACCTGGAAAATGTAGAAAATTGAATATAAGTCCATGGAATGTATAAAATCATATAAATATGATGAAACAAGCATGATTTGATGCAAATAGAGTGTACATGACAACAAAAGTGATTTATGCAAATATAAACCAAGAAATGACAAATAAGTGTATAAAACACATATAAAATCGACTTGTAAAAGCAACTCAAAACTCATGCATCAAACTCCCCTAAGTTGAATTTTGCTCATCCTCGAGAAACAATACCTTTGGATCTGATTGAGAGAAGTCAGAAAAAGGACACCATGCATAAGGTACATCTAAAAATCTCCACCTTTCGGTCTTCATTCCGGCCTTCACTAACCACTGAACACTAACCACCCTATAGGTGACCAAAATTCTCTGTCCAAGATGTTCGTCCCCTAATCAATGAAACACTATCAATTAAAGAATTTAATATGATAAACTCGTTCGGTTCATACTTGGTGCATCATGTGATCTCCTATCTACGTTGCTCTTTTTCTCTACCTACCATCTACATGGAAGCAGTTCTCCTGATAAAACAATGAATGAGGAGAAAATCAAATGAGTGGCCTACAGATAAGAGCAACGGTTGGTCGGGATGGGTTGTTGTGGAAGAATCATGAGCACATAAAATCATTCATGTAATCATAATTATGATAAGCCTATGATGATGCAATTATTAGAATGCTCCTAATGCCTAATCATTGTGGTGAAATGATGCATGCAACTATTATTTCATCTCAAATTAAAACAAAATATCTACAAAACAAAATCATGTACTAATTCTTCCTTATGATATAGGTAGGACTATGCCCTTTCTCCCTCACTTTCTGAAACTCTACTTAATCCTTTTTTTCCTTTTTTACTTTTTTTTCTTTTTTTTTTCAAGCCCCCTTTCAACATGCTATTACGGGCTTCTACTTACACTACATTTTTTTTAATCATGACACTATTTTTCTTCTTTATTTCAAGGGTATGGGCAAAGTCACTACCTTCTTGTGTTTTTAGAAGAATGTCTAGAACATGATGATACTATATGCTTTATGTAATGCAGTCGTAACTATATGAACAAAGATATTATGCAACTAAATGACATGCACCAAAAACAAATTCCAATAATGCAAGCAAAAATAAACAACTATTATGCAAGGTCTATTATGCAATGTAAATGCAATCAAAAAGAAAGAATGATAATATGTACTCAATCATCTTATGGTGGGGTGTAAAGCAGATGTATGCGGTGGATGAGATTACATGACTAAGAGATATAACCTTCAGAGAAAATCATATGTCCCTCTCTAATGACATGTGTACAGGGTAATCACGGGATTTCTTTCATAAATTTGAATTTAAGGTCACATTAGTGTTTGATCAGTTTAGGCTCAACAATCCTTATCCATCACTTTCTTAGACAAATTAGATGGTCATTTATGCTTTAATGTCCTAAAGCTGACTTACTCAAGCACTTCCTCAGTTATGTAACTCTCGTACTCAAGATCAGCTCACAAATTTTAAATTTACTTCACAAAATTACATCCAACCCAGAGATTGATATGTTCACAGAAACCATGCATTTACTTCTCCACAGATTACACTAGATAGAATGTGGATCCTACATAATAGAAAAACTAACAAAAACTAACTTTTTTTCTTCGAAATGAAGCAAAATAATTTAAAAAAACTAAGATAATAGAAAATAAAAGCTAAGATAGAAGTTTTTCCAGCACCCCCCTTAAGCTTGAATATGACTATGGCCTCATAGTCAATATCCAAACTCAAGAGGTGGAACAGTTGTACCCGACTCAAAATGGTGGTGGTGGTGGCTGTGTGGGATCCTGGGGAGGAAACATCCCCTGGAAAGTCGAATCAGATGGTGGCATGTCCGACGACATCGGGTAACTTCTAAAATGACCTTGGCTCCAATAGTTATCAAAGAAAGGCTCTTGATAATCTTCCATCCGTTGTAGATGCTGATGTATATTCTCTTGGTTGGCCAAGAGAAGGCATTCATTTTCATAGATCTCCTGTTGGTTTGTATACAACCTCCCTTGAATGTCCTAAATGCCAGCCAGGGATTGGGTTTGCTGTTGTTGATGCGTCTGGATGTCCTTCAACATGATATACATACCCGCCATAGAATAGGCATCCTCTCCTACTTGAGAGGACGATGGTGTAGAAGATGATGAGGCAACATAATGGTGAGGATGCTTCCTCGGAGCCACTCTATGTCGTACATGAATGGTGGCCTCCACTTCCTCCACATTTTCGCTACCCACGTCTTCCTCGTCAGCCTGAGCTTGTTGTTATCCAACATTGTCATCATTGTCCAGAGCTGGCCATCTATAGTGTCCAACACCCCTGATGTTGAATACGTGATCAGGGAGTCAATGCTGGTAGAAGGTATCATCGACCGTGCATGTGGCGTAGATAACATCGACTTCCATTGTGATGAAGCCAGCTTGCCTGAAGTGGAGGCGGTCGATGCGCAGCCAGGAATTCAATGGCTCCAGAGTAGACAAGTCAAGGCCCAAATGAATGACAATGGGGGTGATAAGTCCCCCAAACATAATAGGCATAGCCCGCCTGACATTGTGTCGCACTTGCATGACGTGATAGAGAAAGAACGCTCCCTAGTTAACTGGATTTCCCTCCATGAGATGATATAAGAAGTACAAGTCCAATACTTGTACCTTTGCTTGTTCATGGGTTGACTTGGAAAATACCGTGTTTGTCAGCATCTGATGGAGCACCCGAACAAAGGGATGCTCAAAATCTACTAACAAACTGTGGCGAATGTTAAGCCTTTTGCCCTCCGGCACTGTCACAAAGTCCTTCCAGATGGCATCCAGATCGACATTCTCTGGCTGACGGCATGGCTCGTGTGGCCACCCATAAATTTCATTGAAGGCTCGGAGAGTGAGGGAATAGTTTGTGTTGTAGAGGTTAAAATCTACCCTCCCCTCTCTCCACTCGTCGCTTGACGGGCATGCTTGATCAGGGGTGACCACCATCTCCAGAGACGCCATGAACTCAATGACGATTTCTTTGTACGCCAGCCACCCACCCAAGATTGGGTTGACAGATCCTCTATCCCATTCTTGTTTCTTGAGGTTGTACGCCATATTGTCAGTGAAGCCCATGTCCTCCAGCAGTTGATGGTCATCACATCACGTGGGTGCAAATGGCCGCTTTGCAAGTTCTTCATAGACCTTCCGCACCTCCGTCGTGGGGTGGCTGATGTATGGTCATGGGATCAAAGTGCTAGGGTGTCCTCCTCGTCTGTCCATGATAACTGAGTGAGTGGGGAAGAAGATTGAGAAAGAAAGATCTCAATGTAGCCTATGGATGCTCGGGGTAGCCGCTCGTGCTCAGGGTAGTCGTGGTTTGTCAAGTTGTGAAGAATAATCAAACCACACCCCCCCCTTCTTATAGGGCCAGAACCAACCTACTGCGACAAATTCGGTGGCACCGACATGGAGTCGGTGGCACCAACTTTTGGGACCGAATCCACGTACTTGGTGCATCGACGGTTGTCGGTGCACGATCTTCATTTTTCGGGATTGTTGATGAGTCGATGGTACCGACTAGATGTCGGTGGCACCGACTTTTGGGCGGGATCACAACTTTAAATAATCCTCATGGATGCATCTTGGCCATAGATCAAGGTTGCCCATGGATCGGTGTGTCTAGCCGCCAGTGGCACCAACAGTGGGGTCGGTGGTACCGACATGATGGTCGACATTTTTTTACAAGATCGACACATGCCTTGGACCCATGCTGAGTCGGTACCACCGAATTGTACGTCAATGGTACTGACTCGGTTTATCAGTTAAACATGTCTAAGTTCTACACTTTCTTTAGAGATGTCGGTAGCACTGACTTTGAAGTCGGTGGCACCGACTCAGTCACAGCCTGCACACTGAACAAACGAGTCAGGGTATCATTTTTACAAAAACTAAGTACTATGAAATGACTTAAAGGAAAATGCATGAAACAAACATCCTAATGATTGGGTTGCCTCCCAACAAGCGCCCTCGTTTAACGTCTTAGGCTAGACAACTCTAAAGCTCAAGATCAAATGGGAGCGATGAGTTTCACCTCATCCACTTTTCTAGTGAAATCTTCCCCAAAGTAGTGTTTCAATCTTTATCCATTCACTAAGAATGTTCTCTCCCCCTCTTTGATTCTCAAAGCCCCATGTGGGAACACTTCCTCTATGATAAAAGGTCCACTCCATCTAGACGTGAGTTTCCTAGGGTGCAATTTCAGCCTAGAATTGAAAAGCAAGACACTCTCTCCCGGATAGAACACTCTCCTCTCTATATGCCTATCATGAATTTGCTTTTTCCTTTCTTTGTACAATATAGCATTTTCATAAGCATTCCATCTTAGTTCATCAAGTTCATTCAATTCCAACCTTGTCATCTTCTCAGCTTCATCAAGATCAAAATTTAGCCTTCTCAACGCCTAATGAGCCTTATGTTCTAATGCCACAGGAAGATGACACACCCGGCCATAAACTAACCTAAAGGGTGTGGTTCCTATGGGTGTCTTATAGGATGTCCTATAGGCCCAAAGTGCATCAACCAATAACTCACTCCTACTTGACGATACCGTCTTCTCAAGGATCTTCTTAATCTCTCTATTTGATATCTCCACTTGTCCTTGAGTTTGTGGGTGATAGGGTGTACCCACCCGATGTGTCACTCCATACTTGCTCAAAAGTGCCCCAAACTTGCGGTTAGTGAATTGAGTTCCCCCATCACTAATGATCATCCTAGGCACTCCAAACATGCAGAAAATGTGATCTTTGACAAATTTGCATACAACTGCGGCATCATTGGTGTGGGTTGGAATTGCTTCCACCCACTTCGACACATAGTCAATGACAAACAATATATAAAGGTAGGAATCAGAGGACACAAAGGGTCCCATAAAATCTATTCCCCACAAATCAAAAACCTCTACCTCTTGGAACACATTCAGGGGCATCTCTTGCTGCTTGGATATGTTACCGGACTGTTGGCACGCGTCGCACCTCTGCAAAAAATCGTATGCGTCTTTGAACAACGTTGGCCAATACAAACCACTTTCTAGAATTTTTATAGTTTTCCTAGAACTAGCGTGGTGCCCTCCTGTAGGTAGTGTGTGACAGTGTTTCAACACACTCTCATACTCGCTCTCTGGCACACATCTTCTCAAAATACCATCCCTACATTGTCTCAATAAGATAGGAACATCCCAAAAATAATAACGTAGTGAATGGAAAAATTTCTTCTTTTTCTGATACCCCCAATCATTAGGCAACTCTTTGCAAACAAGATAATTCATAATATGCACAAACTAAGGGTATTTATGATTAAGAGAAAATAATTGTTCATCGGGAAAGGTCTCTAGGATGGGTATGTCAAGGTCTTTCTCATATACCCTCTCTAACCTAGATAGATGATCAGCCACCACATTCTCAATCATGATCTTATTTTTCACCTCAATATAAAACTCCTGTAATAAAAGGATCCAATGAATAAGTCTAGGCTTGGCATCCTTTTTCTACAACAAGTACTTAATGGATGCATGATCCATCCACACCACCACTTTAGCTCCTACAAGGTATTGCCTAAACTTTTCAAAAGCAAAAACAACAGCCAAGAGTTCCTTTTCTATGGTGGTGTAATTTAATTGTGTGTCGTTAAGAGTTTTAGATGCATAATAAATGACCATAGGGACCTTGTTGAGACGTTGCCCAAACACAGCCCGTATCGCGTAATTTGATGCATCACACATCAACTCAAACGGTTGGCTCCAATCTGGAGCCTGCACAACCGGTGCGGATATGATTTTCTCTTTCAAATTCTCAAAAGCTTTTAAACACCTTTCATCAAACTCAAACTCAACATCCTTTTTCAAAAGCTCAGACAAAGGCTTAGCAATTTTTGAAAAATCTTTAATAAATCGGAGATAAAATCCGGCGTGGTCTAGAAAGCTCCTAACTGCCTTCACCGACGACGGTGCAGGGAGTTTTGAGATCACCTCTATTTTAACCAGATCTACCTCCAATCCTTTGTTAGACACTTTATGGCCTAAAACAATGCCCTCGCTAACCATCATGTGGAATTTCTCCCAATTAAGCACTAAATGGGTGTCTTCACAGCTCTACAACACGTTGTCCAAATTTTGCAAGCAATCTTCAAACGACGACCCATAAACTAAAAAATCATCCATGAAAACTTTGAGACATCGCTCTACCATATCTGAGAAAATTGCCAACATACACCTTTGAAAAGTCGTGGGTGTGTTGCACAATCTGTAAGGCATGCAGCGATAGGCAAAAGTGCCATAAGGACAAGTGAAGGTAGACTTCTCCTGATCCTTCGTCTCAATTGAAATCTGATTGTAACCCAAATATCCATCAAGAAAACAAAAATGGGAGCGACCGACAAGTCGCTCCAAAATATGATCTATGAACGGTAATGGGAAATGGTCTTTAAGGGTCACAACGCTCAGCCGGTGGTAATCGATGCAAACATGCTATCCTATCACTAATCTAGTGGTGATTTTCTCATTAGATGCATTGGTAGTGATAGTGATTCCCCCCTTCTTAGGCACTACCTGTGTCGGGCTTTCCCACATAGAGTCAGAAATAGCATAAATAATACCTGCCAACAGTAGCTTGATTACCTCCTTCTTTACCACCTCTATCATAATCGGATTTAAGCGACATTGAGGTTGAATGACTGGCTTCGCGCCTTCTTCTAGGTGAATCTTCTGTTGGCATATGGTGGGGGAAATCCCCTTGATATCAGCCATGGCCCACCCAAAAGCACCTCGGTGGTTCTTTAACACTGTGATCAATTGTTCTTCTTCCGAAATACTCAATGACGCTGAGATGATGACTGGTAGCTTCTCCTCTGCTACTAGAAAAACATACTTCATATGAGGCATCAACAGCTTGAGTTCTAACTCAGGCGGGTTTATAAGTGACAACACCAAAGGCGATGGTAGTGGCCCTAAGTCCTCAAAATGCTTCATGTAATGGCATGGCAGCACCTTAAATAGTCATGCACACTCCTCCCTAGACAGGTCCAGAACACAATCATCACTTATGTTCATGAGACAGGCCTCTAGAGGAAGTTGCGGGTGGACCTGTAATATGGTGTCCTCTACATCTTCATCTACAGTAGCCAAACTCATTTCCTCTTCTCTATCATCTGGGTATCCTACCGCTTTGGCAAGTGAGAGCACCTTGGTGTTATCCATAATGTCCACAGCAAGTGTACCCTTGTCCACCTTTGTTATAACATGTGCCATGTCCAGAAACAATTTTCCCAAGAATAAGAAAATATTATTTTTCATGTGTTGTACCATATTGCATTGCTCCTGAGAATCAGATGATTTGGAATTACCCGACATGGTTATCTCGAACCTGTTGTATTTAATCCCCATAGTCAAGCAGCCTCTTCCCATCTCTAAAATCATGTCGGTTGTAGCTTGGAAGGACCATCCTAGCAGGATCTCATTGCCATGTTCAGCTTGCATCTCCATCACTACAAAATCTGTAGGAAAAACAAACCGGTCCACCTTGACAAGAACATCCTCGCAAATACCATACGGTGTAATTACTGAGTTGTCTGCCAACTGTATCATCATACTGCTCTTCCTTGATGTTTTGAGACCATGCTTTTTGAAATTAGATAGGGGCATCAAGTTAATGCTTTCCCCTGAATCACAAAGTACCTCACCAAACCTTGTCTTCCCGATATAGCATGTAATGTTGAAACAGCTAGGATCTTACCTCTTTGGTGGAAGCATACCTAAGATGAAGACACTAACTTTCTCTCTTAAGAAAACTACATCAGACTCTAGAATCTTTCTCTTCTTGTTAATGATATCCTTCAAAAACTTTCGATATGAAGGTATTTGTTCAATTCCCTCAATTAATGGTATATTCACAGAAAGCTTCCTAAAGCTGTCCAGAAACTTCTTAAATTGTTGGTCCTGCTTTGTCACCTTCAACCTATTGGGATATGGAGCTGGTACTATCTGCATTCTCTGTTGTGGTGGTACATATGACGTCTGCTTTTCAGGCTCAGCATCTTTCCGTTGATCCTCCCATGTGTTCCCTGTCTCAGGTTCTGCTTGCGCTTGCTCTGGCATAGAATCATTACTTTCAACAGGCTTGATCGTCTCATTCTCCTCATAATGTGGGGTCAACATCTTCTTCCCACTTCTCAATAGTATGGCTTTGACCTGTTGATTCCTCGTTGGAGTGTCAGTATTTCCTGAGAACCCCTGCTGAGAAAGCTTCTTTAACGCGGCCACATCCGTTGCAAGCTGAGATAATGATATCTCAAATGTTCTCATATGCGCACTGTGGTTTTGGAGGTCCCGCTGAACATTATTGAGTAACACATCATTCTGCTTCACAATCTTTTTCAAGATGTCATTAGTGCTCTCTTCTGCCATTGGACACTACTGTTGCAGTGGCCTCTACTGATTCTGCTGATCCGGATCCTGCAAGAAGTTGTTTGGATCCTTACATGAGAACTTGGGGTCCTTTCTCCATGCGTAGTCATTATTGCGGTATCCCTCCTGACGCATGTATTTCACCTTCTCTTCCTCTTCAGAAACATGATCATCCTTCTCAAGCAGCTTCTTTGCAATAAGGTCCAACTTTTCATTCAAGGAAGAAATAGCCTTAGATTCCCCTATGCTTTTGATCTGCTTTGGATTGTCTCTCTCATTTCCCCAAGCTTGATTCCTCACCATGTTCTTCAAAATCTCCTGACATGTTGATGGTGGGTTATTGAGGAAGAATCTCGAGCCTGCACTGTCTATAGTAATCCTTTCACTTTTTCATAGCCCAAAATAGAACATCTTTACTTGATTTTCCAAATCTATCCCGTGATGCAGAACCTTCCTGAGCATTATCTGGAAATGCTCCCATGCCTCGGAATACGATTCGGATGCATGTTGTTTGAAGTTATGGATATTCTTGATCAGCTCATTTGTCTTCTCTGGAGGAAAATGTCTTTCAAATAATGCCTCCACCACGTCGTCCCATGTCTCCATCAACTCTTTAGGAAGGTTGTGCATGTTGGGTTTTAGAGGTAGAGATGGCAGTGGAAACAAAAAAAAGTTATCCCCAAACCTAGTATAAAGGAATCGCGTCAATGTCTATATAATGGGAATGATGGTTTGTAGAGACATAGCTTGTCACGAGGCTTGCTCGGTGACGTTACCTCGCGGGTTGCACGGTCTTCACCTCCAGTTTTGGACGGTATCTGTGCAGCTCGTGGTCTCACTGGGACTGTCGGGATTGACAGTTGTCCAACGAGTGGCATAAGTCTCTCGACTCTGTAGTAGTCCACACGGACCACCTGGAACTCTGATCGCCTTGTCCCACAAGGCACCGGAAGGATTCGTACCCTCTTATCAGCGTACTAGTCACTGACACACTCTCCTGCCACCAGTCACTTTTCTACAACTATCTTTCCCTTGTTGTACCTCCCTTGTCGGGTAGCACTTGCTCAGGCTCTCTTGGTTACCACAACCAGAGAGAATGACAACTTTCTAGAGAAACTTGTGTTCTGAGTTGTACTATCTGAGAAGCCACCAATACCCCTATATATAGGAGGATCATGGGATAGGGTTCTCTACCCCGGACAATGCGGGATTAAAGCATGAGTAGAAGGATTCGATATTTTCCACAAAATTTGACAAACGGCGCCAGTTGAACCGATCAGTTCAGCCCTGAACTGATCGTCTGGGCCTTTGATCCGATCGGTTCGTGGTCCTGGTCCAACTCATTGACTTTCATTATTTGTTTCCAACTAAACAACTATTAGTCCTTGTCCAAATCAAATTTGAACAAGTGAAACAAACTCAGTTGGTCACCCGACCAGTTCAACAATGTGAACCGATCGGTTCATTGACCTGAGCCGGTCGGCTCACCAGCCTGAGCTGATCGATTCATCTCTATGAGTTGATCGATTGGGGCAACAGACCAGTCAATTGTAGTTTCAATCAATCTGATACTCTAATCATCTGATCCAACACCTTGAACACTATGATTTTGAGCTATCAATTGATTGGGTGTTTAATTGAAATACTAAACTCCTTTAGTAATCAATCCAAACAAGATTTATGGAGAAACTCCTCTTCTAGGAATATGTCCTAGTGTGTGTGACCCTGCAGGTCCATTTCACATTGGCAGTGAAAGTTCATAACACTTATGACTTCACAAGCAACGAGTGGTGCCTAGTCACACATCGGTGCTACCCAAGTGAAATAGAAAGTTGAAGAACAACTTTCAATCCTACAATCTGTGAATGTTGTTACAGTGAATGTATAATTCCTTTGTCACTAATGTCGTGAATGAACTCAAGGCATGGTACAATCATCCTTTCAACGTTCATCCATTTCCTTGATCTCAGAGCAGACTGGGTGAGATGTGTGTGACATCAATATCACATATTGATTCACATATGCATGTGCATGCCTTTCTCAATCCTACTCATCAAGTAGCCATGGACATCAAACTCCCTTAGGAGGGACAAATCCCATATCTATCACTCATCCCTCAAAAGTCCCTTGTGTCAAAGTCACCCAATCATCACCTTTATAACAACCCATGTTTCAGGACTACGTTTGATGATGTCAAAGTGTACCCAACGACATGTGTTGAGTGTAGTGATTTTAGGTCGAAGAATCACATTCACCACCATCACTGTGAGATCTGACTGTGACTACCAAATCATGGTTCCATGTGTCACTCTCACGGTGGGTTTGTCTGGTACACTTGTTCTCTAACAAGTACCTATGTGCTTGATTTGATGTCACTATATCATGACTAATGAGATTTTTTCATCAACCAATCACACAATCTAGTCTTTAGTGTTATTGATGTCTATGGTTATTTCCACAATAACAACCGACTAGGGACTGAATAAGAAAGTATACTCTTAGCATCTGTATGATCTCATCGTTTAGGTCCTCAACCCAAAAGCATACATCATCGAGTAAAATAATTCTTTAGACATCTATCATGTTACACTATCATCTCAGAAGCAGTTAAAACATATAGATCGGAAATTGCCTTTATTACTATTCAAATCATTTACAAAGTATCCCATTACAATCATCACATGACTTGCTCTATGGGCATACTCAACAACATACTCCCACTTGCACTTAGAGCCAGTCACCTAGGAACCTCAGTCCTTGTGACCTAGCATGACCATCATGCTTCTGCTGAGAAAGAGCCTTAGTCAGTGGATCAGCTATGTTGTCTTCAGTTGGTACTTTGCAAATCTTCACATCTCCTCGTTGTATGATCTCTCACATGAGATGGAAGTGCCACAATATGTGCTTGGACCGCTGATGTGATATGGGCTCCTTAGCTTGAGTAATAGCTCCATTATTGTCACAATAAATCTCAATTGCATCACAGCTACTGGGAACTACACCAAGTTCAGTGATGAACTTCCTAATCCACACAACCTCCTTTTCTGCATGTGAAGCAGTGATATACTCGACCTCTGTAGTAGAATCGTCAACTATTTCTTACTTGGAACTCTTCCAGCTCACAGCTCCATTGTTTAGGCAAAATACAAATCCTGATTGTGATCTCTAATCATCTTCATCGGTTTGGAAGCTTGCATAGGTGTAACCCCTTACTACCAGTTCTTCCTCACCCCCGTATACAAGGAATAGATCCTTAGTCCTTCACAAGTACTTGAGGATGTTCTTTACGGTTGTCCAGTGTGCATCCCCGGGATCTAACCGGTACCTGCTCGTCACACTGAGAGCATATGAGACATCAGGGTGTGTGCACAACATAGCGTACATGATGGATGTAATGGTTGATGCATATGGGATCCCATTCATACGCTCCCTCTCTTCACAATATTGGGGACATTGAGCTCTAGAGATGGTGACTCCATGTAGCATGGGGATGTTGCCTCTCTTTGAGTTCTCCATGCTGAACCGCTTCAGCACTTTGTCAATGTACATGCTTTGACTTAGTCCGAGAAGCCTTTTAGATCTATCTCTATTGATCTTAATACCTATAATGTAGGATGCTTCTCCTAAGTCCTTCATTGAGAAAGTATTTCCAAGCCAAGTATTTACCTTCTCTAAGGCTGAGACATCATTCCCCATCAATAGTGTGTCATCTACATACAATATGAGGAATGTGGTCATGCTCCCACTAACCTTCTTGTACACACAAGGTTCATCTTCATTTTAAATAAAGCCAAACACTTTGACTTCCTCATCAAATTGAAGATTCCAACTCTGGGATGCTTGCTTCAATCCATAGATTGACCTTTGTAGCTTATATACTTTATTGGCATTCTTTGGATCTTCAAAACCTTCAGGTTGAGTCATGTACACATCCTCATTTATATTCCCATTAAGGAATGCGGTTTTAACATCCATTTACCAAATCGTATAGTCATAGTAAGCCACAATAGCAAGCATGATCCTGATGGACTTAATCATGGAAACTGGAGAAAAAGTTTCATCATAGTCAACACCTTGAACTTGTTGGAAACCCTTCGCAACCATTCTACCTTTATAAGTTTGCACATTTCCATCCATGTCGGTCTTCTTTTTGAAAACCCACTTGCACCCTATGGGTTTTACCCCTTCAGGTGGTTCCACCAAAGTCCATACTTTGTTGGAGTACATGGATTCCATCTCGGATCCCATGGCTTCAAGCCATTTCTCAGAATCTGGTCCCTCCATAGCCTCTAGATAAGTAGTTGGATCATCATCTATGATCAACTCACCGCCTTCATGAGTCACAAGGTATCCAAACCTCTAAGGTTCAAGGAGTTTCCTACTAGATCTATGAGGTCCTTGTGTTACTTGAGGAGACTGAGATTCCACAACACCTTGTGAATCTCTATGTTCCTCTTGTACATCTACTGGTTCAATGTTTTCTTGTTGGGCTTGAACCTCTTCAAGCTCTATTTTCCTCCAACTGTTTCCTTTGTGAATAAATTCCTTTTCTAGGAACACATCTGTCCTAGCAACAAACACTTTGTTGTCAGTAGGGTGGTATAAATAGTATCCCCTTATTTCCTTGGGGTATCCAACAAAATAACATTTATCGGACTTGGGTCCAAGCTTATCAGGAAACATTTTCCTGACGTAAGCCTCACAACCCCAAATCTTAATAAAAGACAAATCGGGATGCTTCCCGTGCCATATCTCATATGGTGTCTTTTGAACCGATTTAGTTGGTACTCAGTTAAGTGTAAATGCGGCAGATTCAAGAGCATAACCCCAGAAGGAAATTAGAAGATCAGCAAAACTCATCATTGATCGCACCATATCAAGTAACATGTGATTCCTTCTTTCAGACACACCATTATGTTGTGGTGTTCCAGGAGGAGTCCATTGTGATACGATACTACGGGCTCGTAGAAGGTCCTCAAACCCTTGTCTTAAGTATTTTCCACCTCGATCAGATTGAAGTGCTTTTATACTTTTACCAAGTTGGTTATGTACTTCATTCATGAAATCCTTGAACCTTTCAAGGGTTTCTGACTTATGTTTCATCAGGTACACATAGCCATACCTACTGAAGTCATCAGTGAAGGTAGTGAAGTACCGATACCCACCTCTGGCATTAGTTCTAAAAGGCCCACATACATCAGTATGTATGAGTCCTAATAGATCACTAGCTATCTCACCTTTACCTAAAAAGGGAGTCTTCATCATCTTTCCCAACAAACAAGATTCACATGTCTCTATTGATTCACAATCAAAAGATTCTAGATAACCATCTTTATGGAGTCTAGAAATGCGCTTCTCATTTATGTGCCCTAGACGACAATGCCAAAGATATGTTTTGTTTGGGTTGTTGAGTTTTTTCCTTTTAGTATTTATGTTGTATACACTTGTCTCTAGATCTATCAAGTATAGACCATAATACATTGGGGCACTACCATAAAGGATCCCATCTTTTGAAATGGAACATTTTCCATTCTTAATGATAAATTCAAAACCATCCTTGTCTAAACAAGAAACGGAAATGATATTCCTATTTATGGCAGGTACATAATAGCAGTTCTTCAACTCTATTATTAACCCACTTGGCAGAGTTAACTCATAGGTTCCTATGGCACTGGCGGAAACCCTTGCCCCATTGGCAACATGTAGTTCAACCTCGCCCTTCCCCAAAGGCCTACTTCTCTTAAGATCCTTCACTTTTGAAAAAATGTGAGATCCACATCTGGTATCAAATACCCATGACAAAGAAGTAGCAAAGTTAATCTCGATCACGTATACACCAGAAGTAGAGATCTCTATCTCTTGCTTCTTCTTCCATCATTCCTTCCATCCTCTCCATGTTTTGAGCACAGAAGACTTTGATGTTGGTTTGGCGAGAGAACCCTTCTCTCCCTCACCTTTATCCTTGGACTTTGTTCCATTGATCTTTATCAATGAATTATCCATCTTCTTATTTGTCTCAAACAGTGCATTAAGCATACATAGAGTGGATTCAAAGACTACTGGTATATCTGGATTGTGCAAAACACTTCTCACAATCCCTAACTAGTTATGGAATTTATTCTCAATTAATTTACCAATTTTAAAAGGGTATTCTTTTTCCGTTCTACAAGAGAAAATTGCATTTGTCAAAACTCCTTTTAATTTGATTTGAATAAAATTTTACGATAGTTAATTAGGCCTTTAATTAATTACCGCTCCCACTATTTTGATTCAAATTGACAGCCCTCACCATCAATTCGGAAGATTGCAACACACAATCTTCTAGTGGGTCAAGATCCTGAAATCCTCTCAGTCATGAACCAGCTAGGGCTGTTACCTACAACTTAGATCTTCCAGGTAGGCAACTCTTGCCAATTGCATCATATGCAACTCTTGAAAGATGTCATATGCAACTCCTTGCCATGATCATCTCCATGCCTCAAGGTGCTAGATCCTATCCAGGTCACCTTATTAAGTTCGACCCAAAGAAAACACGATGAATATGCACCCTGCTAGGGTAGACCCACATATCCATCCTTCACGCTTCCACGAGATAGACGGTGCACCACGCTAGGGCGTGCCCACACTTGGGCGATCAAGCTTTTCACGTGTGTCACATTTAGAAGGAAACTAAAACTTTAATATTTAATGAGGGATTTGGTTTTATAGGTACATATACATATCCAATCACCACAATATATAGTATGTATCATATACATGTTATATCCCACAGAAAACATGTGAAACGATAAAAGCAATGATTATGGCCATCCTAATGTGATTCCTCGAGCCAAGAGAAATCACGGTCATCTAGGTCCACATCACATGCAACCTCTATAAGATGAACTTTGTGCTTCGCCATTCTAGGTTTGATCAACACATCTCCATGATTGATCGGCTCACCATCAGGCCGATCGGTTGGGTGCCACCAGCCAATCGATTGGCTCCTCCAACCGATCGGTTCACCTGATCATTGTGTATCTCCTCATGGCCGCCAACTACTTGTCTCACTCCTCAAACCGGTCGTCTGGAATGCCAATCGATTGGTTCACACCTTGAACCAATCATTTCAGTCATCATCAGGTTGTCTGCCATTCTTCGACATAACAAGAAATAAAAGTTCTATCTTATTTACATTTGAATTGAGAAACCCCAAGTTACATTCGGGGGGAGCAAAGGTAGGAAAGAAATCTCGAGTTATCTCGAGTGACCGAGATGCAAGCAACCACATTCAACCAAGAACACGTACATAGGGTTTATTGGCCATAACCATGCTATACATCCACCACAAAACTCGTTTAAGTGTGATGTGTATCGATTGCATTCATATTACATATCATAAATGTATTTTGGGATTTTTGGATTTAGGATTGGACATGCATAAAGCCAATTTTATTCGCATCGTATGCAATAAAAAGGTGACAAACCAAAATTGATCATATAAATAATCCTAAAGTATAGAGCAGTTGACATGGATCTGATACCACTGTTGGGTTTTAGAGGAGGCATAGATGGCAGCGGAAACAAACAAAAATTTCTCCCCAAACCCAGTATAAAGGAATCGCATCAACGTCTATACAATAGGAAGGATGGTTTGCAGATACATACCTTGTCCCGAGACTTTCTCGGTGATGTTACCTCACGGCTTGCGTGGTCTTCACCTCCGATCTTGGATGGTGTCTGTGCAGCTCCTGGTCTCACCGGGACTATCGAGATGGACAGTTGACCTCTGAGCGGTAAAAGTCTCCTATCTCTATAGTAGTCTACACAGACTGCCTAGAACTTCGATCGCCTTGTCCCACAAGGCACCAGAAGGAGTCGTACTCTCATGTTGGCGTACTAGTCACCGATACACTCTCCTTCCACCAGTTGCTTTTTTGCAGTTGTCTTTCCCTTGATGTGCCTCCCGTGTTGGGTAGCACTTGCTCGGGCTCTCCTAGTAACCACAACTAGAGAGAACGACAACTTTGCAGAGAAACTGGTGTTCTGCGTTGTACTATCTGAGAAGCCCCCAATATCCCTATATATATAGGAGGGTCATGGGACAGGGTTCTCTACCCTAGGCAATGCGGGATTAAAGTAGGAGTAGAAGGATTTGATATTTTCCACAAAATCTGACAAACTGCGCCAGTTGAACCGATCAGTTCATCCCTGAACTGATCGTCTGGGCCCTTAAGTCGATCGGTTCAAGCATGAGCTGATCGGTTTGTGGTCCTGGTCCAACTCAAATTGACTTTCATTGTTTGTTTCCAACTAAACAACTATTAGTCCTAGTCCAAATCAAATTTGAACAAGTGAAACAAACTCGGTTGGTCACCCGACCAGTTCAACAATGTGAACTGATCGGTTCATTGACCTGAGCTGGTCATCTCACCAGCATGAGCCGATCGGTTGGGGCAACAGATCAGTCAATTGCAGTTTCAATCAATCTGATACTCTAATCATATGATCCAACACCTTGAACACTATGGTTTTCATCTATCAATTGATTGGGTGTTTAATTGAAATACTAAACTCCTTTAGTAATCAATCCAAACAAGATTTATGGAGAAACTCCTTTTCCAAGAACATGTCCTAGTGTGTGTGACCCTGCAGGTCCATTTCACATTGGCAGGGAAAGTTCATAGCACTTATGACTTCACAAGCAAAGAGCGGTGCCTAGTCACACATCAGTGCTACCCAAGTGAAATAGAAAGTTGGAGAACAACTTTCAATCCTACAATCCGTGAATGGTGTTACAGTGAATGTATAATTCCTTTTTCACTAATGTCCTGAATATATGAACTCAAGGCGTGGTACAGTCATCCTTTCAATGTTCATCCATTTCCTTGATCTCAGAGCAGACTGGGTGAGATGTATGTGAAATCAATATCACAAATTGATTCACATATGCATGTGCATGCCTTTCTCAATCCTACTCATCAAGTGGCCATGGACATCAAAATCCCTTAGGAGGGACAAATCCCATATCTATCACTCACCCCTCAAAAGCCCCATGTGTCAAAGTCACCCAATCATCACCTTTATAACAACCCATGTTTCAGGACTACGTTTGATGATGTCAAAGTGTACCCAACGACATTTGTTGTGTGTAGTGATTTCAAGTTGAAGAATCACATTCACCACCATCACTGTGAGAGATGACTGTGACTACCAAATCATGGTTCCATGTGTCACTCTCACGGTGGGTTTGTTTGGTACACTTGTTCTCTAACAAGTACCTATGTGCTTGGTTTGATGTCACTATATCATGACTAATGAGATTATGCCATCAACCAATCATACAATCTAGTCTTTAGTGTTATTGATGTCTATGGTTATTTCCGCAATAACAACCGACTAGGGACTGAATAAGAAAGTATACTCTTAACATCTGTATGATCTCATCATTTAGGTCCTCAACCTAAAAGCATACGTCATCGAGTAAAATAATTCTTTAGACATCTATCATGTTACGCTATCATCTTAGAAACAGTTAAAACAAATAGATCGGAAATTGCCTTTATTATTATTCAAATCATTTACAAAGTATCCCATTACAATCATCACATGACTTGCTCTATGGGCATACATACCAACAGTGCAGCCATTCCTTTGCTTTGTCAGCCAGTGACGATGGAAACAACTTTAGATAGATGGCGGTTTGAGGAAATCTGTCGACTTTGACCATATCAATGATTTCCATAAAATTACTAATATGTGCCACTGGGTCTTCATGTGTGTTCTCATAGAATGCTTGTGACTTGACGCGTGCAATCAAATCTGGATCAATCTTGTACTCAACCACATTCACATGTTGTTTTTTAATTGGCCCTGTCTGTGCCATTAAGGAAGATGCTTTAATCCTTTCCCAGATGGTCTTCTCTGCTCCAGGGTTACCGTCCCCCATTTCTTATTGCCTAGGTGACAATGGTATGCCTTCTAATGAATTTATTTGAATTGAGGCTTCGCCAACCCCTAGAAACGCAGGTGTAGCTTCTTCGTCGTGGTCCTCATTGCCACCATACACTAGTACCTAAAAGATTGAAAATAGTTAGCCAAGGTACCCTAAGAGACAATGCGATAAATGAATATGAAATGAATATTTAGTTTTTTTATATTAAATTGCACAAAAATTAAAAAGTGGCCTAGAGTGGCCGACTACAGCACGCGTAGTACTGAGACGTCGCCGTCTCCCGGGCAACAATGCCAAAAACTTGACACATACTTTACGTGTGTTTGAACGCAAGTGTACGCATCGTGTAATACCGACCTTGTGAGGCCTGAGTCGAATACAGGGAGACGTAGTCTCAGTGACTACTACTAACTACAGTATAATCAGCTAAGCCGATAGAAAGTTTGAGAGAATCTGTTTCTAAAGCAAAACAAGAGAAAATTAAAATGAAAAATGGTTTGTTCAAGTCAAGAGAGGTAGAATTCCTCAGGAATGCCAGTTTCACCACAAATCCCCACTGTATCTTCTTTTATTGACTTTTATATAATTTAACCTCTTCCTAGATAGAAAGCCCGTAGTGAGAATTTCCTGCTTCCACAGTACAATCCACTACCTAATTCTAAGCCAATTCCATGTCTATGGTAATTTATATCTTAGATCATGTGATTTACATTCAATCTCTAGGTATCTTCCCACTACCCATGCATTTCCTTTACCAAAGAATGCGTAAGATAATGTGTATGTGTGGGTTTTAGGAATTTAATTCTCTTTCCAGATTTATTATTCACCTAAGATTTCCAATGAAGGTGATCAATCCACAAGAGAACATTCATTCACACGCATAAATATCCACGAATTAGGAGGAAAATTGTATTAAATCATGTAAAAGTCGATACAATGGTTCCCCAGGTTACTCCCGGGTCCTAAGGAATCGAAGGGTTTTGCCCCGTATGGTTTTCAACAATGCAAACATAGAGGAAAAGTAGAAAAACAGGAGAAACATGGAGAAACTCAAGTAACCCCTTGCTAGGAAATACAAACGGATGATCTTCCTCTTTAGTTGTGTAAATTACAGCCTTCCAGCAGCGACCTTTGGCTCCCTTCTTTACTCCTCCTCTCTCTCTCTCTCTTGAGTTTTGTGCCACGCAATGTGCTGCCCTTTTTTTGTACGACCGACCTCCATTTTTGTCCTAGGTCACTTACGGTACCATCTAACATTAACCGTTGGATCAAGTCAGCCAGTTTAGATTATTGAAATTCGACAGAGTCGGTGGCACTAACTTCGTGGTTGGTAGCACCGACTATGTCAGGCTTTTGTCGATCTCTGGCTAAGTCGGTGCCATCAACTGGAATGTCGGTGGCACCGAGTTGAGGTAAGTTTTCTCCCTTTTTCACTGAAGTTAACTCGGTGGCACCGACCTGTGGGGTGGATGCCATCGACTCGTCTGAGTGATCAGCTCTGTCGCTAAAGCTTTGTCTCGGTGGTACCGACTTAGTGGTCGGTGCTACCGACTCCTTTTGTCGATTTCTACCTAGTCACTAATGCCATGTCGGTAGCATTGACTTTAAGGGTCGGTGGCACCGACTTCAAGGGTTGGTGGCACCGACTCTGCACTATGCATATTATACCTGAAAAATGTAGAAAATTGAATATAAGTCCATGGAATGTATAAAATCATATAAATATGATGAAAAAAGCATGATTTGATACAAATAGAGTGTACAGGCCAACAATAGTGATTGATGCAAATATAAACAAAGAAATGACAAATAAGTATACAAAACACATATAAAATCAGCATGTAAAAGCGACTCAAAACCCATGCGTCATGTATATACACCTACTTTACATATTATTATTTTTTTACATGATATAAATCATAGTGGAAAATTCTTACCTACACATCGGTAGTCATATATCAAATATGGAATACAAAATGTCATAATATTGAATTGCTTGGTATGCTAGTCTTTGAAAGAACATGTCTCCCATTTCAAACAACCTAATACCTTCAATATCGTCAAGATTAAATAATGTCCCAACAACCAAGTTCAGCTTCATCAAATTTGAACATCAGTTGTGCTTCCTTATTGAGGAAGTATTTATTACTCAAAGAATGTCATGTTCCATGGCACAGATGAATCTCAATCACATCATTGCACATCACTACATGTATAGATAGTCTCAACATTTTATGGGTATTAATAATAGATATAGCCTCATATTATGAATTATGTAAAATATCTGTATACATAAAAACTTTAATTAAACTACATGGGGTTAAAGACACTCTTCTATTTAAATATATAGGTCCAAAAGTCATTTTGTAAATAATTGAATTTTGTTAAGAGTTGTGGTAAAAATGAATCCTCGTGTGTTCTGTACAAGTTAACCACATTTTAGCATTTTAATGTGTACAACAATATCCTTCTGAACTTTTCTTACTACATCATTACTTTCCTATTCCATTTTTGGTAGAAAGTCAAATATTTAAAAAGTATTGGCATGTCACAAAAGATGATGATGTATGTAATATACGATTAAAATTTTATCTTCCTATGAGTTAGATATGATGTTGGAAGGGGCTAGTTGATATTCATCATGCTATTGGCTTATATAATGTATATTGATGTTAGATTCTTGACTCATGTTTTACCCTATTATTATGAAATTAATTGGTTAGTAGTGGGGCATACTCAGAAGCAAATGCCTATAATTAAAAAAATGAATGAGAAATAAGAGGTGAACTAAAAGGTTTCTATAGTGCATGTTTTATTTTTGTTATAGATTACTTATACAATGCTAACCATTCTTACATTATTCCTATATATATGTGTATAACTATGATTTTGATTTGTAATAGTACTTATTAGGTGAAATATTGAGAGTCTTAGCATCAACAATTTTCTAGGTTTTTGGAGACAATTAAATATCTCTCTACTTTACCAACAAATTAGTTATTTTTATAAAAAATAGACCCCTAAATAATATACCTTTCTAGCAATTAATGTAGTTGATTTCTAAACTCTCCCCGCGGCCGTCCCTTCGCTCCGGCGATTAGGGTTACGAGCGTGGGAGCCCTATCTCCACCCGTGGTTTCTCTCTTGCAGGTCCAAGGATTGGTCGTTTTTCTGGTCTTTTCCCCGTAATGGAAGAAGACCTTGTAGAAAGATGTGCGAGGCTACAGCTGACACCGGAGGAGGAAGAACCAATCAACCTATCGCCGGCAGAGGGAGACGAAGGACGAGGTCACCTGCAGTTGGCGTGGGCAGCAAGGATCTTGACAGACAGGCCGATTAATTTCTGGGCCATGAAGAAAACGATAACCCAGGGATGGGGTCTCGCCGGGAAGGTCATCTTCAAACAACTGGAAGGCGGTCACTTTATAGTCCAATTCCTAGACTGGCGGGATAAGCAGCGAATAGAGGAAGGAGCGCCATGGAACTTTGACAACAAACTCTTGCTCTTCAAGAACATAGAGGAAGAGGAACAGCCGGGAAGTATCTCGATCACCCACTGTCCTTTCTAGATCCGGCTGTACGGAATCCCGTTAGGGTTCCGCTCGAAGAAGACGATAGAGGAGATGGCCAACAGAGTAGGGGAGGTCACGGCGGTTGATTTGGATGAACTGGGCTGGGATTCATCGGTGCGGGTGTGAATTACTCTGGATGTGAACAAGCCACTAAAGCGTATCCTGCGGATCCGAGGCAGTCAGGGCAAGATCCTGGACGTTGAGATTAAGTACGAGAGGCTAGCGAACTTCTGCCATGGATGCGGTCGTTTAGGGCACGTTTGGAAGGATTGCAACGAGCAGGAGTTTGAAGAAGACCAGGACAAGCAATGGGGCGCCTGGCTCAAGGCGTCGCCGAGAAAGCCTAGACAGTCATTACAGGAGGAAGTCTTCGGTAACGCTAGGGCACAAAGAAAAATCTCTTTCAAGACTAAACCAGCGGAGATGACAAAGAGCAAAGAGAGCGAATCAACTAGAGAGACCGCAACTAGCGATGAAGGTGGAACCAGCAAACAGAGAGACGGGCAGAGGAAGCTACAGCAATACCACGACGCGGCTTCGATCGAGGAACAAAACGAAGGGGAGGATACTGAATACGAGCTAGCAGAGTTTTTCCCGGAAACACAGACACATACAGGGCGGATCGGGGAGCAGGATGAAGGAAGTTTGCACGAGGAAGAAGGCGGGAAGCAGAGAGGCAGGGCCCAACCCAGGGGCGCGAGGACGCAACTGAAGGGAGGAAGAAGGGACGCGACATTGAAATATACCAGAGATGAAATTATAGCAGTAAGGGCGGAAAGGAAACATAATGATAACGATCAAGACAACACGGAGAAGATAGCATATAACAACCTTCAACGGGAGAGTCCTGCTCGACAGCTTCATGAGATGAGCATAGAAGGCTTGCTGGAGGCAGATTCACGTGCGGCGTAGCCAATGAGAACGAGAGCACAAAGCGAAAAATAGAAGCAAAGCAAAACCACGAAGGAAGGACAGCTTACTCGTCGGAAGAAGAAGGTGCTGCCGTGGGTGTACAAAATGAGCAGAGGTCAGCGATTGGGGATCCCGGAACAGGAAGTCGAATGGAGCAGCAACACAGGAAAACGGAGTAGACACTCAGAGCTATGCGACATGGACGTGGATGAATTGGCATTGGAACCAGAAGGATGCAAGAAAGTCAGGAACATGGACCTCGAACAACACAAGAAACGGGTGGAATCCACCCAAGTAGCGGAGGCTGGGACATACCAGCCCCGCGAAGAGCCATGAAAATCTTAAGCTGGAACTGTCAGGGCCCGCCCTGACACGGTTAGTGCCCTCCGGTCATGGTGTTGGAGGGAGGGGCCAAGTATAGTCTTTGTTATGGAGACTATGATTTCGGGGGCTGATCTAGAGGTGGTGAAAAAGAAATGTGGATTCACTCAAGGTTTCTGTTTGTCCAGTGTGGGGAGAGCAGGGGGGATTGGGCTGTGGTGGGAAGACATTGAGGTTACTGTCACATCGTATTCACAACATCATGTTTGCTGCGATATTTCTGAAGGACTGGCAGGGGTGACGTGGAGAGCTATTGGCATCTACGGGTGGGCAGATCAACAACAAAAATTTAAAACCTGGGATTTAATGAGGCAGTTGAAGGGAGAAGCAGACATACCGACACTTTTCTTTGGCGACTTCAATGAAATCCTTTCAAATTCTGAGAAGTAAGGAGGCCCCCCAAAACCGCTACGCTTTCTTCAAGAGTTCAGGAACGTGGTGGACGACTGCGATCTTACAGACTTGGGTTATAGTGGGAATATCTTCACATGGCAGCGAGGTCTCACTCCGGAAACCTTGGTGAGGGAAAGGTTGGATAGAGCGTTTGGATGTCCTGCATGGGTTGCTATGTTCCATCAAGCCCGAGTTACCCATATTACAAAATATGAATCCGATCACGTGCCCATCATCATCAACACCACCAGTAGTACAAGGAGGAAATTTAAGAGACAACAACAGTTTTTCTTTGAGCCTATGTGGGCGGAGGAGGAAGAGTGTGAACAAATCATCAAGGCGGTGTGGGAAGAACATCACTTGGTAGATATTCAGCGGAAGATGGACCAGTGTGGGAACAAATTAAAAATATGGGCAGCTGAAAATTTGGGGAAAGGAAAAAGAAAATAAAAGAACTAGAAGGTCACTTGGGGGAAATACAGCAATTACCGCCGGACAGTATGAACCTTGAGAGGTGCACAATTCTCAGTAAGGAACTCCAAGGATGGCACAGAAAGGAGGAGGTGTTTTGGCATGCGCGGGCACGGGTCAATGAAATGAAAGCAGGTGACAGAAATACGGCGTACTTCCATCATAAGGCGTCCCAAAGACAAAAGAAAAATAATATAGAAGGGCTGAAAGATCAAGAGGGACAGTGGAGGACCAAGGAGGAGGACATTGAGGAAATTATCTTACAGTTTTTCAACAATCTGTTCCAAACATCTAATCCTACGGGATGGGAAGAAGCAACTAGAGGTTTATCTAATAAAGTAAGTGCAGTGGAGAGGGAAAATCTTGAGAAGGACTTCACTACGGAGGAAATCCTAGCTGCTATCAAAGGTATGCACCCTAACAAAGCTCCGGGGCCGGATGGCATGAAGGCTTTGTTCTTTCAAAAATACTGGCATATTGTGGGCGAGGATGTCGCTAATTATATAAAAGGGTGGTGGAAAACTGACAGAAGCCTTGAAAATCTGAATGCTACTCTAGTGGTCTTGATTCCTAAAGTTAAAAAACCGGAGGAGCTTGGGGAGTATAGGCCCATTAGTCTGTGCAATGTGATTTATAAAATTGCTTCTAAAGTGGTGGCAAATAGACTCAGACCACTCATGGACAACATTGTGTCGGAAAATCAAAGTGTGTTCATTCCGGGCAGGTTGATTACTGATAATGCTCTTATCGCCTATGAACTCTTCCATACCATGAAAGGGGACCAAGGAAAGAAGAAAGGTCATCTAGCTCTCAAATCGGATATGTCAAAGGCCTATGACAGGGTGGAATGGAAGTTTGTAGATTTTGTGCAACAAAAGCTGGGGTTCGGCGAGAAATGGAGGAGGAAGATTTATGATTGCATGTCAACTGTAGCACATTCTTTTGCCATTAACGGGGAACGGACCAGGAAGACCAAACCATCCAGAGGACTGCGGCAGGGTGACCCTCTTTCTCCATATCTTTTTATTCTTTGTGCAGAAGCTTTTTCTACTTCTATTATTCTTGCCACGCAACAGAATGTCATTCATGGGACCCGGGCGAGCCGCCATGGACCCCGAGTGTCTCACCTTTTCTTTGCAGATGATTCTATTCTTTTTACAAGAGCAACTAAAGAAGAATGCCTGAAAATAGCTGCCATCATCAGCCAGTATGAACGGGCATCCGGACAGAAGATTAACTTATCCAAGACTGAGGTTTCTTTTAGTAAAGGAGTAGACCGAGATAAGAGAAGGAAATTGACAAATCTATTGCAGGTTAAAGAGGTAGATCGACATGGCAAATATCTTGGCCTTCCCACGGCAGTAGGAAGATCAAAGAAACAAGTGTTTGCCTACATACAAGAACGTATATGGAGGAAGCTGCAAGGGTGGAAAGAAAAAATGTTGTCCAAAGCGGGAAAGGAAGTCCTCATCAAAGCGGTGGCCCAAGCAATCCCGTCGTACATTATGAGCATCTTTCAACTACCAAGATATCTCATTGATTCCATCAATAGCATGATCTCGAGATACTGGTGGGGGGCACAAGGAACAGAGAGAAAGATGGCATGGGTCAGTTGGGACAATCTGTGCAAAACAAAATCACAAGGAGGTATGGGGTTCAGGAACATTCATATTTTCAACCAAGCTCTCCTAGCAAAGCAAACATGGAGGCTCTTTCACAACCGAGAATCCTTGGCGTGCCGAGTGTTGCAAGCAAAATACTTCCCAAGGGGAACTGTGTTGAGTGCGAGGAGGGGACACAACCCGAGCTTCACGTGGCGGAGTATATGGAATGCTAAAAGCATCATTATGGAGGGGTTGCAATGGAGGGTGGGGGATGGATCTAATATACACATATGGAAGGACACATGGATACCGCAGATGGGAGGAAGCGTGGACAAAGTGCATGGGGTGTCGAGTACATCTGTCGAGTGGGTCAGCGAGCTGTTGGGGGAGGATGGGGTGTCGTGGAACGTTGAGAAGGTAAATCTCTTGTTCACGAACGACATTGCACATAAGGTTCTGGCTATTCCTTTGAGCGCTACACCGCAGCGGGACAGTATCTTCTGGAAACCGTGCCGGCAAGGGAAGTTCACGGTTAGCTCGGCTTACTGGTTAGCCACGAACAGCTGCAACAGCCTTCGGCGACAGGAAGAGCGGGGAGGCGCAGGCATGTGGCGGAGGATTTGGAGAAGAGGACTTATCCCGAAAGCATCCCACTTCCTTTGGAGGTGTGTGACGGGTGCCTTAGGCACTGTGGGAAGACTATATGATAGACATTGCCATCCCGACGGTGTGTGCGGCATTTGTAAAACCGAGAAAGAAGATATCTCTCACGTCCTCTTCCGATGCCCTCAAGCTTGGGAGCTATGGAAGAACAGCCCGACGTTGATACAGCAGAAGATTCGACGGGCGGGACAACGGAGAACACAAGAAGGTATCATGGAGCTGATCACTACCGGCACGACTGAGGAACAAGACGCATTGGTCGCTTCTTTGTGGTCCATATGGACTCGGAGAAATGACATAGTGTTTGGAAATCCAGTTAGACCTCCATGTATGGTGCAGCGGGTGCTCGGAGCTATGATCCAGGACTATCGGGAGGCATGGGCCAAGGGGGAACAGCAACGACCACGGCGGGAGGAGACAAAGTGGAGGCTACCAGAAGAAGGAGGACTGAAGTTGAATTGCGACGCGGCAGTCGGAGTCCAGGGCCATGATAGCGCCAGGCTGGTATGGAGGGACAGCAGGGGCAAGGTTATCCATGTGGCGGGAATGCGGCACCCATCACTCAATGACGTTCTAGTAGCGGAAGCAAGGGCCATCAAAGAAGGTTTAATCCAATCGCAGAAGCTTGATTGTGAGAAGCTCTTCGTGGAATCAGATTCGCTGACGGTTATCAACCTGATCAACGGAGGTGTTGATTGCTCGGACCTACTGGGCACTGTGCTTGGAGATATCTATAGTCTTGTAGCTAGTTTCAATAGTGTAACTTTCCGTTTCTGTAATAGGCAAGCAAATGGTTTAGCCCATCATCTAGCTCGAGAAGCTACAACCTGGCTTGATCCTAGTTTTCTTTCTGCGAATTTCCCTTCTTTTGTAGCTGACTGGTCGGAGCCTGGTTTGGGCCCGAATTAATTAAGTAAGCAGGTTTCCTCAAAAAATATACAAGGAATCACACTTGTATTAAAACTTTACACTATAGTTCTCTAAGTCAATGGTTTCAATTGAACTTGTTTATTTAGGAATAACCTTAAGGGGAATACCACAACTAACCTAAAAAGCACATGTATGTTGTGAAACCTTTTTACAAAATAAATCACTAAAATTGTCATAGCATTACATTTACTTTTTCCTATTATTACCAACTCACTTAGAAAATCATCACTACTATCATGTCTAATAGTGTGTTTATTGTTATTCTAGTTTAGATGAATTGTTGGTTAATTTTTTGCCTCTTTTTGGTTTTTTTTCACCTGGAGAAAGTTTTCCACATTAGTATTCCAAAGTTTGTATTCATTTGTATCATACAAATTGATATTGTAGGTTGTATGTAAACATAAACATTTGAAGTCTATGTATTGTGGAAATCTTTTTCATTGATTTGAGAAAACATTATAATTTCAAAGAAATCATTGTCAAATACACCATTTTGGTTTACAAATTACTATGACACGTCTCACGATGTGTTGTCACAATCAATGAAAAACATATGTCCCATAATACAAGGGCTGAAAATATTTATCTTTATGAATATAATATTCAATCGTACATAAATACTTCATTGGTATAAAAGAGACACTTACAAATTAATGCATCATAAAAAATATTATTGTTCACCTTAAATTTTTGTATGTAAAATGTGTGGTTTTATCTTAGTAATGGTTAATAGTGGTTAATGTCATGAATAACCCACATTTCGTTGTTGTATAATTTCATTTTAGTGGGCTATTGGTACCATGACCAAAAGAACTCGGAATAATATCATAACATTGTCTTCTTATTTCTACACAAATGTTTATGAAAGGAATCTTAAGGGAAGAACCTACAATTCAAGCTCTTAAAGGGAAATAACAAGAGGTTATAGTTTGGTAAGTTTCCAGTTGGCATCCTACCGAAGGATCTTCCATAATACTTCCAGTACTCTAAAATGAAACAACTAGAAAGAGAGTGGATGTATAGGTAAATAGATTTTCTTTATCCATGACTATATATATTGGATCCAACTAGGAATTTATGCCTCCTCATATAATCATACATATGACATTTCTACCTTGAATGACAACTTAGATTCTTATTTCTTATGGAATTTAGCACAAGAAATATTTTATAATTTAGTATTCGTATTGAGAAATGCATTTTACTTTATGTATCATTTGTAGAATTTTTTAAATCAACTGGTAATTGAAACAATTATAAAAATCTCTGACACCTCTAACAATTTCTTTATATACCCTTTCTACACTTACCCCTTTGACTTATTGAACAAAAAAATCAAAAATCTCCCTGGACCAAATTGTCTATCCATTCACTCATGTGCATGTATTAGTGGTCGAGATCAAGAAAACCCTACAATAATGACCCCTTTATACTGTCACAGTATATGGAAACAGGCAACATTGGCCCCTTTATCCTATCGAAGTGGATAAATGGAGAGGAAATGATGGTTGGAGAGGGAGCTTGAAATTCTATAGAGAAAGGATAAAGAATCAGATACTAATGAAAAAATTGACAAGCTAATTCAAGGTTGGGGAAGGGGTTGAACCCCTACATGTCAAAGCCCTGATATATTGGTGCATGTGACTACTTTTTTGTGCACACACACAGATATATACACATAAATATATTATAATTCATAAAAAAAATCCAAGGAATAAGGTAACCTGAAGCACAACCAAAATTTTATTACCTAGAGACTAAGAGTTGAAAATTGCTTCCATATGGTGTGTGAGTTGAAGCCATGTTTGGAAGTAGTTGATAGTTCAAATTTTGGATTGGAATGGTTTGTACGATGACAATGATATAACCTAGATCTAAATAACATATCGTCCAAGAACTCAATCCGGTTTCGTTGTGGTTTTGTTAAAAATCGTGTGACATATTGTTATCAGAATAGAAGGGATAATCTAATTAGGAGAGCAACATTTCATAATTTAGGTTGTATCCTAAAAGGGAGATTGAATATGGACTAACAAACCTATTAGTTTAGTTTCAACACAAATTTTCATTTGTGTTGTCACATGTCTAGAGTAGTCATATCGTGCATTACCCTGAAAGATCTAGAAGGGGGGTGAATAGAGCTTTTGGTACTTTTAAATTTAATTAAAAACTTAAGGAAAAGAAGGAGGAGGAAATAAGGAATACACTTCGATTTAGAGTGGTTCCAACCTTTGAATCAAAGGTTATTAGTCCACAACCCAATTGTTTCCAATCAGGATTTTGAAAGTGATTGATTTTATTTACCTCACAAGGATGTTACCATAAAATACAATCACCTTCTACTCGAAGTAGCCTTCACCTTGAAGTAGCCTCAACCTCCTTGAAGAGACCTTCTTGAAGTAACCTCAAGCCACCTTAGAGCAGCCTTCACCACCTTGAAGTAGCTCCACCACCTTGAGATAGCCTTCACCTAGAAGTAGCTCCAACCTCATTTTAAGAAGCCTTCTTGAAGTAACCTCAAGCAACCTTGGAGCAGCCTTCACTTTCTTGAAGTAGCTCTGCCTCCTTGAGATAGCCTTCACCTAAGTAGCTCAAACCTCCTTTGAAGAAGCCTTCTTAAAGTAACCTCAAGCAACCTTGGAGCAGCCTTCACTTTCTTGAAGTAGCTCTGCCTCCTTGAGATAGCCTTCACCTAAAAGTAGCTCCAACCTCTTTTGAAGAATCCTTCTTGAAGTAACCTCAAGCACACCTAAGAGTAGCCTTCACTTTGTTGAAGTAGCACCAAGAAGCCTCCTTTCAACAGCCTCCAATCCTAGGAGTAGACAAGGAGAACAAAGTACAATATAAAAGAAATAGATTGGAAGAGATAAAATACTTAACCAATGAAGTACAGTGCTTTGATCCTATATCAAGCATATAGATCTCCTATACACTTAAGATGGACCTAGGTATATGTGGTGGCTAGGAGATTGTAGCTATAGGACAAAACTTTAGAGCACAAGGAAGAAGATAGCAAGTGAATCTCAGTTTTGTTGCTCTCTAGAATGGATGCTTAAGTGTAGCTTGTGTGTTTTAGGTGTCCTAAGACCTCTCCTATTTATAGGAATAGTTTTCAAGTGTCTAGGGATGTTTTAGGGAGTCTCTAGAGTGTTCTTAGTTCTTAACTAGCCGTTAGGTGTACATTAGTTGGCTAGAATTGGCTAATTTATTCATGCTTAAAAGAACAATCTAGAACCCTGCTCGATCAACAAGTTTGTCGACCGAACTGTGTCTCAGCCAAGCTTTTCTTCGACCAAGCCTGGGTTTAAGGAAAATGTTTTGCAACGTCTATTTTTAACTTTCAACTACCAACCACTTGGTCTAACAGTGGCAAGCTTTAGACCAGAGTTTGTTGGGTCAAAAATATTTTTGATCAAAGACCATTTTAGAGCATAAATGTGTAAGTTATTGAACAGTGCTCATAATTTTGACCGAGGTGATTCTCGGTCGACAAAAATTTTGACCGAGTGTGTCTCAACCGACAAGTTTTTTGACCGAGGGTGTCCCTATTTCAGACTTTTGAATCACCTACTAAGTGTGTGTTTCAATGAGTGATGGTGACTCTAACTTTGGGAGAAATCTAACTAAGGGTTATAAGTGGATAGGGAAGATCTAACGCTTGATTTACATGATGTCTAAGTATGCATACATTATATTTTTGTAAAAATGTTTACATTTGAGTACAATCATGAACACATATACAATTAAGCACATTTTATATTCAATTTGTGTTAATCTTTATCTTTCCACTTAGTAGAATTTCCTTATTCCTTTGAACCCTAAAATACACAAATAACATGTTAGATCCACAAGTGTGAAATGTTTTTCATCATCAAAATAAAGGATATATTAATATCCAATATAGCCAACATACCCAAAATCCAGTTCATTCTAGATTGGATCACCTGCAAATGCAGTCTAAGGACTTAATATATTTTGTCATGATTAGCACGGTGAGTTACATTTTTATATATCTTCCCAACGAAGATCATTTTCAACCATTAATTGCATTTCCAAAATAATATAGACTATGCAATGTGGCCTATCATTATCACTAAATGAAAAGGGACTCAATAGATGTACTGAGTCTCGTATTTGTGGAAATGATGTTTCTCAAATAATACAAATGCTTTAACATTACTATAATTCACTTGAAGTAATAGTAAAGATTGATGAAAAAAATTCTCTTGACAAACCGTTCTTATTTTCTTAATGGTCGAATGAGACGAGAATCAAGAGAAGTGGTATCAAGATCCAATGAGGAAAATAAAATAAAATAACCAATTAGTACATTTACAAGTAGAAATATGAAGCGTATGAACAATATGCACTGTCCTCTTAACAACTGCGCAAATATTTATATATATTTTAGTTCAGAAGATAAAATTGATAACGCTACTCACTTTTTGTAGTAGTTAATTGGTGCAATTAAAGAGCAAACTTCAGCTGAATCAAAACAAATAAACAAAAAGGTAAATTCATTTACCTTAATAGAACAACATGCAACAACATCCTTTAGGAAATAGTGAACAGTCTTCAGATGCCAATGATATGATTGGATGACGATATGGCACCAAAAATAGCATATGCACCTTGTTGAACCCTCAATCAAGCAATTTGTTTTCTTACATTAGATCCTATCACTACAAAAAATAGTCGATTTCACTACATTTATTCTAGCTACATATATTATATTTGTAGTCAAACCTTTTTTCTTTACATATTATATAACTATAAATAAAATAAATATAGCTAATTCTACAAACTACAAAATTAACTACATATATCCATTACATACAAGATTATATTTTAATCCTCTCCTCCTCCCACCCCCTACCAATTCCAAATAAACCATGCGCTCAAAAAATTTTAACTTTACCGCGTGTGAATCCAGCGTCCCCCCATTGCTGCGGACCTGTGGTTAGTACTTGCTTCTCCCCGATCGGCGTCGAATGGCACTGGTGCTCCGTCTCCCCCTTCCCCAAACCCCCACCCCCATCTTCTCACAGTGACCACCGCCGCCAAACAACCCTCAATCTGATCACTCTCTTAACCTCTCACCCTATTCTCCTTCCTCCTATCCCAACCTCTAATATCGGCAGCTAGTCGGAGTGAAGCGGGGAGACGACGACAACCTATGGGGCGGTGATCTTCCAAATGAATTGGGTCTCGCACAAGATAAGGGAGAAGACATTGTTCTCAATGAAAACAAGGCAATCAATTCAATCCCATTTTCGTTGTCTAAGTTGGTTTAATACAAGGTGCCCCCTCTACCGATCACATTGACTGCAACACGAATGCTCGCGATTGCAAGGCCCAACTGCCTGATTTCTTTAATGATTAGCCACAATGGCCACCTGTTGTGTCGTGTGTCATCCCTGCCACATGCAGTGTAGGTGAAGCATGTTTGGTCCCAGCTATCTGGAGGGCCCCACATGTATCATTTGCCTCGTCTACTATCACCTTGCAGATTAATAGAGAGGACATTTTAACATAACAGAGCCCTATGACAAAATGGCCACGCCTGCAGATTCACGACAACTTCCTTAACGACAATCATGGAAGGGTAAGATTATTTAATGGTCCAAGGGGAATGTCGCACATGTAGCCCGTAGCTCCTAAGATAGTTAAAGAGTAGAATATTGATTTTGGCTTTTCATTTGAGAGTGCTTTTTGTAGGAGTCTGCTTCCAAGATACAAAGAAGGTGAAATCTTCTATTCATCTTTTGTAAATATCCATACATCTACATTATGCTATTGCTTCCAGTCTTTCTCATCCTAAAAATTTGAGATTTTTCTTCTTGTTTTAAAGTTTTTTCCGGTTCTCTTAGTTATTGCCTACTGTTTTGAACCAATAAATGTTTGACAAATTATGAAATTATAACCAAATTGTGAGTTTGGCATTTGCTATTTGTTCTTATATTTTTCTCTACAATTATAGTGCCTTGGGATTTTCCTATTCTTCATCTAACTTGATATGATTGATTGTGTTCCTGTCTACTATTTTTAGAACGATGATTGTGTACTTGGAGTCTCTCATCTCATCTCTAACTTCATATGTTTTTTTTTCTCTCTACTCAAGAATTTGTCATACTATTATGGTTACTTGGTTATTCATTTGAGATCAATTAGGATCTTCAGTATGGTGGTGTGTTTTGAGTTTTTATTAAGGCTTGCTATCTTGTCATTATGAACTATGGATCAAAAGGGGTTTCAATAACAAGCCAGTGCCAATGCTAGCAGGCACCTAGCAGAAACATTTTTTACTACTAGTAGGCATGCATGGTAAATGTCAGATAGAGAGGGATCCATTGTTTCAAAGAATCATTTCCATGAAGGGGAATGCAGAGTTGCCATTATTCACAATTGTGAATAAAGCGAGAGACCCTGATTATGGTCATATATATGACAGGTATGTTAGATTCAGCCAATCTGTATTTACTCTTATGAAGCTTTAGCAAGTCTTCTATGCACCAACTCTTCTTTAAATTGTATGTGGTACCTTAACCCCACTAATAAAAATGATAATATGTCTCTGGATTTTTATCAAGTACTCTAAGTAACCACTGACCACATTGAAATATTGCTCACCAACAAGCTCCAATGAAAATATTGCTCACCAAGACCATTCTCTTTGATGCTTTCTATCACTCTATATGCACAACAACCAACCCATGTAAACTCTTGTATGTTTTGTAGATCTTTCGTAGAGATTTTGTTAGAGATCACATTATCGGAAGGTTCCATGCACTATTGACTGACTACTTCAACTCAGGTATGCTCATGTAATCAGTGGTGATTTGTCGATTTGATTGTTCTCCCTATTGTTGAATTCTATGTATCACTTGTCATTTTTCTTTTATTATTTTGAAATAAAAAGAGTTCAAAGTCTTGTCTAACTTGTGATTTGAATTCCTATTACTCATGTGACTTGGATGAGTTTCTAAAGAGTATATGTTTTTTAAAGTAATAATTAATTACAACACATATTTGTTGACTAGAGATTGTCTTGGTTCTTCAAGCTCATTGATGTCTTTATTATGGGGTAGTTTTCTACATTATGAGTTCTGGTCTCAGATAAGATGCTTTTCTTTCATCTACAAGGACTAGATTGGTTTATGGCTCTCAGATTTAAAATTCATCTATCTTGAGTTTTGTTTCTATGACTCTTTTCAGATGGAGATTATGTCAAAGTTGTTCATATGAAGTTTTGGATGTTTGTTTACAGTTCTACGCAATGTTGGTTGAATATGAGATATTGGTCATAATTGACCTGTTGAAGATAAATAGGGATGGTGGTCAGTGTGTTTTATGTCTACACTGATGATGAATAATTATCCCCCCTGAAAAAATATTGTCTTTCTACTTTGTTGCGGAATCCAATATCAAACATTACTGTCACACTATATTGAAAAATAGGTTAAAAGATGATAGGAAATTATCGGTACAAGTGTATGCTCCATTGGTGTATTAAATTTTTTTTGTCATGCAAAATTATCCTACTCTTTTGCTTATTTTTGTTGTCTACTTTACGAATGTTCATCTTATTGCAGATTAATTTGAACAGATGTATGGGAAAAACCTCCATCACTGCTATCAGGAGTGGTGCAGAAGTGATGCAAGGCAGCCATTCTTCTATTAGTGAGTCAAATCTTTTGATAGGATGCAGTTTCTGGTTGAGTCAGCTTGAACGATTTACAACTTGAGCGATTCTAGTTTTATAAGAATACAGACGAATCATAAAACCATGAGGTACATTGATTAATCATATGAATCTGAATTACTGGAAACATCAGTCCCTTTGGGGCACTGCTGCTTGCAATCTTTCCATCCCATTCTTCCTCTCCTCTAGAATGCCCTGCTGTTGTGCTAGTATAAGCAACAGTTAACTTCAAAGCTATTGCTGACCGGTGCCCCTGGTTGTAGCACTAGGATAGATCAAGAGAGTGGTTTTTTGGAGGGCCAACTATCTATAGAAGTACCAAGATGGCCAGTGGCAGGGGGACTGAAAGTTCTTTGAGGATGGGATCTTTACTATTTCAAGACAAAGGCTCAACATCATAGTCAGAGAAGCATAACCAAGATTTCATACTCCGGAGTCAGAACCAATGGCCAACAAGCTTCAGAAAATTTTGTACTTCAGATCAGGAAACCTAACCATGACTCAGCACAAGGAAGGCTCAAATGTGTAAGCATTTGATTAATCATTTTGCTAATTTGCCGAGTAACAGAACAATTGAAGCAAGAGACTTGTTCATCAAGTAATCGACGGGATGATAACACCATAAACAATCCAAAACAATGCAATCACAATTTTCATTTTTACCTCTAAAATGTTGTCAGTACCAAACTCTTTCCTACATTGCAGCATACAATATGGGATGATACAAGTACAGATTTTGTTCTTATACTCCCTACACTACCCATGGCCATGTTGTAGCATAGATACCATAGACTAAACCTCATCATTCATGAAGTCATAAATCATCCTAAAACCTATGCAATCACCTAAAAGTTAATTATATGCTCATTAAATCACATGATTCTCAGTTAGTCCCTAGAACATAAAGTGGTAAGGCTTTAACCAACAATAGACAACAACCCTTTGTAGGTGATTTCATATCATCAAAGAAAAGCTCAAGAAGATGATTTATCAAAAGGATTGGTTATATTAGACACTTGGGAATCCGAGAACATGGAGAAACCAGCAAACACAGCTGTATAGTCCCATCAGTGCTATAAACATATCAGACAGAAATCCTTTGCAAATGCAGCATCAAAGCCATCAGAAAGCATTTGACTTAGATAGTCCCTCTATGATTTGACTTAGATAGTACCTCTATGATTTGACTTAGATAGTCCCTCAATTCTCTCACTGGTATTTTGTCCCATTTCACATCTTAAATAAAAGCATAAAAACTAGAAAACATAAAATTAGTTATCTATGATAAATAAATTCATTATCAGATTTTCCTTGGAGAGTTAGACCTACCTTGCTTGGATACAGATTTACTATACCATATGGATTGTTCCATAGGGCATTTAATCCATTTTCTTGTATACAACACATCCTTGTTGTAGTATACATGGAGGAGCTTTCAAAACATAAGAATGTTAGGACATCCTAGAGTATAGGTTCACAAGGGAGCTTAAACAATTAGGTTCCATTCAACATACAGATGCTCCAACAGAGATGAACAACATTAAAACTTTGTTGTTGTAGGTATCAGTTGTTTTGTTGGTACCCCTATCAGTCCATACCTCATAATGACAAGATAAAGAGCCTTTATAAAATATCAAACTATACTTCACCATATAGAAGATCTCCCTTGATCTCAGGCTCAATAATCGAGGAGCCATAACTATCTGTATAAGACTCTCACATTATCAACTTATACTAGAAATGTAAAGTTTAGAAAACAATATGTATAATCAGTCTTAGTGCATTACAAGAGGAAAGAACTAGCGCATTCGACTAGGGAAAGAAAACCATATAACATGGAGCATCCCTATGACACCAAAGATGGGCAAGGAAGTAAGCAAAACGGAGATGTTTCTCGGGAATTAGGTTCTACTAAGCAAAGGAATCTATTACTGACTCCAGGGGTGGCAATGGCAAGCCCAAAGATGTCTTTACTTCTGGTGTTGGAATACCATCTTCAGACTGATATACTTAGTTTGGTTGCAGTCTGACTATAATATAGTTGGACCTCCACTAATCATTTGTTTATAATTTTCTTTCAGCTCGATTTGCAAAACTCTCATATTTCCTAACGCCATAGTGTTGAATATGACGTCTGGTTCAGTTTATTGATGTACCTAGTTCATGTCATTGATGTTATGTGATCCTCTTATCACTTGGAAGGTACAACTGAATTGTAGAGTTGCTTCAAGTTCAGTTAGTTTCAAATTTAATGACAAGTTTGGAAAGCCTCATGTATCACTCCAATGACCATCAAATGGACTATCATTTTTGATATCATAGCATTTATATACAAAGTACAAACTCATATTCAGAATTGCTGATTGCACTCGAAATGCAGATGCCTTTAGGTATGTATGGCCTTTTATTTAACCATATTAAGATATAAGTCTGCTTACGTAAAGCTACTCAGCGCCAACTATCCAGGAGCTTTTTCGATAAGTGGAACCTTAAAATGTAGCAGGAACTATGTGGTAAAACTTATGTTCACAAGCTACGAACTACTATTTCCTAGGTTTTGTACAAGTATTGCCATTAGTTTTTCTACCACCCTATGGAGGAGCCTCAAGCTTGACGCTTGTGTGTGAGAATTGGTCTTTTTGCTTTGATCTCACATTTTGGTCATTTTTTGCATACATTATACTGAGTTGGGCGTTCATCTTGTTCTTCATGCAGTGCAATATAAGCAAACTGATAAAATTTACTTGAATGTTATTTTTGATTGCTTGACTCAGGTCATAAATGAACGTGGTCAAGTATTATCCTTGTTGGAGAATCTATATGCTACTGGAAGCTAGCCATCATGACTCACTCTCCAAATAATCAGTCCTACTAATGGACTTCTTGTCTTATGCAAGCTAGATATCTCTACTCCTCCAACTTTATTCTTTGTTGATGTACGAAAGAAGGCTAATCCATAAGTAGGTACGAAGACCCTCTACACCTTTAAAGCTCCTGACATGTAGTTTTCCTAGATTAGATAAGATTTTTATTTTATAACATCTAGGGAAAATCTAAATATGCCTATGGATGTAGGGTATTCTAGATTGCTTATATTTTGAATATGTTGTGGATCTAGAGTCAATCACAGGTCCTTTGACTAAGATGGAAAACAAATGAATGACTAGAAGACATGTATTGTAACTGGTATCGACATCAATCTAAATGCCCTTTTTACAGATACAAGAAACAAAAGGTATCCTTTTAACTGGTTGATTATTTGCTTAATATTAGTCTTGTTGCTGGCAAGTGTTTTGAGGATGATTTTTCAAACATCTATTAAATATATGTGTTGGAGTTTCAATAATTAAGGAGGAGTTCAGATTGGTGGTCTTTGTTCTTACCTTTTCTTTTACTGCCTTTGTGTTTTGATGCTCCTTGAGTTTCTATGTTGCCTTAGTGTTTTGATGTTCCTTGAGTTTATGATTTTCTAAATTGAAGGGTTTTCCATATCTCTAATTTTCTTGAGCTCCTTCTTCTAAGATTGTGTTGTAGAGGGTCTTCTAGAAGTGCTAGAATATATTGTGGACTGTGTATGGATGGGAATGTACATTAGTGAAGTTCTCAATAGAGGATGCACCTTAAGTTTTTCATGCTTTCTTTCTCGTCTAAAGGCTGTCTTTATTTTTGGTTCTTTCCTTGAGATGGATTCAGGGATCCAGGTTGCTATGTCAAACTGACCTGTTTGGTATCTACTGGATGGAACCTGAATTTCATGTGAGACTGAGGTTTTGATTTTCTGCTATATGAAGTTTTGTGTTCTGATGTTTCTAAGAAACTCTACAACTGACAGGAAGCAAGATTAGCACATACCATATAGGGATTCGAAGATCACACGCATTCTTCAGCTTTCTCTTGGGGGAAATGCGAGAACAGCAATTATCTACACCATGAGCCCTGCTTTTAGCCATGTTGAACAGTCATGAAATACACTCTGCTTTGCAACAAGCGCAAAGGAAGTCACCAATAATGCTCAAGTGAATGTGGTATGTACTTGGTGATAGTAATTATTTTGCTAGACATTCGTCTTTACTGTCATTTTCTTCTAAAGTTAAGCTTTCTATCATTGTAAACAGGTGGTTTCGGATAAACAACTTGTCAAGCAATTGCAAAAAGAAGTATCTAGACTTGAAGCTGAGCTTCGAACCCCTGAGCCATCAAAAACCTCATGTTCAGAAGCCATGCCCATCATCACTTTGTCAATATTCAGCTAGGGATTCATCTTTGGGTTGCTAGGATGGGCCAGTTGAGTATGTTTCCTTGTCACTACTGTGCTCGTCACCTCCTATTGATAGAACCTTCCCTCCATTTTCATATAGCAGTAGATACCAGTGTAGAGATCAAATTGGATGCTCCAAGGTCATGACATACTATCTTAAATCTATTTTTTTATCCTATTAAAAACTTATAAATGTATATTCAATTCATATCTTTTAGATTGCTAATACTACTTTTTTAGCTATGTATATACTCTGAAAAATGATGGTGGGACAATTGAAATACTCATCTTTGGAGATGATGATCTTCTGCTGTTATGTAGGAAATCATCAGCTCTATTGTCAGGAACCAGATATCACCACTTACAATACTTTGATTGCAGGCTATTGTCACAGTGGGAGGGTCAGAGGAGCTGGCAACCTCTTGAAGAAATTGATGCAGATGGGCCTGAATCCAAATAAGTTCAGCTACACTACTCTCGTTCATAGGTTTTGTCAGGAAGGCAATATTCTTACCGCTTTTCTGGATACCTGCGACTGCACCACTAATCTTTGTAATCTTGTCCACATTTTTTGTCTACATTACCCGAGCTGACAAGGAGGGTGTTCAAATTGTAAGCTTTGAAGATATAAAGCTTCTCTGGTACAAAATCCAACTTAATACTAATTAACCATTTTTGGAATACAGGTTAAGAATATACAGAAAGGTGTCAATCCATCTTCAATTGATCAGATTTATTTCAAGGGATCTTACACCCTGAAAGGATTTAGAATTGGTGCCGTAGTTGGATTGGTTTCTCTTACGGTATATGCTCTTACATGTAACTTGTAGAGGTGATTCCCTGTAGCTGTACTTCTGACTCTCTTGATCTCTTAGGAAGATGTCGCAATAGGAAGAACATTTGTAGCAATGAAGGACTACCAGATAGATGGAAACAAAGAAATGGTGGCACTAGGAACCATGAACATAATTGGTTCCATGACTTCCTGCTATGTTGCAACTGGTGAGCTAATTTAGATAAAAATTCTATTGTGTTCGGGCCTCTATTTATTAAGACTTAAAATATCTCTTATTCTGTTTCCCCTCATTTTATAGTTTCTTGTTTGCTTTCCAGGATCCTTTTCCAGGTCGGCTGTCAATTACATGGCTGGTTGCCATACAACTATCTCTAACATTGTCATGTCATTCGTCGTCTTCCTAACACTAGAGATGATCACTCCCCTCTTCAAATATACTCCCAACGCTATACTTGCTTCTATTATTATCTCTGTCGTGATTGGCTTAATTGATTATGAAGCGGTGTATCTTATCTGGAAGATTGATAAGTTAGATTTTGTTGCCTGCATGGGTGCTTTCTTTGGTGTAGTATTTGTGAATGTTGAGATTGGCCTTTTAATTGCAGTAAGTAAATGATTGTTACTCATTGTTCTAGTTCTGAGTTTGTCAAAATTCAATTGATAGACTAATTCACTTCTAAACATGTAGCAATATCATTTTCTAAGATTCTTCTACAAGTAACCCGACCTAGGACTGTCTTACTTGGAAACCTTCCTCGAACTGATGTATATAGGAACGTTGAATAGTACCCACAGGATAAAAGAGTCCCTGGAGTCCTGATTGTGAGGGTAGATTCAGCTATCTATTTCTCCAATTCTAACTATGTCAAGGAAAGGTTAGATCCTATTTTCCAAGCAGTAATGAACTAATAGTTTATTAACAATTTAATAGAGTTAGACGCATGAGATGGACATTTTTTTGTTGATTGTTTAATATAAGGAGGAATATGCTCTCACTCACTGGGCTGTCCACTATATGTTTCGACTTGATATTGTAAGGCAAACTGTAACTATATTACTAGTTTCTGATTGGATCCTATGCACAAACACTTGTCATGAAAATCTTACCTATTCATATTTAGTAGGAACCACCTTTGATGCTTGCAGAACATCTTTTGTTTATACACTCAGAATATAATCTAGGAATTCTGATATAGTATAAATAATCTAGTCGATAAACTTTTTAACTGTCTGCTAAAGATTTCTATATGATATATTATGATACAGAATTGAAGTGTTTATAAATATTGTTTCCAACAAAATTTTCTAGTATTTTGTTTAATGTGGTGTTCCCCCTAGTGGAATGGTAAGACATCTCTCACCAGGTACAGTGTGTAACTTATAAGCCATATCATCCTGCTCAGTGACATGCTGCTATTGGTCCAAATTTGAACTTGGAAGCTACAATGTCATCCTACTGCCAAGATGCTTCTTTCTGAAATGCTGGACAGAAATATACATCCTGATGAGTTTGTTTATGTGACACTTGTTGATGGCTTCATTAGAAATGATGAATTGGGTGAAGCGAGGAAGATAGTTGGCAAACTTCCTGCAAACGTTAATAGTCTTGGGAAAAGGTCGTCTTCCATTGTGAGTTATTCAACTTCGGGAAGTAGATGCATCAGAATTTGGACGTATAACATTCCCTTTTTGTGTTTGTCAACAGATCATACTAAAGTGGCAGGTGGTGACTGCAAGTTCGGATCAGTAGAAAGGCATCACAATCATATGATACCAGGTATCAAATCATAAAATATTATTTTGGAAGTCTACTTGAATTTTGTCTTCAGATCTGAATGTGTGCGATTATCAATATGCAATCCATACTAGAAATAAAATACTCTGTTGTGTCTCCCTGGTAGAACAAATTTTATATGAATTTGACTCTGCGAGGGGTTTTGGTAGGGCTCCTACAATTCTCAATTGTTGGAATTTTTAGGTAAGATATGTGTTGCCTCAAATAATACGGATTCTATTATCTTAAACATGTATGAATTTTGATTACTAGGATGGGCCTACGTTTCTATGGACGTGGTAACCTTTTCAGCCATAATACATTTCTGCTTGGTTTAAAATTAGTTGTTATAGTGAGGGGGGGTCGCTTCTTATTTTGCAAGAGTGTCTAATAGGTCGACTGTGCAGATTGTTTATCTCCATTTCCCCCTTTTCTTGACAAACTACAGGAAGTGATGTCCCTGTCCTGTATGATGGCCTTTTTGCTGAACTACATCATATTCTTAAATATGACTTTAAACTCAGCAGTCACCCAAACAATGTGTGTTTCTTTGTAGGTATCCATGGTGGTTCGCACAAAGTGGATGCTACCATCAACTTGATGGCGCTTGAGATCCACAACATACAAAAGTACATAACACATGGATTATGAGAAGAAATGCCAATATGTTCTGATCCAGGGGATTTGCCAACCAAAACTAATCGTACATGAACCTCTACATGACGTTGCCAACAGGAAAGGCTGCAACTCTTGTGCTCAGTCCTATGTGTTGAGAGCTCTAGGAGTTGATGAGGACACGTCACATACCTCTATCATGTTTGGTATTGGAAGATTCACTACTAAAGTTGAGATTCATAAGGTTGTTGAACTCATTGTGAATTAGGTGGAGGAACTAAGGGAGATGAGCCCTCTTTATATTGTGCTTTGTAGTCTGCAGTGGATAGATGTAGTCAGAAGAAGATATTGTATACATGTGTCTTTTTTCCATGCATATTGTAAAACAGGGGCCTGGTTAATGTCCTCCCCATGTGTACTCATTGTTCAAATATAAATAAAAGTATCATTGTTGACATTGTAAGCAAAACTCGATCTTGATTAACATTCGTCTGTTGTCTTATTGAAAACCCCTCTATATTGGCAAGCAACTGACTGGCTACATAATGTTTCTCACTACATATGTATGTGTAGTACATGGTGCCTTTCACTACACACTAGCTATAATTACATGTGTAGTAAGTGCTAATTTTTGCTATACATGAACTAAAAATACAAATTGTAACCAATGTCATCTCTCCCTACATAGCATAGGTACAAATTAAATTGTAGTCATACATTTGGCTACAATGGAAACTACATATTTATGTGTAAGGACATTTTTACTTACAATTAGGGTTACATATGAATTTGTAGCCAGAGGAATAACTAACTACAACTTTGAAAAATGTAGCCTAAACAATTAACTATACGGGTATTAGTTATATATTATAAATGTAAGGATAAATGTAGTCAAAGCTTTTGACTACAAATTTTGAGGTTTTCGCTACAAATTTTTTTTGTAATTAAAGATCATATTTTTCGTAGTGTATGTTCTAAGTACGTCGCAGTAGCTCGCATGTATGACAGAAAACAATGCATACATTCAGCATCTAAGGCACGTTCCACCAATGGTGAACTGGATATGTAGCTTGACGTACATCCTTGGATCGTCCAAATTTGACAGGTGCACGGTTCGTTACTTGGTATGTTGTAGGGATTCTAAGGCAAGAAATTTTACGTGATTGGCAACGATGTAGAGATGGGCGAGGAGCGAACCTGTGTAACAAGCTTGGTCATGAATTCAAGTGCAAGCCTATCGTTGCTCCAATTGTCCCCTTTTATACTAAGTTCCAATAACCAATTTAGAGAACTGAAACGGGGCACCATCAGCTAAGTTTATTATCAAATATTGATAAAAAATTGTAGTTATATTGGATGCTCTGATGCATATCTACATACCCATCTCACATTATCATCGCCAAGCTCTCACCACAAACAAAACTTTCGGTAGTGTTTATAGAATGTACAGTCACCGTTTTTTGTATCAGGCCTCCATGGACGCATGGCGTGGTCTGCAGAATATCGAGAACACATGTTGTGAAGAATTGAAGTGCGACTAATTTTTGATCTATGATCTGGTTGCACGCCAGTGATCTACATAGATCAAGAGAACATGACAAACTCATATTTTCTCTTGACCAGCCACCTGACCTGCCATTACTATGCATTAGCGGATAAGTTCAAAAGTCCAACCGCAAGAGATGAAAAGGTAATGATGGTGTCATTGGCATGGCTGATAGTATCTATAAGTGATGTATTGGTAATAGTATCGTGGAGTCGGAAGCAAGATATATAGTAGATTCTAGGACTGAGACATAAATCATGGCTCTTTGGGTGGGACACTCCAGAATAATATCCCGGAACAACGAACTTGAACTCCTTCCGGATGTGCAGGTGATCGATGCAGAGAATGAGATTTGCTTTCTTTTTTTACGTTGTGTCAATGACGACATAGAGGAAAGGAAACGAGGCGAACCTCCTTAAGCACGATGATGTATCTGTTGTGAGAATCCAAGCGAACAATGAAAAAAGGGCATGTACGTAGCTGGGTGATGCTTCAAGCGCAATCGCAACCAAGTTTTTCAGAACCAAAAGACTGTCTAAGAGTCCAACCGATATGCGTGAGCGTATGGCACGGAGACGATCACGTTTAGAAAAGTAACTGAATAAGAGTTAATTGGTGTACGTGAACTAACAGGATGGAGACTGTGCCTTGGCACGTAGACACTCATGTTTAGGAGAATAACAGAACAGGAGTCCTAAGTAGTGTACGTGATCTGACATGACGGAGACGAGTGGTCGTGTTTAGAAGAGTAGAATAGTAGATTTCAATTATGATCGACCAACCAACCTGGGCTTCCTTCCTCACACTAAAATGTGTCGTCGACCAATCAGAGTCCATGTGATCGGTCGACCGGCGATCCACATCCTTCGTGTCTCTGTTCTACTGATCGGTTAACCAAGCCATCCAGATAAGTCGACTAATGCTTGCACTTCTCCATCAGAACACACCCTAATAGGCTGACCCAATAGCTTTTAATAGACCAATCAGCGGTCCCTCATCTTTATAATCAGTTTCTAAGGCAAGGGATTCAACATCAATCCCCAAGTCCTTCCTTTCCCTAGAAAGAAAACTCTCACATGAACCCCCCACCCACCTACTTTTGTTGTCACATGTTCCTCCGCGAGCCTCTCCTCGATTTGCCCCTATCAATTGATAAACAATGCTTCGACTGACCCTACCTCCTGCAACACCCTTCCTCTAGTGGATACAAATTCTTAACAGTGAGGTCTGATGTTGTCTGAACCTCATGTGACTGCCCTGACGTCTTGAGCTCCATTCAACCAGCCGTGCCTCTTGTTGTTCGGTCGAACAACAGAGCAGACGTCCAATAAAGCTTCTCCTTTGGTCTCGTTCATCCAACATGTGTGCTACCCTATGTTGCCCCTCCTCCATTAATCGGTGAATCCTCACACCTCTGATCGGTTGCCTAGCAACTGACACAGGACATGTCTTCTCTGCTGATCAACCAACTTGCACCTGATAGATCGGGTGATCACCTCTCAATCGTGGTCGCACATCTCCACCGATTGAGCGACCACCGGAGCTATGGTCACACAAAAAAATCCATCCCCAACTACTCCTACCGTTGTTGATAAACTGATCTCTCCAACGAGCTACATTTGATACATTGCCCTTGTAGCTCATCATACATTGTGGGCGCATCTCCTTTTTTCCCTTCCACATATGGCCTGTTTTCAAGGTGCTCACCTGGGAGTTCCTTGCCTCCTTCAAAAAACACTACATCTATGATAATGAGTTCAGTTTCTCCTTCTACATGTTTGGGGAGGAGCACTCCTTGGATGTCAACAACCTCACTGCCCTCATCCTTGACATCAACAAGCAGTGGCAGGAAAAGTGCATCAAATAATATCATATTTTCCCAACCAATAAATTTTTCACCAACAAGTTCTAGACTGAGAAACCAGCCGACTCCCCTCATTTCAAACGGCACTGAGGCGTTATTCATCCATAGTCTAGTGGTCTACTACCTTCATTGCATCCTCACCTACATCATCTTTGTTCGGACAAGTGCATCCGGTGTTGTCACCTCCCCGATTTGTACTACTTGTGGTGTGTGTTGAATGATGAGTCTTTCAATTGTGAGAGTTATCACATCAAACACCTACACATTTAGTAGCATCGAAACACTACTTCTGAAATCTGTCAAGGTGGAGACATACAATCATCTCCTACTACCTTGTCTATACTCACACCTTGTTCACATCGACAATGCAGTAGAAGACATCTCACTTGATTGAGATCAAGTACCTAGTGACTTATTCAAACATCAGGATAAAAAAGGAAGATGGCATCTCACACCAGTTGTTCAGCGTTAGTTGTGGGATTATTGTGCTGCCTAGCCACTCCTATTTCATAGCATCCAAACTCATCTACAATATCAATGACTTGGTCACACACTTTTATGAGATAACATTCACCTATCGAGGATGAGGTTCCTAAGTTAACGTCAGGTAGACGGTGTTCCCCCATGGAGTCAAATGATGAGGAGGTTGGCCCTTCCTGGCCACCTTTGAGATGTTGCATGAAGCAATGTGTGCCCTACATCGCAAGGTCATTTGGACCTTATGGCTTCACTGAGTTCCAAGAACTGTTAGACCACATTGAGGGCACACAAACCTACATGGAGCAGGAGTAGAAACAAAAGGGTCACCAACTCAATCATATGTACTTGATGCAGTACATGAGTAGTGGAACATGGGCCAAGGCAACTACCTACACACCTACTATGAGGATTACAATATAGTTTAACTTACCCTTCCCCTCCTTGCATTATTGGGGAAGCCATTACACTGAGCCACCACTGCCTGAGGAGCCCTTGAGATCTTCCATGAATCAAGATTTGTCTAATGGACGATCCTAGGACTCTTTCCAGGTTCGTCCTCCACAACCACACCAGCCTTAGGAACCACCATTTTTGGGTCAGCACAATATTTTGTGGTTGTTTTAATCATTTTCTTTCCCTCCATTATGGACCTAAACTTTTCTTGAGGATGAGCGAATTTCAATGTTCGGGGTAGAGGGTGGGTGGTATATCTCTATTCCACCCACTCTATATTCCCTTTTTGTAATTTTCATTCTAGCATTAGCATTGAATCTGTTTCATGTTATTTTTTCAAATTTTCCATCATTATTTGCATGTAGTTGGCCATTATCTATTCGGCCTTGATTCAGATTTTTTTTGGCATATTTGTGTTGCATCAATCATCAATGTACCTGGTTGAATGAAGTAAAGTTTTTTGCAATGTTGGATCAAGAATTGCCAATGCTAGAACCTATCCTTTCACCAATGATTTTAAGTAATATCATTCCCTAGAAAAGATGGCAAGTTGTATGGGATTGAGATTTATCAAATTGTTGTGTGTCTATTATTGATTATCATAAACTTCTTGTGGAATTGTAATATTGTAAGTTATATGGATTAATTGAGTCATTTGTTGAATATTGTTTCTATGCTTTGAAATCCAATTATGAGATGTGCAAGTTCAACATTTTTGCACTTCTTCCACCACCTTCTTACCCAATAATTTTCAAAAATAAGTTAAAAAACCAAAAAGATTGTGCCAAACTCTAAGCTCAAAAGTAATTAGAAGGCAAAATGAAGTTATATAATACAATTCAGTCGAGCTAATCGAGTGACTAGACTCCCTTGTCGACTGATTAGCCAGGACATTCAAGACATCTCCAAAAATAGAATTAAATTATCTCACCTCCCTCACTAATTGGCTGGTCTGAAAGTCAATTTCAATATTAACAAACGCTAATGATTTTCAAACACCAAGTGGTTGGTCAATTGACCATCTTGGTTAGCCAATCCTCCTATAGTAGAGCACTCCAAAGACAAGTCTGGTCGGCTGAGACATGTCCACTTTTTGTTCGACTGACCAAAATATATGCCTCCCAAGTTAGTAACCATCAACAATTTTGAGCACCCAAATAATCGGATGGTTCACCCCATGGATCGACCAACCCACTCACTCTCTAGGGGACTATTCAAAAAGATGACTAGTTGATCCCCCTTGATGATCATCTAACCAGAATCACACTAGTTGTCATCAAGTGGTTGATGGTCCAACTAGAAGCTCATCAGTCACGTTGCCAAGTAGCTGATCGGCCAATCGACCTACCTGGTCACGCAATCAGTGTGGTAGACAAGGCAAAAAACATAGCCACCAACCTCTTTGGAAAAGAAAGGTTATTCGAATAAAACAAGTACGTCCTAATTTTGAAGTGTTTGTTCACACAAATTTCAAAGCACAATTTTGGAGCAAGTAACTAGAGGAGAAGATGAAGGAAGAAGATCATTTTCGTGGAGATCTTTAGACTTGTTGTTACCAAAGTGGATTTCCATTCTCAAATACCTTTGGTTGCTCGCCTCTTCTTCTTCATTGACATGTCTTGTCCTCTCCCTTTTTGTATTTTTTGTTTCTCTATGTCTATGAGACAGTAGACCTTCTCTATGGGGCATGAGGAATCTATATTCTAATTGTTATTCAGTTTAGCTTTCCAATTTAATATGATTATTCTTCATTCAATTTATTGCTTGATTGATTGATCCAATCGTTTGATTTAGCATGATTGATATAATCATGAGCATAGAGACCATGAAACTTAGGAATAGATCCTCAAATGAGTGTGTATGATTCCAGATGCAATCATAAAAGGATACCTACACGATGATTGAGTCATGATTTGTGGGTAAAAAGACCTCGAGCCCAAGGGGAATTCAATCGTTGTACTTGTCGAAAAGGAGGAAAATTCACATGGTCTTAGTCTATTTTATTATGATTACTGATTTATAATGATTAGAGTGAGTATGCAGGTGATGGTGGTAAATTTTGAATGCTCTAGTGTCGTTTAATATTGATATCAACCCACTTTTATTTTGTTCTTTCATTGTGATCTTTCAATTTACCCATTAGGTTTATAATCACCCTCAAACAATCAAAAATGTTGTTTTGAGGGGTTGGTTATTGGAAAATTCACAAAAAAAAATCCTTTGGGTTTGACCCTTTAGTATTTTATGTCCTCTTACAGATGAGTTAGTTGAAATTGTGAAAAAGATTTAAAACCTTGGATAATATCATCGGGAATTTGTTGTGTAATAAAGCTCGCATCACAAGTGTAAGAGAAAGTTGGCCCAATATTTGCTTCAACCTAGTCACATTGTTTTGAACTCCATATATGCCTTCAAACCTATACATAACTTCATATTCAAATATTGAACTATCTCTTTAGCTTTATAGTTGTCGTGTCTGCCCTTTTCCTTGGTATTCTTATTTGTTATAAGATTGAAGCGACTTCACCTTCTCAAAAAAGGACTCAACAACATTGACAGAATTACTAGGGAACCTCCCACTTGATTCTTCATGAGATTCATCATTTCAATAAGTATATTCATCATTTGTGGGCTTGAATCATTGGTGAGTGAAGGTGTCACACCAATATCATGATCACAATCATTGATCACACTAGTAGCTCTATGCCTTGAATTTTCTTCCAAGTGCTCAAACAATGGTCATGACATTTTCATGATTTTATCCATGAAATACCTCTACTAGAAAGAATCTGTTACATCTTGACCCATTTGAAAGAGACAGGCATAGAAGGAATGGACCAGTTACTACAAGGGAATGTCATGTTGAAGGAAATCTCTCAACATCTTTTGGAACCTTTCCTAAGAATCATGGAATCTCTCATTATATGTTTGGATAAAATTCACTATGGCACTATGCATTTGGTTAACCTTGCAATAGAATAGAAGCTTTTCAAGTAAGAATTTTTCATGAAATCCCAATTCATGATCTCCATTTTTAAGCATATTAATCCTTGGCCTTGGCCTTTGGAGACGAGGAAATAGTCAAACAATTGGCATCACCAGTAGCATTTGGAGTTTGGAAAGTTGAGCATATATCTAGAAAAGCATCCACATGCATATAAGGATTTTCATGATCTAAGCTAAAAAATACTAGAATCATATGCACAAGAGTTGGAGGAATGAAGAGATCTTGATCAAGCATTGCTTCAATCATTGTTGCAATAGGAGATGTATAAGATCCTAGAAAAATTTCATCATCAGGATGTTTGGGTCTCTCCATTATGAGGTATTCATATTCAATTTGGAATAGCCATCTCTTATATCTCTAATATTATGACCGTGTCTAAGCCTAGTTAGTGAATTAGGGTTTACTTAGATGATTACATGCTTAATTAGATTGATCATCGCTTAAACATGATTAATGATGGTAGCTCAATTGTGATGTTTCAAACTTAAGGAGGAAATATAATCATTATTTTACTTTGAAGGATTAGAATTTGAGAAGTGTAATACAAGTACAATTTTTTATTGGTATAGTAGTATGGTCAATGATTTTTCATGTTTTCTATATAAGTTGGATTTACTTGAAATTTTGATATGATATGGGTAACTTAATCACATGTTAGTGCAACATTTTAGAATATTTGAATGTTCTTTGAATGTGGTTCTCAATCGAATTACACTTCAACTGACCATGATGGTGACTGTTGTTTAGCAGTGTAGTGTTTGATTTTTAGTTATTTATTGGTGAATCAGAATGATCTGGAATTTTTATTGGATCTCTGAAACATAACATGCTAATATTTTGTAATTTTTGAATGATCTTTGACCTATTTAGTAAATGATATTCAGTAACATTTTTATTATGAAATTTTTTGGTGAAATAAAAGGAAGTACAAGTAGGATTAATTTGCAATTGACCCAAGCACCTTAATTGCTTTATTGATTAACCTAACACACTAGGAGCTCTCATATTTTGTGATTCCTTCCAGAGAAATGAAATCTAAGAGAGGGGGAGATTTTGGGTTTGGACACAGAAAATGGTGAACACAGTGATATAGGGTTTTCTCTTTCTAGAGTTGATGAAATAAAGTAAGTTTGTCATCTCTAGATAGCTTGATTCTTCTGTCACATATCAAGATTTCGTCCCTTCTCTGGTTTTATTCAAAATGATATCAAATCTCTCTCTTTTCTCACTCTTTCTCTAGAATTCTCCATTCCTAGGGTTTTCGAGTTGGAAGGAAGAATAAATTAAAGGATTGCTAGGAGTTTGATATGGATTCTAGGATTTTACATCTTGGGATACATTTTTAAAGTGTTTTCACACCTTAGGTGAGTGGCTATATACTTCCATTTAAGTGCATGTTTGGTTGGGTGTAGTCATATGACAAAGTGTGTGTTTGATATATAATTTTACATTGCGAACTCATACAATTGCACCTTACCACACCCAACCAAATTAGTCCTAATAGTAGATTGCACAAAATTGGATTTAAATTATTATAATCTTTAGTTCTTTCTATATGTGACAACAAACCCTAAATTTTCCTTTCAATTTAAGCTTATGAAATATGATCTAAAAATATATCGTTTTCCTATTATGATGAATCTCATATGATAAAGCATATTAGAAATGGATACAAAATCATATACAATAGAATCCCTAAAGTTACTACAGAAGTTAGAAGATAAACCAAAATCTAGGGTTTTTGATAATGTTTAAAATTGATGTATATCTGAATGCAAAACTTTGCCTATTTGAATCTACTTATTTATAAATGATGGTTTTATCTGAATGTTTAGTACAGATATGTCAGATCTTATCTTAGATTATATTATCAGTTTTTTGCATGGTATCTCAATTAAAAGGGAAAAACCCTATATAAGTGGAAAGTCATAAGTTTGTGAATAGACATCATGAAATCCATCATAAGTGATTTATATTAATGGTATAGATTAATTTATTCAAGGTCATTCTTAACATGAGGCCTACGTTGTGGGGATGAAACATGCTTCCCTAGTGGAGGTACTTCGTCCAGATCGACGTAAGTCGGAGCATACCAGTTGGGTGTGGGGGTCTAGGATAGTGAGGTAACCAACATCAACTAGGGATTCCTATGGTACTTGTGTTGTTGTTCAGTTGGTTGGCCTTAGTGGAACCACTAATGTATAGTTGTGTTGATCAGTGGACATCTTTGGTAGGTCCACCAATGCACAACAAGACAGAGTTCTTTGACTCTCCTCCTGAGTACCCAAGTTTAGAGGAGTAATTTAGATATTCATATGCTCCCATTAGCTGTTGAGAGCTAAACGTGGCAAGACCCACTGCAAATGGGGTGTTACTCGAGATCAAAAATTTAGAAACACAGGCATACTTCTAAGTCTTGTACAGTGAGATTGTAGCTTGCTACGAAGATTTCACATGTCGTGGTATACTTCATGTCATTTCTAGGCATAATAAGATGAATGAGAGATTAATCAAGTCAATGCAGTTATTCATTCATTCTTCTTGTTATTTGGAATAGCTTGTCAATTATATGTATGTGAATGATTAGTTCCTTTATAGCTTCTTACTGTTCTACTTTAAATTCTATTACTCAATAATATATCTTGGACTAATAGAGTGCTTTAAATTGTTTATTTAAAGAGTTCATTTAGTGATCAAGTCAGATCACCCCTCTACTGACAATTTTTAGGAAAAACATGTGGATTTGAAGAAATGCCTGAATAGATCCACCACAAGAGTGAAGTATCACATTAGTCAAGTTCACTAGGTCCTTATCACTCTAGGTCCTTGTGAAGAGATAAAAGAGTTGTAAATGATGATATGTATCTTTGTTTCCTTAACAATATAGAATGTATTTGATCATCATGTCCTATGTACATGGAAGTGTAAGAAACAAAACAAATGCTTTTTAGATGTATATATTTATTCTTGAAATAAGATTAGAGTAATGAAGTTTTAAATCCCCTTGTATAGTTAGTTTATGTGATTGAATGTGAGAAAACAAAGAGTATAACATCAAAACAAAATTTAAAGGTGTTCTTCATATTATGTTTAATCCTCAACATATACCCTAATATCATGATTAGTGGTTATCATGAGATGTGGGTGTAATAGCTTGGTATCAGAGCTTAAACTGAGTCCTCGGTGACCATTAGGACAGAAATTTAGAGTCATAAGTATAACAGTTAGGAGGTGATCTTTGTATGATTCTAGGAAGTCTGAGTATTTGGATGCCCTAGCTCGGTATCCGAATACTTAGGTTGACCAGTATCAAGTTACTATGTTTGTTCTTCTCTAGATGCCATGGCCATATATGTAGAGGGAGGATGTGCTAGAGAAAAACCCTAGAAATATTAGGGTTAGATGGCCAGAAAGTAATGAAGGAATAAGAGCATAATGATAGAGTGGCATACAACTTTTATTTTAAATTGTTTTTTTGATTGGAGACTGGTAGAAATTTACTTATATATTTGAATTCAGATATTAAGTTTCTAGAAATATATGTGGTTCTTTAATATTTGTTGTTGATTCAGTTATTGTTTACATTCCTTGTATCAAGTTGACAAGAAATTATCTTTAAATGATGGTTTCCCTAAGCGGATATTCTTTCCACATGTTTGAGATAAATGAGAGTTGGTTAATCCTAAGTAGCTCTTGGCTTTAAAACTATAGGTTTAGCCCAGTTCGACTAGAGGGATGCATTGTTAGGATCTAATGACTCCTATTAACAATATAACAAGAATAGACTCTGGATAAATTAAACTCAGGTTCTACTGAGAATGTATATATACTAAGATCTTGAAATAGAAGGGAAAGATTGGAATAATTAAGAATTAGTTGGAAGTGATATCTACGGTCAAGCTTTAGGGCCTCAGACAAGAAATCCTAATTTAAAAATAGAGGAAGTAGGAATATAGGTTCATGAAACATATTAGTATACAACACATGAAATGAAGAAGGAAGAATGGATAAAGAGACATGAATCATATAACTAATTGAGCCATTTTATTCAGTTTGAAACAAGGGAAAGAAAAGAGAAATATGTAGAGGGAAAAGATATAAAGAATCAATTGTGAGGAATGGATCATTTAATTGAGTAAAGTATATTTATGTACTCCAACACAAAGGGAAAAATAAGAAAATAGTTAAGTATATAACAAGTGCATAAAAGTGGAGAAATTTTTTTGAGGAACTAAAGTGAAAAAAAACTAGATGGCCATGTAGATTTTAAGATTAGGATAAGAAACTCGTATGAAACAAAGAGAAATGTTGGGGAAGATGAGTTTTATTAAGGAAATAGGGTTACATGATATAATAGAGAGCATGAAATCTCGCATTATATTGTAAACTCTAACACATTCATTCATACTACCATGTGATTCAAGTCTCCATAGAGTAACAACCTAGTTTCCAGAATATATATTCAATAAGTTCCTTCTGATGCAATGGAACTAATTTTCAAAGGAAGAATAAAGCTGCATCTAAAATAATTAACAAGACATATAAGGTAAATTATATTCAGAATAGAAAATATTGATTGAAAGAGAAACTATGTTTGACCCATGTATGAGTTGTTTGATTTGAAACAAAGGAGATGTAATGTATTTAAGATATGAAGGAACTGGTAGGCACAATACTAATTTAGAATTTCAACTTGATAATAGTAAAATGACAATAAGAAATATGGCATGGAATATGCAAATCATATACATGAGTGAGAAACAAGATCATAAGAGATAAGTAGAAGTTAAAGATGATATATAGAATACTAGCATATAGTATTACGATGATGGAAACAAATAAAAAAGGGTTTGAAACATGAGGGAGTAACATAAATTATAAAAGAGAGAGATTATGATATGTGACAACATGCTAAATAGCTTAGTCTCCTTGATGATGAATACTTAAACTTAGATATGAGAAATTGTTAAGTGAATACTTGAATATTATAATTTGAAATCTCAAAATCGTCTTCTCTTTGGTATCCTCCTTAATGAGAGTAATGTGAGGATGAAGCGATAAAAGAAGAATTTTAAATGATACTTAACCGCCATGGTAGACACATTTGGTGAATGTATTAATGACACAATAATATGACGACAAAACCCTAGTAGGGTAAATAAAGAAAGTATGCCTATATTAAATGTCAAATAAGAGAAAAGAAATTCAAGCAAAAAAAAAAAGAAATAATTTAGTAAACTTTAAAAGAGCTAAAGTTTGCATATCGAAACAAGGAAGTAAAATCATCTCACAGCAACATCATATTATTGATAATGATCAAGTCCTAGAATGTTTAGGGTTGTAGTAGTTTAAGGGATTTCACTAGTGATTTGGCCTTGACTTCTATCATCTCTATAAGATAAAATTCAAAGATCAATAAAATGAGAAGAAAATAGCACTAATAGTAATCCAAGGTTTAAAGGTTGTAAATGAAAAAGATAGATAAACAATTTGGAAATGACTAAGAATGGGGGATAAGAAATAGATTTTAAATGTAAGAAGTGTGATTTGAGAAAAAGGAGAAGTGCAATATGAGAAAGGTGTAATCTAAAATATTTTTTTGTAGTGATACAAAGAATGACAAACAATCCATTCCTGTCTAGAATATTTTAATGTTAGAGATGTTTAATCTATATGATCAAAGTAAGAAGCATAAGTAAGAAGAAACAAGTAGTAATGAATATGAAGAGAAATCAAAGAAAACAAGTGGCTTTAAGTAATGCGTGAATTTGTTTTTAGCAGTATAATTTGTTGAAGGTATATCAAGGGATGTAAATTTATTTTACATATGATTTCAGTCATACAGGTGCAAGTAATATATTCATTGAAAGTGGTGTTATGATTTTAGTCATTCATACAAATTATTTGGCTCAGTACTATGCAATTGTTGTTAAATCTAGTCTTGCGGGTTATGAATACTTTACTATTTAAGTAGCTATTTGAGTAGAAAAATGGTAGAATTCAAAATAGAATGGTGAATATTCTTTAATAACTCTAATGTGATACATCACAATAGTATAGATTAAACCATATGAGTTGAGATAGTTTGATCAGATTACCAGTGTTGAGGTAACACCTCATGAGAAAATGAAAAGATTGAAAATTGTTGATTTCTCTTTCTCTTTCCTCGTGATTGATTGTGACATAGAAATTTATTTTTTTGTCATTAGGAGGCCTTGTTTTAAGCTTTTTTATGGTTAGAAGAGAAGTAAATGACCCAATGTTGAAGTCACTATTCGAATATAAAATATAAGAATATAGTGCCATATAAGATTTTACAAGTTTAAAGGAAACCTTAAATGTATGTTTCCTACATATTTATGTTTCAGGGATAAAAACTTTTTAAGAGGGGAGAATTTTTACGACCGTCTCTTAGCTTAGTCAGTAAATTAGGATTTACCTAGATGATTACATGCTTAATTAGATTGATCATAGATTAAACCTAATTAATTATGGTAGCTCAACTGTAATATTTCAAACTTAAGGAGGAACTCTAATCATGATTTTACAATGAAGGATAGGGTTATAAGTGTAAACCCTAATCGAAAAAATTAGGGTTTTGATATTATATAATAACAAATTTTATTTGTATAGCAGTATGGTAAATAGTTTTTAGTATTTTTCGTGTAACTTGAATTTACTTGACATTTAAATATGATATGGGTAACTTAATCCTTCATGGTATTGAAACATTTCAGAGTATTTGGATGTTCTTTGAATGTGGTTCTTAGTTGAATTACACTTCGACTGACCATATTGTAGACTAATATTTAGAAGTGTAATGCTTGATTTTTAATTATTTATTGTTAACTAGGAATGATCTAAAAACATTATCGGAACTCTGAGATTATGTGTTAAACAACATGTTAATAATTCATAGTTTTTGGAGGATCTTTGACCTATTCAATAAATGATTTTTAGTAACATTTTTATGATAGATAATTCTGCTGAAATGAAAGAAAGCACAAGTAAGGTCAATTTGCAATTGACTCAAGCACCTTAATTTCTCTATATCATTAACCTAACATATTAGGATCTCCCCTTTTACATGATTCATTTTTGAGAAATCAAATCCGAGAGAGAGGGAGGGAGTTAATGTTTGGATGTAGAAAGTGTGAAGATGGTTATCTAGGGTTTTCTCTTTCTAGAGTTGATGAAATCAAGTAAATTTGTCATCTCCAGATATCTTTTCTTGGTAACTCTTCTCTCATATGTAAATATTTTGTTCCTCCTCTGGTTTGATTCAAAATGATATCAAATCTCCCTCTTTCTTTATAATTCATCATTCATAGAGTTTCTGAGTTGGAAGGAAGAATAAATTGAAGGATTGTTAGGAATTTTATATGGACTCTAGGATTTCAGATCTTGAGCTATGTTCTTGAGGTGTTTTCACACCTTAGGTGAGTGGGTACTTCTATTTGATAGTAGATTGCATGAAATTGGATTGAATCCATTATAATCTTTAGTTATTACTATATGCAACAAAAAACTCTAAATCTGCCTTTGAGTTTAAGCTTATGAAAGATGATTTAAAAATGGATTATTTTCCTATTGTTATGAATCTAAGATGATAAAATCATATTAAAAATGTATAAAAAATCATCTAAAATAGAATCTCTAATGTTGCTGAAAAAGTTACATGAATATAGCAAAATCTAAAGTTTTCGCTTATATTTAAAATTCTTGTATATCTGAATGAAGAACCTTTCCCATTTGAATCTACTTATTCATAAATAATTATTTTATCTAGAATGTTTAGTATATATATGTTAGAACTTATCTTGGAATTCATTTGCTATTATCAATGTTTGCTTGATATCTCAGTTAAGAGGGTGAAATCCTATATGAGTGAAAAGTCGTAAGTTTGTGAATAGACTTTTGTCATTTTAGATATGCCACACTCATATTTCGATTATATAAATATTTCCCAAATTATATTACTGACATGTATATTAAGTATTTCAGGTGATCAAGGAACTTAGTCAATATCCAACTACAAAAACCTTGAATATATATATATATATATATGGCTATAAGAATTGTATATCTGAGTATATGTATTATGTACCCATATTCATTTATGATGGTTGCACAACTCTGCACAACAATCTAACCTTAAGGATGTGGTGTATACCCCTTAGACAACATGTGTATTAAATATCATCTCAATTTATCTTTCCTAGATCATAAAATGAAAGAAGATGTATATTTTTTAATCAATGGTAAGTTTTTAAAATTGCAAAAATTGTTGGATGATATGTTTCTATATCTCAAGATCCGTGCGGGATATGGTTGTGCTTTTTTTAACACATCTAAACTAAGCAATGTTGATTGAATCCATATGGTTGAATTTACTTAGTGGGTTCCACATATCCTATTTTAGTGGGTGGTACACATAATTTACATCTTCGGCCGGTACACACATCCTAACCCCTATATATATATATATATATATATATATATATATATATATATATATATATATATATATATATATATATATATATATATATATATATATATATATATATAGAGAGAGAGAGAGAGAGAGAGAGAGAGAGTCAGGCTAGAATACACTCAAGTGTATTCGGAGAAGAATACACTCAAGTAGTTTTTCATGATGCAATATTTTTTTCAAAAATCTAATACATTGATCTTTTTAAATATCTTGTGAATATCTCATATGTAAAATTTGAGTATATTTGTACATTTATAGGTCATGTTATCGCAAAAATTATGCATTTCAAATTAGTTTTGTGCGCCAATTTTGTTGCCCTTGGATGAGTGTCTTACACTCATCCAAATGGACTCAAAATTTGTATGTAGCCTAGTTATAGTATGACGATGAAGATCAATAGTTTACATTTTACAAAATATAGTCTTGATATGCAAACACACTTGAGTGTATTCGTGTGATCTGTACACTCGAGTGTATTTTAACTTGACTATATATATATATATATATATATAGGGTGTTCATTCATTGCCCGCGCGGGTAGCATGGATTTTCGCTACAGCCAAAAAAGTAACTCTCCTAGCTAAGAAAGTAACTCTACTGTAAAAAAAAGTAACTATGGTGTCAAAAAAGTAACTCTGCTGGTCAAAAAAGTAATTTTGTACAAAATATACAGCAGATATATATAAGGACGGGTTTTTTGATTTTGGAGGGGCAAATGATATTATTTTTGACTCAAATTTTTTGGAGAGCTAGACAAAATAGTCCTCTACAATTTCGAATTTTTTTTTTTGAAAAAAAATGATCGGAAGGGTGGGCGGGTAGCTACCCGCGCGGGCAATAAAGATGGGCCCTATATGGGAGTTTATTCAATGCTCGCGCGGGTACCTTACCTATGCTACCCATTCCTGGAAACCCGGTGGCATGACATGTAAATAACATCCATGATATTGAATTCAGCTTTAGTTGGTATCGTTCCTCATCAGCCACCTCCGAACAAGGGTGACAAGCAAGAGTCCAACTTTCTGCAGCCGGCATAGGAGACTCTGTCCAAATCTCGGATTGATTCCCGCTTCTACTGCCTCAGAGGCCATATCCTTAATCTACACTGTCGACATCCACACATTACCTATATCATCAAGGCTGGCATCGACTCTATTATTTATCCAAAAATGTCAGGATGGCAATGGAGTCAACAAACGGGCCACATGTTGGGTCTTCCTCAGTCCCAGGGTTATGCACAACCAGGTTTGTCGTCGCTGCACTGGCCTGGAACTCATATGCGTACGCATCCCATCAGAGCAGTTGGACATCGTCTGGATCGAGAAATCGTCGGACTCGGTTTTGACGGTGAGGTTGAGCCTCTCCTGCTGCAGGCACATGCGGGCCGTTCTGAGGGTGACGGCATACAGCCCATCAGGGGTGAACCCCTGGACCTGGAGTGTCTGCTGGATGTTGGCCTCGTTGCTGAGCCGTATGGCCAAAGTGCCTTCTGGGACGACGAGGACCACGCTACCCTGTCGTTGGCCGGACCGGATGTATTTGACATGGCCAGTGAGCAGGTGTCGGTACCCCTCTAGAACTCATCGTTGGGGAGAAGGTCTGAAGGTGCAGTAGCAGTAATATAGCTCAGTTTTGATACTTGTGGAGAAGAGCACGAAGATGAAAGAAATAGAGAGCTTATACGTACCGTCGGTGACGACGGTGTCGTTCAGGTAGCAGGTGTCGGTACCCCTCTAGAACTCATCGTTGGGGAGAAGGTGTGAAGGTGCAGTAGCAGTAATATAGCTCAGTTTTGATACTTGTGGAGAAGAGCACGAAGATGAAAGAAATAGAGAGCTTATACGTACCGTCGGTGACGACGCTCATTGATGTAACAAATAAAAAAATTGAGAGCTTTTTTTCTTTGACTATTTGTCATGTTGCTTCTAATTCGATTTGCCTCCACGGTGATATTCATTGATAACTCAGCCTTAATGGCATCTACATACCATGGCACCTGCTGTAAGTCCATCCCGTGCATAGGCCCCACCATGCCTCCCTCCCACCTCTGTCACGTGTTCATTGGTTTTTTTTTTTTGAGGAAGGTAATGTTATATATTAAAAAAAACACATCAAGCAAGCTAAAACCTGCTTATGTGGAACACCTACAGAATGTTTGGAAAAACTGCAGCGGAAAGAAAAAGCTAAAAAGAAAATAAGCGTAAGAAAGCATTGTTCAGCTAACTAGGGGGAGGCACCCCTTAAACAAGCCCCTAGCGAAAAAAAGTTTTGCATCCTAGAGATTTTCCTGATTTGAGCTGCCCTTGAATCATAATGATTTGTCACAGTTGTTGTTGTACTAAGCTGACTCCAGCCTCATCGTCCACCATAGCTTTAAGATCACAGAGAAAAGTGGCTTTTGAATCTCCTTCCTCTGATTTATCCAACCTCCCTTCTGCTAATTTTCCTGCAGTTTAGTAAGGATGTGAAGATTGGCATCTATTTGAGTTATAACATGTCTTGCCAAATTTTTGTTGTTGTTGAAAGTTCTATTGTTCCTTTCTTTCCAAAGGTTCCAGCAGATTGTGGTGAAAAGATAACTGCTTTTGAAATATCTGTAATGTCTTAAAGGTGTTATTTGGATGGGGAAAGTGACTTCCTGGAGATCAGGAAGGCAATTTCGCATGAAATGTGAAAAGATTGTTCGAGAGAAAGAGCATATAAAGAAGATGTGGCTGACTGAGTCACTGTTATTTTCACAGAGGGCACATCTGAATGGGCCAATGAAACTCTTTTTAGTGATGTTTTCACCTGTAAGAAGTTTATTATGTAAAAGAAGCCATAAGAAAGTTTTGTATTTTTGTGGCCATTTTTGTTTCCAAATCTTTGATGATGTAGGGAAGATACCTCTAAAAGAGAGAAAATTGTAAGCAAGTTTGACCGAATACTCTTTCCCCCATTTCCAAGTGATGTTATTTGAGGTGTTGTTTTCCATTGAACTTGAGAGATGTCTGAATTCATTTTGACTTACATGGGAAAGGATACATCTTTTTAAGGAGTTTGATCTGTTACTGGTGATTAGCGAAAGGGCTTTATCAATCCTTAGGTTGAGGAGATTAATTGGGATAGACCATGATGGTTTGAGATTTAAAACATAGTTGTTTTCGTACCATGGATCATACCAGAAGGAGATGATTTTGTGAGAATGAGGAGGTGTATTTAAGATTTGTGAAATCATTTGTATATTTTTATTTATGAATTTCCAAAGTGAGGAGGTTGTTTTCCGATGGATTTGGTGCCAAGGGGTGAGTTTTGGTAATATTTGTTTTTGATGAGATTTGTCCAGATTTTCTTTTTATTTTTGATAAGACAGTCAATGATTTTGGTAATGAGGCAGAGTGAGTGCGTTTCAATGTTTATTATTCCCCAGCCTCCTTGATCAAGGGGAGTAGAAATCGTTTTCCAATTAACTAGATGGTAATGTTTCCCAGGTTTTTCTAGTTTTTAGAAATTGTTCCAAAGGAAATTTCTTCGGATTTTATCTAGAATGGATTTAGTTTTAGAGGGTAAGGGGATGCAGCTCAAGAAGTGAGTTGTTATGGGTGTGATGACAATGTTAAGTAGGGTGAGCCTTCTCGAGAGGTTTAGGAAGTTGTTTGCCCAGCTGGAGAGTTTAGAGTTTATTTTTAAAATTATGGGGTTCCAAATAGCATTTGTGATGTTATAAGGAGTGATGGGGAGACCCAGGTATTTGATTGGGAATTCTTCAGTTTTGCATTTTAGGAAGTCCTTGAGGTTCTCCAAAGAAGATTGATGAATGTTTACCCCAAAGATGGAGGATTTTTGTATATTTATTTTTAGCCCAGAGATATAGGAGAAGATACCTATGATCCTAAAAATATTCTATACAGAGGATTTTTCTGGAGAGGACAAGATGATGGTGTCATCTGCGAATTGAATAATGTTCTCCTTGCAGACATCAGGAGCTGAGAAGAGCCCATTTTGATTTCCCATATGAATCATGCGAGAGAGAATAGTAGTTAAAATGATGAAGAGGTAAGGAGAGAGAGGGTCTCCTTGTCTAAGTCCATTTGAATTATGGAAATAGCCAAAAGGAACACCATTGATGATGGTGGAGAAATGATTTGTATAAATACATGCTTGGATCCAAGAGATCCATTTGTCAGGAAATTCAAATCCCTTGAGAGTCTGCAATAGGCATTGCCAGTTAACAAAGTCAAATGCTTTTTCGAAGTCCAGTTTGATGGCTAGGAGAGGGATTTTTTTTTGTGGTAGAGGTGGATCGTTTCGTTGACCATTAAGAAGGCATCTTGTATGCTTCTGTTCTTTAGAAAGGCGGATTGGTTAAGAGGAATGATGTCATCCATGAGAGGTATGATCCTGTTAGCTAATGTTTTTGTGATGATTTTATAAGAGGTGTTTATGAGGCTGATAGGTCTGAAGTGAGAGATAAATTCAGGCTGACTATTTTTTTTATCAGAGTGATGAAGGTTTTATTGATGTATTTGATGATGTTTTGTGGGTTTGAGCTGGCATGGAATGCGGAGAGAAAAGCAAGAAAGTCATGTTTGTAATGGTTCCAGTTAGCCAAATAGAATTCCGCATTTAGACCATCAGGTCCAGGGGATTTATTTTTGCCAAGGTCAGAGATAGCAGCTTGTAATTCATCAAGTGTGAAAGATTTGATGAGATCTTGAGGGTTTTTTATTTTGTTTTGAAAAATGGTATTCCATTGAAGGTTATTTAGACAAGATGGGTTGTGGTTATTATTGAAGATATTTTTGAAATGGTTTTTTATATGTGTTATGATGGATTGTTTATGAGAAGTGAGTCTTCCATTTATCATAAGATGAGTTATGGCATTTTTCCTAAATTTTTGGTTACATATTTTATGGAAGAATTTTGTATTTTTGTCACCTTCTTGAGCCCATGTGATCTTAGCCCGTTGTCTCCATCTTGTATCAATTCTGCTATTTATGTGATCAAGGTCAGATTTTATTGAAAGGACCAAAGCAGGATCAGCTGATGGGTCTTTTTCAGCAAAGAGAAGTTGGTCTTTGAGATTTTTTTGAATTTCAGATAAGGTCGAGGGATTTTGAACCTTCCATTTTTTATGTGATTTTTGATGTGTTTAGTGTTGTTTAAGATGTGAAGACCCATGTTTGTTGTTTGAGGGTTAGCAAGCATCCAGTCTTCGAGACAAGATCTGGAGAAATTTTCCATGGAGAGCCAGTTGTTTTCGAATTTGAAGGGGCGAGACCCCCAAGAGCAAGAAGCAGTTTCGAGAATTAAGGGAAAGTGGTCAAAAATAGTTCTGTGGGAGATATAGACATAAGAGAGTGGATGCTTGTCTTCCCAAAGGTTTGAACAAATGAAATGATCAAGTCGAGCAAAAGATTGGTTTCTTGACCACGTATATAAGGCATTTGAGGGAACAAGGTCAATAAGAGAATGGTTTGTTAGCATCTGGCTGAACTTTTTGTCTGCAACAGACATCGAAGAAGAGGAAGGATTTGAGTTGTGCCTATCTGAGGTTTGGGTGATAAGATTAAAATTGCCACCAAGGACCCAGGGAGACAGATGATAATTTGTGAAGAGGTAATTTAACTCCTCTAGGAATAGGGATTTATCGTAACCTGGTTCCCCATAGATACCAGAGAAAGACTAAAGATAATCATCAGCAAGATTTTTAAAGTCAATAGTTATAGAAAAGTTTAGAATAGAGGAGTTTTGCAAGGTTAGAGCCTGGTTGTTAAAACCCACAATGATGCCACCTTTGAAGCCCTTAGGGGGTAGCTGAATCCAGTCTGTGATTCTGTTGCCACCTATAGTTTTGAGGGCGAAAGGGGTGAGAAAAGGTTTTTGTTTCTTGGATGGAAATTAGATCTATATTATTTTTATAAATGTGAGTTCGTATTTTTTTCTTCTTTGTAAATTAGCAGCACCACAAATATTCCAAGATGAGATTTTCATGACGAAGAAAAAGACTAAAGCAAAAATAGAAAGACACAGATACAATGTGAGCCTGTTAACACCTTCTCTTCGACCAACCCATGAAGGATTCGAGGTTGTTAAGAACATTTTGTGCGTCATCATCCTTTTCAAAGTGGAAGCCTATCTTATTTGCAAAGGATGTGAAACTATTTGTGTTTGACCAAGAAGCTATATCTTCTAAAGTCTCGAATTTTTTATTTGCTTTTTTTTATATGATAGAGATGTAGAAAGAGTTGACGCAGAGGAAACATAACTGAAAGAGCAGGGAGGGGTGTTACCTTTCTTTTGCCTGTTTATAATGTTGGACCCTTTGGTGTCGAATTGATGTGGCTGCATGATCTTTTGAAGGTAGCTTGAGATGGGCTTCTGCAGTGTGCTCTCCTGTTCCGAACTCTGTAGAGAGTTTTCATTTTTTTGCTGAGATGAGTCTTGAAACACAGCTGTTTGATTGTTTTTGTTTGGTGAATGCCAACTTTCCTTTGAAGAAGAAGGTGATGGGAAAGTATTACTACTCGGTTTGACATTGATAGTAGGGAGAGGGGGCTCTGGAGACCTGGTTATTTTCTTATTTGGGAGGTGATAGGAGTTTTCTGCATGGTTTGAGGTTTTCCTAATCCAGACGTGGTTTTTGACAGTTGGAGCTCTGGAATGCGAGATAGGGTTTTTTCCTTTGTTTGGGCTGAACCAGGATGGTGGATGAGAGGTAAGATCAGAAAAAGCAGTGTTGTTTATAGTAGGGTGTTCAGTTGCAAGCTTGAGATGATAGATGGATTCACCAATCCTAATGTTGATGGATGGTGGAAGGGAGATGGCGGCTTTGACAGAGAAGAGGCAATAAGCTTCGATGTATTGGGAGGGATGGAGCGTATCTGGGCTAATGAATTGGAGCGTAGCCCCAATAGAATGAGCAATGCCTCTAAAAATCTCAATCTCCCACAGATGGGGAGGAAGGTTTGAAATTGCTACCCAGTCTGAGCCACCTGCTGGGGCAGGGAATGAACCGGAGTCAGCTGACCATTTAGATAGTCTCGCCATGATAAAGCTTGATCCACAAGGAATGGTGAGCACTTGGTTGAAGATATGATTTATCTTCGATCCTTCAGGAACAGTGTAAATAAGATGGGTGGGTGAGAAGATTTTGGGTTTGAGGATGGTATGGCCAGGAAGAAGAAGAGCCAAAGCTCTAGTGGTGTCAAGAACGTTGATTGGGTTGTTGTCCAAATTATTTTCTATTGAAACTAGGATTCTTCTGAGGGAGAAGACTTTGAGTAAGCGCATAGAGTTAGCAGGGAGATCCATGGCAATAGCATATTCTAGGTGATCAGGTACCTTCATGGTTGGTAGGGAGGGAGGGTGGTTTTCACTGGGGGTTTTGGCGGATGGGGTCTTTGAAGGAGGGTTTTTTTGTTGAGTGCAGAGCTTGGTAGGGTTTCTGGGCAAGTGAAAGGGTTGTGAAATAGGAGGTATCCTTGAGTTTGAGTTTGAGTGGCGAGAGAAGGTTGCTTCTACATGTTCGGGCCGGAGATTTGCGAGACATGCAAAAGGGTTTTTTGAAAGGTAATGATGATGGGTGGGCGCAGCGTTTGGCCAGGAGGCAGGAGAAAGCCTTTTTGAAACAGCATAACTACTTTGGAAAGGAGGGATTTGAGTCGAACGAGAGTGCATGTAGGAGTGGTGGAGTTTTTGCTGGTATATTCTCCTGTTAGGGTGAGGACGCGCCATACAGAATCTTTTTATGTGCCCTAGGCAACCACAGTCGAAGCAAGTGCGTTGAGAGTAACATCTGGAAGTAGAGTGGTTGTTTCTATGGCAGAGGGAGCAGAAAAGGGATCGAAAAGGTTTTTTTGGGGGGACCGCAGTCCAGATTTGGGCGGTGAAGGTTTTTTCTAGGGTGTCATTTATGAGATGGGAAGATTTTGCATGGCCCAGGATGGGAAAAGAGAGGTTTAGGCAAATATTGTCCTTAGGGATGATGTCCCCTAGCAGGGGATATATGGGAAGGAGGGTTTTGTATAAGGACGATAGTTTTGGATTGTAATATTTTCCTTTAATGGATGGAGAAGGAAAAAGCTTATACCTTTCAGCGATGGAACTGTGTTGTTGAACCGAGGGAGATGTGACATCATCGTCTTCATCCTCTGACCTTGAAGAGATGGAGATGGGCCAGAATTTTGCACCCATAGGTGGTTGATGTTCAGCTCTGACAAAGAGTTGGTCCGCTGAGTTGGAGGATGATGAATTATCTTGACCATGTCTTTTGTAGAGATAGGCAAGAGCTGGGGGAGTTTCGTGGAAGAAATCCCGAACCCACACACGGAAGGTGCGATCTTTGAAAGGTTGAAGGAACATCGACCACTCAGGTTGAAGATTCAGTTCCTTGCACATCTCGCTCCATCCTTTTCAGATGAGGAGGAAGGGGGCTTTTTTACCCCAGGTTGTTTCCGAGGGGGTAGACCATGAAATCTTGACCTGGAAAGAGTGGTGCCCGATGTTAATCATACTGATGCCAGGAGAAACGTCGTATTTGTGGTAGATCCAGGCTCTTGGCAGAGGGATGGTTGTTGAGAAAGAAGGGTCGGTGAGATGGATTTCGATGAAGGGAAAGCGTGAGTTCATGTTGTTTGGGGATGTTGGGGTTTTTGTGATGTTGTTGGGCACCAAGGGTTTATGTTTCTGCAAGGCACGGTGGAAAGTAGAGATCTTGCCTGATTTGTGCATGCACGGTGCTTTTATGCATGAGGCGAGGGTGAGGACGCCTCCTGTTCTCATATTGTAATCCGATCATTTGTGGAGCTTTTATTGCATAATACTAGGACAAAGTAAAGCTGATGTGATTTTGGTATCCAGCAAAATCTAGGGAAGTGTTTGTAGCCGACAGAGAGGATGGAAAAGGGTAATCAATGAGATGTTTTCTGCATGCTTCTAAGTCCGTTTGAGAAACACGAGGTGAGGTGTAACAGATGTGGATAATCTCAAAATTTATTGCACACTGGTTTTGAAGGGGTCAGAAGATGGAAAGGGGTTTCACCGCAAAGAGTATAGAGGCGGTCGGGGGAGATGGAACTTGATCGGCGATGCCTGGGAGCTTAAAACCGATAAGATCTGAGATGTTGATGCTTCTTAATTCAGATGTTGCATGTTCAATTTTTAATAAACACTGGAGCCGATTAAGGAGATGATACCATCAGCCTTCAAAGAGAAGAAGAACAGGGGGATTTTTTACCTGGGAAAGGATATTCTTTAGACCCTGGAGAGGGAGAAGTTGATTCCTGGAGAGGGGAAGATGGGTTATGCTGTCGTTGTCACGTGGGTGAAGGGGACAGCGGGACCTCGTTGGGAGAGAAGGGTGAAAGCTGTGTAACCTGAAAGGTAGGAGCAGATACCCGAGCAAGCAGAGGAAGGGCAACTCCGTTGCTAAGAAGATGGAGCAAGCGGCAGGTGGAGCTCACCGGGGAGGGCGCAACCGACCTAGGATGACGAAGAACTGGATGGAGAAATCTAGAGAGAAGTTGGAGCTTTCTCCCTCTAACTTACCGTTGCCCTTTCCTTTATTGTTGGTGTCACGTGTTCATTAATGATTACAACAAGTTGTTTGCGCCAATTATTGGTCAGACAGGAGGTTGAGCAGATGAGGAGAATTCTGATTGGGGGCTGCAATCATAGAGAAGTAACTATTTGGTCTAAAAAATGATTTTATGATATAGAAGGTAATTATTTGTCACAAAAAGTAACACTAGATTATCAAACGCAACAAAGCAATTAACAAAAGTAAACCAAAACTTATCAATCTTCTAGCTCTACGAGTATCAAATGCTTTACTTGCGGTTGTAGAGTCTCCTAGACAAAGATCCATTGCTTGGAATTGCATAGTATTGTAGATAGATATGGGCAACAAAGTTAGGTAGATTGTGTTAGTCTTCTGAGGGAAAATCCAACGTTCTGCTGTAACATGTCTGAGGAACTATACACCCATGTCTGAAGATATTGTTGGAAAGCGTGTGAGATCATGGATTTAAAATCATCAAGGTAGTTTGATCCCAATGGAATAACAAATAATACAAACTTGAAATCTCAAAAAAGTATTTATTAGTTTTGGTAATCCATTTGTTACTTCTAGTGACATACAATTACCTTTTATGTTGAAGAGTTACTTTCTGTACCACATAATTACTTTGTATGCCACGAAATTACTTTTTTTCTTCTCAAACACTCATATAGATGAGTTGGAATCACCATGTTAGTCTTCACACACTTTTCTATAAATCAAATTGACCTACACGAGATGTTCTGGGTAAATGAATGAAGTTCCAAAGGGAAAGCAACCATTCCATCCAGCCTTGAGAGGGACCAATCATACTCAGGTTCATCATGAGCTCCAAATGTTATAAAGATCACCCTCTGTTGGGATTGCGAGAGTCAGTCATTAGAAAAAATTAGATGTCACTTTCTATCATGTGCCTTTTATCTTTCATCTTGGCATGCTTGTACTTGAAATTTACGGCTATTTTGTTCACTCAGTATCTAGCCATGAATACTAATACCCACCAATATGAAGAAACATAGCAAGTAAATAATAAATATGAAATTTGCACCGTACTAGTTAATGGCTTTGTTATTCAACAGATGCTTGTGAGAATAAAGCAAACTTTGATGTTCACATGTACATGATGCATCATATTTAGAAGATGAGGCAAATTAGCTATGGCAACTAAACATGACTTTTCATCTCTACATATTTTACAGTTCATACAATGTTTAATGGGTCTGGAGAACACTTAAGAGCAACATAATGTATGAGCCAACAATCACGATGTTGTAGACTAGCGTATTGCCAAGCCAGAATTAGGCAACAGAGGTCACTATATTTTAACAAACAGATAATCCAGAAATTACAAAAGCATCATGGTAAGAAGAAAAAACTTAAAAAATAAGACAAATTTTTCCTAACACGCCTATGTTTGATCTCCAAAGGCAGGTCCAACTGAACTAAAAGGATGGATGGAGAAAACCAAATAGGAATTAATGAGGGCACCCTGGCACGTCGTACTCCACCCATGGTTTGCTTCTCTTTCGATCCACATCGGCAACATTTGGATCCACAACCTGTGTGCACATGAAGTTGTTGAGGTCAAATGTTACATGGTTTCCGTTGATGCTACAATTTTTGACATCCATGGGCATGTTGAACTCCACCAAAGGTGTCCCTGGACCCGGAGGTAGTGTCATTGTCAGTGATGAAGCCGAGGATGATGTTGGGGTACCGATGAGCTGGTTGGTAGAGATGAGGAAAGCAAGGCCTCTGTTGATGGGTAATGGGTTTAGAGTAGATGGTGGAGAAGGAAAACGGCCTCTATTGTTTCTTTAGCTCCTTGCATCCACGGTCGCAAGGATGGATGTCAGGTTGTCATCATCCGAGCATGCCTCATCAAGATAACCATGAAATTGATGGACACAAATGCACCGCCGCATACTACAACAGTCAACAATGTCTATACCGCAACGGCCACCTCCAGACACATAATCAAAATTGAATAGGTTTACAAAACAAACTAAAGTCTTTTCCTCTGCTTTGATTTCCTTCTCCCTTTTTGCCAAAGGCTAGAAAAAGGGAAGACGGCGTATGCAGTGGTGGTCGGAGATTTTAGGCGTGTTTTTGGTGCCGAACAAAGATGGACGGATGGGATGAGAGTTATCGGGTCATAAAGAATCCACAAATTTTTTGATTGGGTAGCATAACTAAGATACCCGCACGGGTATTAAAAACTCTCTCTCTCTCTTTCTCTCTCTCTCTCTCTATATATATATATATAGAGAGAGAGAGAGAGTATATATATATATATATATAGAGAGAGAGAGAGAGAGAGAGAGTCAGGCTAGTGTACACTCGAGTGTACCGGAGGCACCGTACACCTCAGTCATTTTTGAAGATGTAGTAAATTTTTGAAAAATCTAAACCATTGATCTTCTTAATTATCATAAGAACATACTATATAATAAATTTTATCTCATTTGGACACTTATAGGTCGTGCATCTAAAGGAAGTAAAAATCATGTATTTCAAATTAGTTTTGTGCGTCGATTTTGTTGTCCTTGAATGAGTGACTTACACTCATCCAGATGAGTTCAAATTTTTTATGTGACTCATTATTATTGTAACCATGAAGATCAATGGATTAGATTTTGGAAAAACATGGTATAGATAGGCAAACACCATTGGGGTGTATGGCGTGATCTGTACACTCGAGTGTATTCTAGCCTGACTATATATATATATATATATATATATATATATATATATATATATATATATATATATATATATATATATATATATATATATATATATATATATATATATATATATATATATATGTGTGTGTGTGTGTGTGTGTGTGTGTGTGTGTGTGTGTGTGTATGTGTATTTGTATGTATGTATGTATATGTATGTATATATATATATATATATATATATATATATATATATATATATAGGGTGTTCATTCATTGCCCGCGCGGGTAGCATGGATTTTCGCTACCCTACAGCTAAAAAAGTAACTCTCCTAGCTAAGAAAGTAACTCTGCTGTAAAAAAAGTAACTATGGTGTCAAAAAAGTAACTCTGCTGGCCAAAAAAGTAAATTTGTACAAAATATACAGCAGATATATATAAGGACGGGTTTTTTGATTTTGGAGGGGCAAATGATATTATTTTTGGCTCAAATTTTTTGGAGAGCTAGACAAAATAGTCCTCTACAATTTCGAAAAAAAAAAATTTGAAAAAAAGTGTTCGGAAGGGTGGGCGGGTAGCTACCCGCGCGGGCAATAAAGATGGGCCCATATATATATATATATATATATATATATATATATATATATATATATATATATATATATATATATATATATATATTGGATACTTGCAAATCAAGTTGTACCATGTATATATGTACCTATTTGTACATGTATGTTTTTATACAATTTCATATACATGGTGTAAGGACAAGTGTTGATCTTTCAAAACTTACCCCAAATCCTAACCCACACTCATATGAAGCCTCTAGGGTTGATAAGTTTCATTAATTAAGTTATTGGATAGGTTTTTCACACATTTGCACATTCATAAGAGTCTACCTCGGTCGACAAACCTGTCCATCGAGACAACTCTCGTTGAAATTTTTGTGGACCGAGGATAGACTGTTAAGCCTGTTGATCAAGAAATTAGAACGGCACTTAGCCGTTGGATCCAGTTTGACACTTTGACCAAACTCGATCAAAATATTTATCAACTGAGGAAGTGTCTAGTCGAATAATTTCTTGACCAAAAAATACTCTGACACCAAATGAAAAGATCTAGAGGAGGGGTGAATAGAGCTTTTGTTTGATTTTAAAGTAAATTAAAATAGTTACTCAAAGTGAAGTAGAAATATAAGGTGAAGGAGGCAACCACAAAAGGACACAGAGATTTAGAGTGGTTCCATTAAAGACGACAATCCACTACCTAGTTGTTTTCAAGTAGGATTTCAAAATCATGTATTTTATTCCTTTTATATATCAATACACAATGCATAAAATTTATCGGTGTCTTTTGTCGAGCAAGACTAATCCTCCTCTTCAGCTCAAGGAGAACTACACTTTTTTTGACGAATAGAAGAAGGTCACCCTCTTCACTTCTTAATGGACGCGGAAAAACAAAATTGTGGCCAAATTCATTTTCTTTTAAAGTGAAACATAATTTTTTCGATCGAGTAAAAGTTTGACCAGAAGTGAGCTCGCTCGCAAAATACTTGGGCCAACTGGTTCCTCGGTCTAATTTTTAAATTTGAATCCAAAGAGATTCTCATTCCACTAAAAGTTCAAATGACTGTTTCCCGCTTGAGAAAAATTTCCGACTGAAGATTTGCGATTGGTGTTCCCTCGATCGAGCTAGCCATTTTTCCACATTGGAAAATTTGGTCGAGAAAAACATCGACCGAGGGTGTTCCAGGAGCCTATAGAAATAGTCCACTTTGGTCGGTCTTCACACACCACTTCTAGCTCCTATCTCCAAACCTTCTTGGGCAATTTTTCTCTACTTCCATTTGACTTTGTGAGCTGCACTACACCACCAAGCTTCTTTCTATTCATTTCTCTTATACTTTTGAACATTCTTCTCCTTTCTTCCACCACAACTTCAAATGGCATCATCTTCTCACGGTGGAAGAAAGAAGAAGCTCTTCAAAAAGAAGTGATCTGATCAACTGATGATCGTCAATGACATTACCTTCATCAACTCCGCCACTGACAAGTTCTTCACCTAGTTTTGAAAGAAACCTCTTCCTCAACGACCGGTGGATGTAGAATCCATTCTCACAGGTGATTCAACTTGTTATATTCTTTAAGGTTCAATATCTTGAAGCATTTCTTACCCCAAGTTATCATTTTTTATTATCTTGAGTTGTTTATGAGTTCTTTGCTAATCTCATTTGCATAGACAAAATTGCTTTCTCATTCTCCTCATGGTAAATGGCAATAACATTAATTTTGATGAAAATTCTATATACACCTTGATAGACATCAACCAAACTTCTTTTACACACCATATTGAAGTCACCACCAAAAATACTCTAGTTGAGTTTTCAAATGATTTATGAGAAGAAATTTCCCTAACTTCTAGATTTCTTCTTCTCCCCGATGTCATTTATCACAAGACAAGAGGAACTCTCTATGACTCTTCTCTCACTTAATAATCCTAAATCATCAATCTCATTATTTGTTACAATATTTGTCCTCGGGCCAACAAAACTGAAATTCTTCAATTTCACTTGTACCTCATTTATGTTGGATCCTAGATGGGTGATTAGATGCTCTAGAGGGGGGGTGAATAGAGCTGAAATCACTTAAAAAAAATTCATTAAACCTTCAAGATATATCACAAGATAAGGTTGCTAAATAGGAAATTTGAGTGCAACTAAAGCATTCATAGCAAGGATGAGAGAGATTGAACATACACCAACAGACAAGCTATTTAGAGTGGTTCCACACTTCAAACTAGAAGTGTGTCAATCCACTTTCCTAGAGAGGTCAACCTCTAGGACTTCCAAACTATTGCATTCTTATATTCATTCATAAGACTTACAATGCATGACCAAACAAAGGACTTACCTATCCAATACAAAGATTCTTCAACCTTACCAAGGACTTACCCACTTTGCAAGAGTCTTCGGCCTTCTCCAAGGACTTACCAACTCTTGCACAAGTCTTCAACCTTGCAGGAATTACCCACTCTTCTTGGATCTTCCGCCTTTGACTTCACCTTCACTCGGAGAAGCTTCCACCAAGGTCTTACCCACTTGAGCTTGAGTCTTCTGCTTTCTCCAAGGGCTTACCCACTCTAGCTCCAAGTCTTCAGCCTTGATCTTCACCAAGGGACTCCTTCCCTTGTTCTTCTTCACCTCTCTTGGATAAGAGAGAGAACCTTCATCTTCATGATTGAAAGAAGAGATAGGAGGTGGTGGAAGTGAGAGCCTCACAAAATATACATATAGGACTAGCTCTCTTACAGATTTCCTACTCACTCTAATGGATGTAGCAAGTGATTAAGCTTAGAGAGAGAGGAGGTTGTAGGAAGCACTCAACTATAGAATAGGAGCCTCACATAGAGTTTGCATTGAATGCTCAATCTTGGAATGAAGCCCAAGGGGTCCTATTTATAGTTGGGGATGCCTCTTAGCCTTTGGGAACACTTGGAGCCAAAAACTAGCCATTTTGTGGCTTGCAATGGATCTATTTTCACTTGTTGCAACTCCACAACGGCTGGAAGCACTTTTCTGCACTTTTCCGTACAGTGCAATCGGTCGAGTTTCAATGGGTGTAACTCGACCGATCAAGTAGCAGGAAAACTGATTTTCAAATGATCGGTCGAGTTTGTTCTGAGGAAACTCGACCGACCATTTCAATTGGAAATGGCCTACTACCCAATCGGTCGAGTTCTTTGAGTGCAAAACTCGACCGATGCAATCTTCAGAAAATCGACCAAGGTTGATCGGTCAAGTTTCAAGCCAGGGAAACTCGACCGACCAAGTGCCTATAATCCATTTTCTAAATTGCAATAAAAGTGCTCTAATATTCGATCTAAGTTCCCCTGATATTTTTCTAAGCTTAATTACAAGTCATACAATCATTACAAGTGATTTACAACATGATTCTAATGGATATACATCATATTACAAAAATGTGCACTTGTATGACTTTTGACTTGTCTTTTCTCCAATTTGAGATGCGCAAGTTAGGGCATTTGGAGTGTGTCTATACCTAATCTGAAATCACTCAAGTAGAAGCATTAGACACCAATATGTGGAATGGTTAGTCATCATCAAAACATGGGTTTAGTCAATTTAGACATGAGTCAACAGTGACCTAATTGACCTTGAGTCAACAATCTCCCCCTTTTTGAAGATGACAAACCATTCCATAAATGTATTGAAAGCTTTAAAGTAAATTCATACCTTTGGAGAAACCTAGGGGTTTCAATGGAATTGAGTTCATATGCTCCCCCTCAATTGTTCCGCATGGAGTTTTCATACTCCCCCTCAATTGATGCTATTTCTCCTGCATGGTTAGCTTTCATAACATTTATAGAATACTATGTCTTCTACTCATATATGTTCTACACATATATGTCTTCTCCCCTTTACCTTCTCCCTTTTCATGAACATGCTTCTCCTCTTCATGTAAGGCATGCCTTCTTCCTCTTTTAAAAGAAGACATACCTTTCTCCCTCTTTGTCATTTCAAAAAGTGGGGTTATGAAGAAAATAAGAAACATCACTTGTTAAAGAGAAAGGAGATAACACAAATATATATAAGGAGAGTAGAAGAGCACAGATAGGGGCTTGTCCAAGCATAGAAAGAAAAGCAAGTTAAATCATATACTTGAACAACCCAAGATGCAAGATAAAGTGCTGCAGAAAAATAAATAAATTGCAATTTTGAACCTCAAGATGACAGAATTTGACCAAAAACCATCAGAGCTTATTGCAAAGCAATGAGTCTTGCTTAGAAGGTCGTTTCTGCATGAAAAACACTAGTCTTGCACCAAAACCTGAAACTGGAGCAAAAGCTGCATAAAATCCAAAAAAATACTCCAATTTCTACATATAATGTAGATCTATGTACCCTGCATCACAATGTTATGCAAGCAACTCAAGATAGTAGATATGCAAATCAAGAAACAAGCTTGAGCAAAGATGCCGATTATAAACAGGGTTAGAACTACATGTATATGAACTACTAGTAGATGATATCACAAGTTAGGACTACTAGTAGGATCTAGATCATAGCAAGAGATACCAAAAGATACACAAGATAAAGCAAGCTATGATTAGATGAAGAGATATATCCAAACAAAGAGATATGCAATTTTAGAAGCATGAAAGGATATAACTCACAAGATATGCATCCTTACCAAAAGATGATTACCCCTAAGAACGTCAAGGTTGTATCAAAACAAGATATACACCTACATAGATGTAGCAAGTTAGAGCACAATGGAAGCAATTTAAGATACAACCAAGAGATCCAAAGAGTTCATCATCAAAACCTGCAAAACAACTCAAAGCAAGTAATTGCAAGATATAGATATACCAATTTAGAGCAATTAGAGAGATAGAGTTGTAAGCAAGATAGGCAATTTAGAACATGGAAATATTCATATATAAAGGTATCAAATGAGAGTGCCAAAGAATAAGGCTATTGGTTGAGAAAATCTAGTTGAGAGGGAAATTCTCATTCAATAAGCCAAATGTATATTCTGTGCACAATGCTATCGGTCGAGTTCTGTGCATTGACAACTCGACCGATGACAGCTATTGGCAACACTCATTGGTGCCTATCAGTCGAGTTTCAATAGGGAAAACTCGACCGACAGAGTAGCTGTCAAAAAGCATATATATATATATATATATATATATATATATATATATATATATATATATATATATATCATAAAAACAAATTTAAAGGTATGCTAAAAATACAAACCATATCCAAACATGTCTAATCAAGTTAGTAATGCACTATAGAAGCATTAGAAACAGTTTTTGAGCAAGAGTGTGAAGAGAAACACAAAATGCCACTTTTGAATCAAAAACCATATGTATAGTGCACACTAACTTGACAAAAACAAGTTAGAAAAGGTTATAAGCAAGAAAAAGCATTTACCTTTGTTCTTACCATTCCTTTTCCACTAGTTGTCACCCTCTACACATCTCACATTTCTTCTTTCATGTGGATTGAGAAGTCAATTTGCAATTCAATAGCTCAAGTCAATCCATTTGCAAGTACCTACAAGAAGAAAGATGAAATGGTCCCCAATCATATTTTTGGGTCTGGAGGGGTTAGTTTAGAAATCCAAATCCAATTGCTTTTGGGTTCTTTCCTAAAAGGACAACAAGTAGAATAATGACCAATTTCATTGCAATAGTTGCATGTGCCCATAGTCTTGGAACTAGAGGATTCTCCATGGAATATTGGAGGTCCTTTATCTTTATTGTTCCCTTGACTACTATCATACCCTAAACCATGTCTACCAATTTATTTAGTAGTATGGTGTAGGATGTCATTAAGACTCTTTTTGCCCACTAAGAATCTTTGCAACGATGATCTCAAACTATCATTATCATGCTTAAGAGAAGCAATAGTAGAAGACAAATTTTTGATATTATCTCTAGAATGCAAAAGATAATTTTCTAAGAAAAGAGTTTTAGTTAAATAAGAGTCTCTATTAATATGAAGAGAAGAAACATCATTATCTCTATTTTTAGAACTAGAACAAAATTCATGCCCATTGATTTTAGCAAGCAAGGAGGCATTTTCTATTTCTAATTCATGCAAAACAAAATCTTTGTCCTTGTTTTCAGATTTAAGAACATCAATATCATGCATGAGAGAATCAATAATTAAAGTATGCTCTTCATTAGAACTAGGCACAAGAGGTTGAGATTCTAGAAATCTAACCTTATCATGTAAATTAGTATTTTCAAGTTTAAGAGAATCTACTTGACTAATACAATCATTTTTATCATCAAGCAAGCAAGAATTAGCATGTTCAAGATAACTTAGTTCTACATGCAAATTATCAACAATTTTAGCAAGCTTTTTCTTTTTCCTTTTAGAATACTTAATAGAGGTACAAATATCATGAATATAGCAATAAAAGATTATTTATCTAGAGAGTTTATATTTACCTCACTTGAGTCTTCACTTGTTGATGCTATAAGAGCAAAATGGCATTCTCCTTCATCACTTGAGCTTGAGCTTGATCCTTCACTTGAATCTTCACTTGAGCTTGAGTTGGAGGAGCCACTTGAGCTTGATTGCCATTTCTTCTTGTGAAGATGGGTCTTTTTGCCTTGTGGGAAATCTTCCTTGTAGTGACCCTTCTTTCCACATGTGAAGCATCGGATGGAGGAGGACTTGCCTTTGTAGAATTTACCCTTGGAGTACATGGCATTTTCTTTAGCTTGAGAGGATGGAGAGACTTGTTCCATGATAGCTTCAATTTGAGCCTTCATTTCAGCCTTCTTCATTCTCTTTAGCTCTTTCTTCTCTTGTCTTTCTACTTCCTCCCTCTTGTCAAGTGTAGCTTCATGTGTTTGTAGATTTCCAATGAGCTCTTCAATAGGAATATCCTTAAGAGACCTTGCTTCTTCAATTGAAGTCACCTTGGGTTCCCACCTCTTGGGGAGAGTTCTAAGGATTTTAGAGTTGATCTCTCCACTAGACATAGGATGTCCTAGAACAGCAAGACCATTCACAATGGTGTTGAGCCTTGAGTACATGTTGGCTATACTCTCCTCCTTTCGCATCTTGAAGTTCTCAAGCAGCCCTTTGAGCATGTAGACTTTGCTTTCCTTCACTTGATCTGTTCCTTCATAAGTGAAGCAAAGCTTTCTCCATACTTCATAGGATGTTTCACATGAAGAAATCCGGTTGAACTCGGTGCGGGTCATGTAGGCATAGAGTATGTGCATGGCTCTAGCATTCAAGGTTGCTTTCATCAAGGTGGCTTCATCCCATTATTCAATCTTTGTCTTTGGTAGCATGTATGGGCTGTTCACCATTTGCCACATCTCAAGACTTGATCCTTGGATGTAGAATTGAAGCCTTCTTCTCCAATAGAGGAAATTGCTCCCATCAAAGATTGGTAGGTTGATTCTCCCTATTTGGTAGTCACCCATCTTCTCCTACTTGTTGAAGTATGCTTGGAAAAGACATGCTCTGATACCAATTGTTGGATCCTAGATGGGTGATTAGATGCTCTAGAGGGGGGTGAATAGAGCTGAAAGCACTTGAACAAAATTCATTAAACCTTCAAGATATATCACAAGATAAGGTTGCTAAATAGGAAATTTGAGTGCAACTAAAGCATGCATAGCAAGGATGAGAGAGATTGAACATACACCAATAGACAAGCTATTTAGAGTGGTTCCACACTTCAAACTAGAAGTGTGTCAGTCCACTTGCCTAGAGAGGTCAACCTCTAGGACTTCCAAACTATTGCATTTTTATATTCATTCATAAGACTTACAATGCATGACCAAACAAAGGACTTACCTATCCAATACAAAGAGTCTTCAACCTTACCAAGGACTTACCCACTTTGCAAGAGTCTTCGGCCTTCTCCAATGACTTACCCACTCTTGTACAAGTCTTCAGCCTTGCAGGAATTACCCACTCTTTTTGGATCTTCCGCCTTTGACTTCACCTTCACTCAGAGAAGCATCCACCAAGGTCTTACCCACTTGAGCTTGAGTCTTCTGCCTTCTCCAAGGGCTTATCTACTCTAGCTCCAAGTCTTCAGCCTTGATCTTCACTAAGGGACTCCTTCCCTTGTTCTTCTTCACCTCTCTTGGACAAGAGAGAGAACCTTTATCTTCATGATTGAAAGAAGAGATAGGAGGTGGTGGAAGTGAGAGCCTCATAAGATATACATATAGGACTAGCTCTCTTACAGATTTCCTACTCACTCTAATGGATGTAGCAAGTGATTAAGCTTAGAGAGAGAGGAGGCTGTAGGAAGCACTCAACTATAGAATAGGAGCCTCACATAGAGTTTGTATTGAATGCTCAACCTTGGAATGAAGCCCAAGGGGTCCTATTTATAGCTGGGGATGCCTCTTAGCCTTTGGGAACACTTGGAGCCGAAAACTAGCCATTTTGTGGCTTGCAACGGATCTATTTTCACTTGTTACAACTCCACAACGGCTAGAAGCACTTTTCTGCACTTTTCTGTACAGTGCAATCGGTCGAGTTTCAATGGGTGTAACTCGACCTATCAAGTAGCAGGCAAACCGATGTTCAAATGATCGGTCGAGTTTGTTCTGAGGAAACTCGACCGACCATTTCAACTGGAAATGGCCTACTACCCAATCGGTCGAGTTCTGTGAGTGCACAACTCGACCGATGCAATCTTCAGAAAATCGACCAAGGTTGATCGGTCGAGTTTCAAGCCAGGGAAACTCGACCGACCAAGTGCCTGTAATCCATTTTCTAAATTGCAATAATAGTGCTCTAATATTCGATCTAAGTGCCCCTGATATTTTTTTAAGCTTAATTACAAGTCATACAATCTTTACAAGTGATTTACAACATGATTCTAATGGATATACATCATATTACAAAAATGTGCACTTGTATGACTTTTGACTTGTCTTTTCTCAAATTTGAGATGCGCAAGTTAGGGCATTTGGAGTGTGTCTATACCTAATCTGAAATCACTCAAGTAGAAGCATTAGACACCAATATGTGGAATGGTTAGTCATCATCAAAACACAGGTTTAGTCAATTTAGACGTGAGTCAACATTGACCTAATTGACCTTGAGTCAACAATCTCCCCCTTTTTGAAGATGACAAACCATTCCATAAATGTATTGAAAGCTTTAAAGTAAATTCATACCTTTGGAGAAACCTAGGGGTTTCAATGGAATTGAGTTCATATGCTCCCCCTCAATTGATGTGCATGGAGTTTTCATACTCCCCCTCAATTGATGCTATTTCTCATGCATGGTTAGCTTTCATAACATTTATAGAATACTATGTCTTCTACTCATATATGTTCTACACATATATGTCTTCTCCCCTTTACCTTCTCCCTTTACATGAACATGTTTCTCCTCTTCATGTAAGACGTGCCTTCTTCCTCTTTTAAAAGAAGGCATACCTTTCTCCCCCTTTGTCATTTCAAAAAGTGGGGTTATGAAGAAAATAAGAAACATCACTTGTTAAAGAGAAAGGAGATAACACAAATATATATAAGGTGAGTAGAAGAGCACAGATAGAGGCTTGTCCAAGCATAGAAAGAAAAGCAAGTTAAATCATATACTTGAACAACCCAAGATGCAAGATAAAGTGCTGCAGAAAAAAAAATTGCAATTTTGACCCTCAAGATGACGGAATTTGACCAAAAACCATCAGAGCTCATTGCTATGCAATGAGTCTTTCTTAGAAGGTCATTTCTGCATGAAAAACACTAGTTTTGCACCAAAAACTGAAATTGGAGAAAAAGCTGCATAAAATCCAAAAAATACTCCAATTTCTACATATAATGTAGATCTATGTACCCTGCATCACAATGTTATGCAAGCAACTCAAGATAGTAGATATGCAAATCAAGGAACAAGCTTGAGCAAAGATGCCGATTATAAATAGGGTTAGAACTACATGTATATGAACTACTAGTAGATGATATCACAAGTTAGGACTACTAGTAGGATCTAGATCATAGCAAGAGATACCAAAAGATACACAAGATAAAGCAAGCTATGATTAGATGAAGAGATATATACAAACAAAGAGATATGCAATTTTAGAAGCATGAAAGGATATAACTCACAAGATATGCATCCTTACCAAAAGATGATTACCCCTAAGAATCTCAAGGTTGTATCAAAACAAGATATACACCTAGATAGATGTAGCAAGTTAGAGCACAACGGAAGCAATTTAAGATACAACCAAGAGATCCAAAGAGTTCATCATCAAAACCTGCAAAACAACTCAAAGCAAGTAATTGCAAGATATAGATATACCAATTTAGAGCAGATAGAGAGATAGAGTTGTAAGCAAGATGGGCAATTTAGAACATGGAAATATGCATATATAAATTTACCAAATGAGAGTGCCAAAGAATAAGGCTATTGGTTGAGAAAATCTAGTTGAGAGGGAAATTCTCATTCAATAAGCCAAATGTATATTCTGTGCACAGTGCTATCGGTCGAGTTTTGTGCATTGACAACTCGACCGATGACAGCTGTTGGCAACACTCATTGGTGCCTATCGGTCGAGTTTCAATAGAGCAAACTCGACCGACAGAGCAGCTATCAAAAAGCATATATATATATATATATATATATATATATATATATATATATATATATATATATATATATATATCATAAAAACACATTTAAAGGCATGCTAAAAATACAAACCATATCCAAACATGTCTAATCAAGTTAGTAATGCACTATAGACACATTAGAAATAGTTTTTGAGCAAGAGTGTGAAGAGAAACACAAAATGCCACTTTTGAATCAAACACCATATGTATAGTGCACACTAACTTGACAAAAACAAGTTAGAAATGGTTATAAGCAAGAAAAAGCATTTACCTTTGTTCTTACCATTCCTTTTCCACTAGTTGTCACCCTCTACACATCTCACCTTTCTTCTTTCATGTGGATTGAGAAGTCAATTTGTAATTCAATAGCTCAAGTCAATCCATTTGCAAGTACCTATAAGAAGAAAGATGAAATGGTTCCCAATCATATTTTTGGGTCCGGAGGGGTTAGTTTAGCAATCCAAATCCAATTGCTTTTGGGTTCTTTCCTAAAATGACAACAAGTAGAATAATGACCAATTTTATTGCAATAGTTGCATGTGCCCATAGTCTTGGAACTAGAGGATTCTCCATGGAATATTGGAGGTCCTTTATCTTTATTGTTCCCTTGACTACTATCATACCCTAAACCATGTCTACCAATTTTTTTAGTAGTATGGTGTAGGATGTCATTAAGACTCTTTTTTCCCACTAAGAATCTTTGCAACGATGATCTCAAACTATCATTATCATGCTTAAGAGAAGCAATAGTAGAAGACAATTTTTTTATATTATCTCTAGCATGCAAAAGATCATTTTCTAAGCAAAGAGTTTTAGTTAAATAAGAGTCTCTATTAATATGAAGAGCAGCAACATCATTATCTCTATTTGTAGAACTAGAACAAGATTCATGCCCATTGATTTTAGCAAGCAAGGAGGCATTTTCTATTTCTAATTCATGCAAAACAAAATCTTTGTCCTTGTTTTCAGATTTAAGAACATCAATATCATGCATGAGAGAATCAATAATTAAAGTATGCTCTTCATTAGAACTAGGCACACGAGGTTGAGCTTCTAGAAATCTAACCTTATCATGTAAACTAGTATTTTCAAGTTTAAGAGAATCTACTTGACTAAGACAATCATTTTTATCATCAAGCAAGAAAGAATTAGCATGTTCAAGATAATCTAGTTCTACATGCAAACTATCAACAATTTTAGCAAGCTTTTTCTTTTTCCTTTAAGAAGACTTAAGGCACAAATATCATGAATAATAGCAATCAAAGATTCTTTATCTAGAGAGTTTAGATTTACCTCACTTGAGTCTTCACTTGTTGATGTTATAAGAGCAAAATGGCATTTTCCTTCATCACTTGAGCTTGAGCTTGATCCTTCACTTGAATCTTCACTTGAGCTTGAGTTGGAGGAGCCACTTGAGCTTGATTGCCATTTCTTCTTGTGAAGATGGGTCTTTTTCCCTTGTGGGCAATCTTCCTTGTAGTGACCCTTCTTTCCACATGTGAAGCACCGGATGGAGGAGGACTTGCCTTTGTAGAATCTACCCTTGGAGTACATGGCATCTTCTTTAGCTTGAGAAGATGGAGAGACTTGTTCAATGATAGCTTCAATTTGAGCCTTCATTTCAACCTTCTTCATTCTCTTTAGCTCTTTCTTCTCTTGTCTTTCTACTTCCTCCCTCTTGTCAAGTGTAGCTTCATGTGCTTGTAGATTTCCAATGAGCTCTTCAATAGGAATATCCTTAAGAGACCTTGCTTCTTCAATTGAAATCACCTTGGGTTCCCACCTCTTGGGGAGAGTTCTAAGGATTTTAGAGTTGATCTCTCCACTAGACATAGGATGTCCTAGAACAGCAAGACCATTCACAATGGTGTTGAGCGTTGAGTACATGTTGGCTATACTCTCCTCCTTTCCCATCTTGAAGTTCTCAAACAGCCCTTTGAGCATGTAGACTTTGCTTTCCTTCACTTGATTTGTTCCTTCATAAGTGATGCAAAGATTTCTCCATACTTCATAGGTTGTTTCACATGAAGAAATCTGGTTGAACTCGGTGGGGGTCATGGAGGCATAGAGGATGTGAATGGCTCTAGCATTCAAGGTTGCTTTCATCAAGGTGGCTTCATCCCATTCTTCAATCTTTGTCTTTGGTAGCATGTATGGGCTGTTCACCATTTGCCACATCTCAAGACTTGATACTTGGATGTAGAATTGAAGCCTTCTTCTCCAATAGAGGAAATTGCTCCCATCAAAGATTGGTAGGCTGATTCTCCCTCCTTGGTAGTCACCCATCTTCTCCTACTTGTTGAAGTATGCTTGGAGAAGACCTGCTCTGATACCAATTGTTGGATCCTAGATGGGTGATTAGATGCTCTAGAGGGGGGGTGAATAGAGCTGAAAGCACTTTAACAAAATTCATTAAACCTTCAAGATATATCACAAGATAAGGTTGCTAAATAGGAAATTTAAGTGCAACTAAAGCATGCATAGCAAGGATGAGAGAGATTGAACATACATCAATAGACAAGCTATTTAGAGTGGTTCCACACTTCAAACTAGAAGTGTGTCAGTCCACTTGCCTAGAGAGGTCAACCTCTAGGACTTCCAAACTATTGAATTCTTATATTCATTCATAAGACTTACAATGCATGACCAAACAAAGGACTTACCTATCCAATACAAAGAGTCTTCAACCTTACCAAGGACTTACCCACTTTGCAAGAGTCTTCGGCCTTCTCTAAGGACTTACCCACTCTTGTACAAGTCTTCAGCCCTGCAGAATTACCCACTCTTCTTGGATCTTCAGCCTTTGACTTCACCTTCACTCGGAGAAGCTTCCACCAAGGTCTTACCCACTTGAGCTTGAGTCTTCTGCCTTCTCCAAGGGCTTACCCACTCTAGCTCCAAGTCTTCAGCCTTGATCTTCACCAAGGGACTCCTTCCCTTTTTCTTCTTCACCTCTCTTGGACAAGAGAGAGAACCTTCATTTTCATGATTGAAAGAAGAGATAGGAGGTGTGATGCGATGATTTTGAGTCGCATTTATATACCTTTTTCATATGTGTTTTGTGCTCTAATTACTCATTTTTATGGATAATATTGCATAATTCACTCATTTCGGTCTTTGCCTTCATATTATGTCAAATCCCCTTTGTTTTACTATTTTGAGCATTATTTATCATAATATTATTATATGTGTGGATTTACTTGGTCTTGTTGTGAAATTTTAGGAAAAACAAGTATTTGCTTCCGTCGATACCATCGACGGAAGTCGATACCATCGACCAAGCCACAGATTGCCAGACGAGAGGAGCAGCACAGATTCGATACCATCGACACCCAAGTCGATGGTATCGAGATTCCTTCAGATTGCTGGCGAGGAAACTGTCGATACCATCTACCCAAGTTGATGCCATCGACACATGGAGAGCTACAGCTTCGCTAAACGACAACAACCGACGCTAAAGAGAGTCGATACCATCGACCCAAGTCGATGGTATCGAGATGACCACAGGCGCTCAGACTAAAAGAAAGGGAAGCTACCGCTAATCCGCTGGGTCGATACCATCGACCCGCGTCGATGGTATCGACGCCGGCAGATATGCGTTGGATCTGTTTTGATCTCGTTCGGACGGCTGTTGTTATTTGATGACCTAATTAGGGACTTATACCTAATGACGGCCGCCCAGACGAGGATATCGAATTTTTGGATTGCACGAGTGCCGAGGAAGGAGAGAAAGGAGAACGGAGGCCAGAAGATCATCCCGGGTGATTCGGACGCTGCCGAAGACGATTTCCACCACCGACAGGCGGGGAAGCTCGTGTTCTACGCCAAGGATCTACCGGTTCTTCTCCGTTCAGGGGTTTTCCCACTTGTTTCACGTTTTTCTTATGAAATCCCCCATTTCTACCATGTATTCGTGTGAGATGAACATGAGAGGCTAAAACCCTCAATCTTTAGGACCGGGATTAGCCCGGGAATACATTGTATGACATTTTTATATTGATAATTCATATTTTCTCTCTCAAATCCGTGGTATAGATTCGTTTTCTCCATTTCTATTGTTATGCTTGATCACCATAATAATAATTTAATGCCCTTAATCACTTCGACAGAAGGATTAACGGTTGAAAAGAGACGAAATCTACATTAATTAATAAAACCCTTGACAAAGGAGTTGTAAAATTAATGGTGGGAACTGAGGGACCGTTTATAATGCACTTAGTTTAGGGGAATGATTACTACGACGGTGGAATCAACCTAAACGTAAGTAGTGACTTACACCATGACAGTGGGTAATTCTGTATTCAGGCCACTACCCGGATAGAGAGAGAAGTGTGAGGAATTATATGAAACCTAATACAATGTTGACCCACGGTGAAACTTCCATCCTAAAGATATCCCTTTGAATTGATTAAATTAACCTTTAATCGATTGTTTTCTTTGTTTGATTTTTATTTTCTTTTAATTTCAACAACAAAACCCTACTTTGTTAATCGGCCTAGCTGATTGCGATTAGTTAGTAGAAGTCTCCAATAATTCACGTATCCCTGAGTTCGACTCGGGCCTCACAAGGCCTATATTACTCGACGCGTATACTTGCGTTTAAGCGCGCGCCCGCACGTAAAGTTGTTGGCGCCGTTGCCGGGGATACGGCGAATTATTGGCACTTTGAGTGCTAAGAGCAGCCACTCTAGGCCACATTTTTTTTATTATTTTAAAACAATTTTAAAAATTCCTATATTTCTCTATAATTGTGTTTACTCGTTCAAAGCATTGTACTGAACCCCAATTTTCAAAATTTCAGGTACTTTGCATGGTGCATACGCGTAGTACCGACTACGCGAATCGCACACCTGAGGTCCCACATCCAGGACCAGAGGACGAGGACTACTACGAGCAGGAGTACCAAAGTGATATAAATTCTGATTCAGAGCAAGAACAAGTAGAAGAAATGGCTGAAGCACAGACAATATGGGAGAAGATCAAGGCGTCTTCTTCCTCAGCATCAAAGGGGCCCATAAAGAAGCAGGCGATCAACATACCGACATACAAGATCGACCCGGCACTGATTAATTTGGTCAAATCCAACGCATTTCACGGGCTGAAAAATGAAGATCCGGTTGCCCACATCAGCCAGTTCGTGGAGAACTGTGATATGGTGAAGATAGACCGATTTCCACAAGATGCGTTGTATCTCAAGTTGTTCCCAAGTTCACGGGAAGGAGCAGCGCGTGAGTGGCTACATAACCTCGACGATGAGTTTGTCGAATCATGGAATCATATGGTGGAGGTTTTCTTCGAGAGGTTCTTCCCTCCTGAGAAGACCAATGATATGATCCGAAAGATCCACAATTTCACCCAACAGGCGGGTGAAACTTATTCTGAGACTTGGGAGCGATTCCAAGTCATGTTGAGGAGATGTCCACATCATGGACTGGACAAGGAGACACAGGTGAAGATCTTCTACTTTGCTCTCTCCGAGAATGATAGAAGCAACTTGGACTCGGCTGGTTCTGGATTCTTCTTAAATAACACTGATACAAGATGCTGGGAAATACTGAAGAACATGGCACGAAAGCAATCTTGGGGAGAAAGAGAAAGAGGCCCAGCTGAGCAAGCAAGAGTTGCCAGTGAGTCAAAGGCAATGAGAGAGCTGAACGAGAAGATGGATCTTCTCACAAAGAAGTTGCTGTAGAAGGAAGACAATGAGTCTGAGGATGAGGCTCAGGTCAAGTACATTAGGCAACAGCAGGGGTACAGGAACAACGATTATTCATGGCGGAAGGACAAGAAATTTTCATGGAAGGATCCAAACAACTTTCTGTAGGATCCAGACGCCAAGCCTGCACCGGTCACAGAGGATAAGAGCACAGAGTTGCTCAATCAAGTCATCAAGCAAAATCAAGAGTTGATGAACACTTTTGGGCAACAAATCAAGCAACAGGGTGAATTTATGAACCAGTTTGGGCAGACTTTGCAGAGCCACGGGGCTCAAATGAGAACTATAGAGACTTCCATGGCACAAATGGCAGCCGAGATTGCAAGCTTGAAGAAGCCGGCACATCTGGGTTTTTCGGGGAACACCAATGTTCCCGGGGGAAACCAACAGGCCAAGGCCATCTTATTGAGGAGCGGTAAGAAAGTGTTGAATCCAAGGGCGGATGACACAAGCACACCGCAGGGCACAGTTGAAGAAGCAACCATCAAAGAGCAGCCCGCACGTGTCACAGAGCAAACTGAGGACATAGCTGAAGATGGTAAGGGAGAACAAGCCACTGAAGAGGAACCACAGAAATTAACTCCCTATGTGCCACCTCATCAAAGGGCACATACCATTCCGGTCCCATATCCCAATAGTGCAAAGGCAAGAAAGGTGGATGCACAGTTTAAGAAATTTCTGGACAGCTTTAGGAAGTTATCAGTGAATATTCCTTTGCTAGAGGCAATTGAGCAAATCTCATCGTATGGGAAGTTTCTTAAAGATGTAATCAACAAGAAGAGGAAAATACCCGACACTGAGGTCGTGGTGCTGAAGGAGCAAGTAAGTGCTTTCATTATGGGCACTTTGCCGCCAAAGAGACAGGATCTCGGTTGTTTCAATATTTCTTGCTTTATCAGGAAGTTCAAATTTGGAGAGGCACTTTGTGATTCCGGGGCAAGCATCAATCTGATGCCCCTTTCTACATTTAAGAAGCTTGGATTGAAGGAGTCAAGGCCAAGCAACATGACCATCCAATTGGTCGATAATTTTGTGGTGAAACCGTATGGAATCTGTGAGGATGTCTTGGTAAAGGTAGACCGCTTTGTTTTTCCGGCTGATTTCGTTGTTATGGAAATGCAGGACGAGCATGGAAATGAGTTGCTACTTGGTCGTCCATTCCAAGCTATAGCTGATATTATCTTGGAAATGGGGAGAGGTCGCTTGACCTTGGGCATTGCGGATGATCGCTTTGAGATGGTCATGCCCAATAGCAATGCATCTACTAAAGCAAAGGCACAGTGCAACATGGTGAAGCATGGTGAACACAATATCTCACTTTGTCTTGGGAAGCCATTCTTGGATATGGCTCATGTGATGAGCAAGATAGATAATGGGACCTTAGCTGTGGATGTTATGGAGCAAACTAAAGTTGTCTCTTTATGCAAAGCTGTTGGGTTTCCTAATGATGAGAATGAGGACATTCCACCTTCGTGGGAGGATGATGCGATTATTACTTCAGTTTTTGATGCATATCCGGAATTGCCTTTGGAGGCGTGTTTGCTAAATGTCACTTATGATTGGATGCAGAGTACTTCACTCAAGGAGTGCGCCAAAATGCTTCAGATGCTTCCATGTTGCTATACGAGGCACTATGAAGACTTAGGTACACTTCCCCCACCGCTGCAATCATCTCTCATTTGCCCGCCTGATCTGGAATTGAAGCCATTGCCCCCGCATCTGAAGTACGTCTTTCTAGCTGAGAAGGACAAGTTACCAGTGATTGTATCTGCATACTTGAGTGCGGATGAGGAGGAGCAACTACTGATAGTGCTCAAGAACCACCGTGGAGCCTTTGGGTGGTCAGTCGCGGACATCAAGGGGATCTCCCCTACACTTTGCCAACACAAGATTCGGCTCGAGGAAGGAGCCAAGCCAGTCATACAGCCTCAAAGACGTCTAAATCCAAGCATGATGGAGGTTGTCAAGAAGGAAGTCATAAAACTTCTTGCTGCAGGGATCATATATGCCATATCAGATTCAACGTGGGTGAGTCCCACACAGGTAGTCCATAAAAAGGGGGGAATCACTGTCACTGCAAATCTTTTGAATGAACCTGTCACCACCCGATTGGTAACCGGGTGGCGTGTTTGCATTGACTACCGCCGATTGAATGCTGCAACTCTTAAAGATCATTTTCCATTGCCATTTATCGATCAGATTTTGGAACGTCTAGCCGGTCGGTCGCATTTTTGTTTTCTAGATGGCTATTCGGGGTACAACCAGATTTCTATTGATCCTTTGGATCAAGAGAAGTCTACGTTCACATGTCCCTATGGGACTTTTGCCTACCGCCGTATGCCGTTTGGTTTATGCAATGCGCCGGCGACTTTTCAACGTTGCATGCTCGCCATATTCTCTGACATGGTAGAGCGGTGTCTTGAAGTTTTCATGGACGACTTCTCGGTGTATGGAGCGTCTTTTGATGAATGCCTTTATAACTTAGATAAGGTATTGCAGCGATGCGAGGACACACATTTGGTCCTCAATTGGGAGAAATGTCACATGATGGTGACGGAAGGAATTGTGCTAGGACACAAGGTATCTAGCAAGGGTCTTGAGGTAGACCCCGTAAAAATTGAGGTGATTTCTAAGCTACCCCCACCAAATTCTATAAAAGGGGTGAGAAGCTTTTTAGGACACGCCGGGTTCTATCGGCAATTCATCAAGGATTTTTCAAAAATCGCAAAACCTTTATCGGAATTGTTAGAAAAATATGCAGTTTTTGATGTCAATGAGAAATGTCTTCACGCATTCGAGGTTTTAAAAGAAAAGTTGATTTCGGCTCCGGTTGTCCAAACGCCGGATTGGACAAAGCCATTCGAGTTGATGTGTGATGCTTTCGATTATGCAGTGAGAGTCGTTTTGGGGAAAAGGGTAGATAATAAGCCTGCTGTGATTTTCTACGCCTCCAAAACACCTGCTGTGATTTTCTACGCCTCCAAAACACTTAATGATGCTCAATTGAACTACACAACTACGGAAAAAGAGTTACTTGCCGTTGTGTTTGCTTTTGAAAAATTTCGGCAGTACTTAGTGGGTTCTAAGGTAGTTGTGTGGACCGATCACGCTGCAATAAAATATTTGATGGAGAAGAAAGATGCAAAGCCTAGACTAATTAGGTGGATTTTGCTCCTACAAGAATTTGATATTGAAATCAAGGATAAGTCGGGAATTGAAAATGTGGTGGCTGACCACTTGTCTAGGTTAGAGAGGGTTGATGAACAAGGGTTGCACATACCCATTACCGAGACCTTTCCCGATGAACAACTTTTAAAAATTGATTCGAAAGAACCGTGGTTTGCGGAAATCGTTAACTATTTGGCTTGCGGGATCATCCCGGATGATTGGTCTTATCAAGAGAAGAAGAAATTCTTTCATTCTTTGAGATATTATTTTTGGGATGACCCAATTCTTTTGAAGCAGTGCAGGGATGGTATTCTTCGCAGGTGTGTGCCGGAGGTGGAGTACGAGAGTGTTCTCCACCATTGCCATGTGTCGCCTACGGGAGGACACCATGCTAGCTCACGGACAGCAGCCAAGGTGTTGGAGAGCGGCCTTTATTGGCCCACTTTGTTCCGGGATGCCTATGATTTTGTTAGGCAATGTGACCCGTGCCAGCGCGCAGGTAACATCTCAAGGAGACAAGAAATGCCCCTGAATGTATTTCAGGAAGTTGAGGTATTTGACTTATGGGGCATTGACTTCATGGGACCCTTTGTGTCCTCAAATTCAAATATGTATATCTTACTTGCTGTTGATTATGTGTCGAAGTGGGTGGAGGCAATCCCCACAAGGACTAATGATTCGAATGTAGTGTGCAGGTTTGTCAAAGAGAACATTTTCTGCAAGTTCGGGATACCCCGAATGATCATAAGTGATGGAGGCACACACTTCCGAAATCAAAAATTTGTGACACTTTTGAAGAAATATGGGGTCAAGCACAACATCGGCACCCCATATCATCCACAGACGCAAGGACAAGTGGAGGTATCAAATAGGGAAATTAAGAAGATATTAGAAAGGACCGTAGCATCCACACGGAAAAATTGGAGTGCATTGCTACCGGACACACTTTGGGCGTATAGAACGGCATACAAAACACCTATAGGCACCACGCCTTTTAGGTTGGCGTATGGCCGGGCTTGCCACCTTCCGGTGGAGCTGGAGCACAAGGCCCATTGGGCGCTAAGAAGGCTGAACTTGCACTATAATGAGGCCGGGAGAAAAAGGATGTTTGAATTGAATGAATTGGATGAGCTACGTATGACGGCATATGAGAATGCTCGCATCTACAAGGAGCGCACAAAGCTGATCCACGATCGCCGTATTGAGATGCGCACGTTCAAGAAGGGAGACAGCGTTCTATTGTTCAACTCCCGTCTTAAATTGCATCCCGGGAAGCTGAAATCCCGGTGGAGTGGACCCTTCATAGTGGAGGAGGTGAAACCGCACGGAGCGATTCTTGTGTGTGATGGTGATGCCACGTTCTTGGTGAACGGGCAACGCTTGAAGTTGTATTTTGGTGAGAACTACAAGAGGAAAGTGGATGAGGTCAAACTCATTTCACTTGTGCATGAATGAGATAATGGGAAGACGTCTAGCCTAAGACGCTAAACAAGGGCGCTTGTTGGGAGGCAACCCAACCATTGGTACATTGGGATAGGTTAATTTTAGTAATAGATTGCTTTTATTTCGTTTAAATTTTAGTTTAAAGAAGATACCTTGATCCGTTTGTTTAATGTGCAGGCACAGGCAGAGTCGATACCATCGACACACTCGTCGATGGTATCGACATGGGTTCAGATTGACAGCTGCAAAAATCGCACTGAGTCGATACTATCGACGGCCCCGTCGATGGTATCGACGTACCTACAGGCAGGTCGCAATAAAAGTGTCGATGGTATCGACATGCCAGTCGATACCATCGAGATCTCTGGAGAAGTTCAGAAGATTTTTGCTCAGTCAACTCGATACCATCGACGGCCTCGTCGATGGTATCGACATGATCACAGGTTAAATTGAAGAAGTGGCGGTGTCGCAATAAAAGCAAGTCGATACCATCGACCCTCGTCGATGGTATCGACATCCATGTCACCGATCTACGCCAAGACATCGACGACGATCGCGAATCCACGTCAGCGATCTGGGTGCTGCGTCGATACTATCGACTTGCGTCGATGGTATCGACAGGTCAGCAATCCGGATTTCCCGATCCAGCAAACGTCAGCCGTCGATACTCGCGAGGGAGGCGGATAGCATCGAGACGTGTCGATACCATCGACCCGCGTCGATGGTATCGACGGGTCGACAGTAGCGTCGGCCAAGTCTATTTAAGGAGACTTGCAACGTCATTTGACGTCACACCTTCAGAGCAAACGTCCTCCTTTGCGCCGAGCACTCCCCCGAGCCATCCAAGACTGAAGAGAAGCGACATCGAGCGGGAATCTTCATCGAGCGGAGAATCACTTCTCCATCCGGGTGCATCTTCATCATCTCAGCCCCCCCCGCCATCACCACAGCACGAGCATCCAGCCGAGGATCCCTATTCCATGCAGGGAATGTACACGATGTTGCAGGATATACAGCAGACTCAGCAGCAGCACATGGCTATGTATACCGGCATTCATGAGACTACGAGCCGGGTACTTGATAATAAACGGGCTATGTTCGAGAACGAGCGGCTCATCCTCGCCAACCAAGAGCAAATACACAACCGGTTGCAGCGGATAGAGACGCAACAGGAGCCCTTCTTCGACCATTATTGGAGTCGAGATTACTTTGGAGGCTATCCACAGCCTCCGCCGAGGACCCAATATGATCCAAGCTTCCAGGGGGAGTACCCGTCTTGGGATCCTACGGCACCACAATACCCACCACCGCCTCCGCAGGATTGATCAGGGTATCACTGTTCCACCCTTAAGTTGGTTTTTGACTATGAGGCCATAGTCGAATTCAAGCTTAGGGGGGTGGCTGGAACAGCTCTATCTTTTATCTTTTCTTTTGTTATTTTTAGTTTTTGCTTTGTTATTTGTTCTTGCAATTTTAGTTATTGTTTAGGATCCACATCTATCTAGTGTAACCGTGGATGTCTTAAAAATTGTCATCTCGCTGTTTTCATGGGAAATTTTAAGGGAATTTAAAAAATTTTGTGTCTTTTGGATAGCTTGACTTGGTTGTCCTTGGGAAAATTGTCCTATGAAAATGATTGATTAGGTCAACTCTAAAGCAATATGTCACACCCACACCCCTGTTGACTCAGGAAAAGTGGATAGTAACGGTTGTTTGAGCCTAACCTAACCAAATGGTAATGAGACCTTAATTGGATGTAAGAGAGAGAACCCTCCAAACCACTACACAGGTCAGTAAGGAGGGACACATAATACTCTTCTAAGGTTCAGTCATCTAATCTTGTGATCATTCCACTTCATTTTTCCATAATCCACCTAAGAATTGGAAGTAAAGCATAGTTTTAATTCCTTCTTGTGTGCATAGCATTTAGATAGGAATTGCATTGATATTTTCCATACTTTTGCATAAAAAGAGAAAAATATAGGGATTCATGCACACTACCTTTAGGTGCATGCCATGTAGTTGCACTCATGACTTTCATGATTATCATGCATAAAGTACACCATGTATCTCAGTTTTTCCTCAAAAGTGATCTAAACTGTTCCATACCTTTGAAATATCGCAAAGATTTCCAATCATGAAGAAAACAACCCAATACATGTATCTCTAAGAAATTATGGATATGTGGGCTAAAAGAAAAAAAAAGAGAAGAAAAAAATTTTTTGCTGAAAATCTGAAAAAATTGAGAAAATAAGAAAAAAAAAAGAGAATTTAGAAGAAAATGGAATAAGAGGGAGAAAGGAACATGATATCACTTGCATTATAGGAAATTTGAGTACATGATGTGGCTTAAGTAGATTTCCATCTCATTTTGAGGTGGAAGGTTAGGGCATGCATCATTTCACCCAAATTAGGCATTAGGGCATTTTTATTGTGCATTTGCATCACGTAGGACATTTTGTTTTATGCATTTTGAAACTGTGCAATACGTCCAAGTTCTTCCATGAACCACCCATTCCATCCACCCGTTGCTCGGATTGGTAGGCCACCGTGAATTTCTCCTCACTAATGATTATCAGGAGAACTGCTTCCATGTAGATGGTAGTTAAGGGCGAGCAACGTAGTGTAGGCGATCACAAGATGCACCAATGCTGAATCGGCGAATTTTATTATGTTAACTGCCTTATGTGATAGTGTTCATCGGTTTGAAGGACAATTTCTCTTATTGACGATTATTGTCGCCTTTAGGGTAATTACTGTTATGTGGTTAGAGAAGGGCGGTTTGAGAACGTTCAGTGGGAGTCACATGGGATGTGGGTTGGTGTGTTGATTTTTAGTTGACATCTGCAATTCTATTCTAAGGATTAGTTGCTCGAGGGCGAGCAATGTTTAAGCTTAGGGGAGTTTGATGCGATGATTTTGAGTCGCATTTATAGACCTTTTTCATATGTGTTTTGTGCTCTAATTACTCATTTTTATGGATAATATTGCATAATTCACTCATTTCGGTCTTTGCCTTCATATTATGTCAAATCCCCTTTGTTTTACTATTTTGAGCATTATTTATCATAATATTATTATATGTGTGGATTTACTTGGTCTTGTTGTGAAATTTCAGGAAAAACAAGTATTTGCTTCCGTCGATACCATCGACGGAAGTCGATACCATCGACCAAGCCACAGATTTCCAGACGAGAGGAGCAGCACAGAGTCGATACCATCGACACCCAAGTCGATGGTATCGAGATTCCTTCAGATTGGTGGCGAGGAAACTGTCGATACCATCGACCCAAGTCGATGCCATCGACACATGGAGAGCTACAGCGTCGCTAAACGACAACAACCGACGCTAAAGAGAGTCGATACCATCGACCCAAGTCGATGGTATTGAGATGACCACAGGCGCTCAGACTAAAAGAAAGGGAAGCTGCCGCTAATCCGCCGGGTCGATACCATCGACCCGCGTCGATGGTATCGACGCCGGCAGATATGCGTTGGATCTGTTTTGATCTCGATCGGACGGCTGTTGTTATTTGACGACCTAATTAGGGACTTATACCTAATGACGGCCGCCCAGACGAGGATATCGAATTTTTGGATTGCACGAGTTCCGAGGAAGGAGAGAAAGGAGAACGGAGGCCAGAAGATCATCCCGGGTGATTCGGACGCTGCCAAAGACGATTTCCACCACCGACAGGCGGGGAAGCTCGTGTTCTATGCCAAGGATCTACCGGTTCTTCTCCGTTCAGGGGTTTTCCCACTTGTTTCACGTTTTTCTTATGAAATCCCCCATTTCTACCATGTATTCGTGTGAGATGAACATGAGAGGCTAAAACCCTCAATCTTTAGGACCGGGAGTAGCCCGGGAATACATTGTATGACATTTTTATATTGATAATTCATATTTTCTCTCTCAAATCCGTGGTATAGATTCGTTTTCTCCATTTCTATTGTTATGCTTGATCACCATAATAATAATTTAATGCCCTTAATCACTTCGACAGAAGGATTAACGGTTGAAAAGAGATGAAATCTACATTAATTAATAAAACCCTTGACAAAGGAGTTATAAAATTAATGGTGGGAACTGAGGGACCATTTATAATGCACTTAGTTTAGGGGAATGATTACTACGATGGTGGAATCAACCTAAACGTAAGTAGTGACTTACACCACGACAGTGGGTAATTCTGTATTCAGGCCACTACCCGGATAGAGAGATAAGTGTGAGGAATTATATGAAACCTAATACAATGTTGACCCGCGGTGAAACCGCCATCCTAAAGATATCCCTTTGAATTGATTAAATTAACCTTTAATCGATTGTTTTCTTTGTTTGATTTTTATTTTCTTTTAATTTCAACAACAAAACCCTACTTTGTTAATCGGCCTAGCTGATTGCGATTAGTTAGTAGAAGTCTCCAATAATTCACGTATCCCTGAGTTCGACTCGGGCCTCACAAGGCCTATATTACTCGACGCGTATACTTGCGTTTAAGCACGTAGTAAAATACACGTCAAGGTGGTGGAAGTGAGAGCCTCACAAGATATACATATAGGACTAGCTCTCTTACAGATTTCCTACTCACTCTAATGGATGTAGCAAGTGATTAAGCTTAGAGAGAGAGGAGGCTGTAGGAATCACTCAACTATAGAATAGGAGCCTCACATAGAGTTTGCATTGAATGCTCAACCTTGGAATGAAGCCCAAGGGGTCCTATTTATAGCTGGGGATGCCTCTTAGCCTTTGGGAACACATGGAGCCGAAAACTAGCCATTTTGTGGCTTGCAACGGATCTATTTTCACTTGTTGCAACTCCACAAAGGCTGGAAGCACTTTTATGCACTTTTCCGTACAGTGCAATCGGTCGAGTTTCAATGGGTGTAACTCGACTGATCAAGTAGCAGGCAAACCGATGTTCAAATGATCGGTCAGGTTTTTTCTGAGGAAACTCGACCGACCATTTCAATTGGAAATGGCCTACTACCCAATCGGTCGAGTTCTGTGAGTGCACAACTCGACCGATGCAATCTTCAGAAAATCGACCAAGGTTGATCGGTCGAGTTTCAAGCCAGGGAAACTCGACCGACCAAGTGCCTGTAATCCATCTTCTAAATTGCAATAAAAGTGCTCTAATATTCGATCTAAGTGCCCCTGATATTTTTCTAAGCTTAATTACAAGTCATACAATCATTACAAGTTATTTACAACATGATTCTAATGGATATACATCATATTATAAAAATGTGCACTTGTATGACTTTTGACTTGTCTTTTCTCCAATTTGAGATGCGCAAGTTAGGGCATTTGGAGTGTGTCTATACCTAATCTGAAATCACTCAAGTAAAAGCATTAGACACCAATATGTGGAATGGTTAGTCATCATCAAAACACAGGTTTAGTCAATTTAGACGTGAGTCAACATTGACCTAATTGACCTTGAGTCAACAATCTCCCCCTTTTTGAAGATGACAAACCATTCCATAAATGTATTGAAAGCTTTAAAGTAAATTCATACCTTTAGAGAAACCTAAGGGTTTCAATGGAATTGAGTTGATATGCTCCCCCTCAATTGATGCTCATGGAGTTTTCATACTCCCCCTCAATTGATGATATTTCTCCTGCATGGTTATTTTTCATAACATTTATAGAATACTATGTCTTCTACTCATATATGTTCTATACATATATGTCTTCTCCCCTTTACCTTTTCCCTTTACATGAACATTCTTCTCCTCTTCATGTAAGACATGCCTTCTTCCTCTTTTAAAAGAATACATACCTTTCTCCCCCTTTGTCATTTCAAAAAGTGGGGTTATGAAGAAAATAAGAAACATCACTTGTTAAAGAGAAAGTAGATAACACAAATATATATAAGGAGAGTAGAAGAGCACAGATAGGGGCTTGTCCAAGCATAGAAAGAAAAGCAAGTTAAATCATATACTTGAACAACCCAAGATGCAAGATAAAGTGATGCAGAAAAATAAATAAATTTCAATTTTGACCCTCAAGATAACGGAATTTGACCAAAAACCATCAGAGCTCATCGCAACGCCATGAGTCTTGCTTAGAAGGTCGTTTCTGCGTGAAAAACACTAGTCTTGCACCAAAAACTAAAACTGGAGCAAAAGCTGCATAAAATCCAAAACAATACTCCAATTTCTACATATAATGTAGATCTATGTACCCTGCATCTCAATGTTATGCAAGCAACTCAAGATAGTAGATATGCAAATCAAGGAACAAACTTGAGCAAAGATGTCGATTATAAATAGGGTTAGAACTACATGTATATGAACTACTAGTAGATGATATCACAAGTTAGGACTACTAGTAGGATCTAGATCATAGCAAGAGATACCAAAAGATACACAAGATAAAGCAAGCTATGATTAGATGAAGAGATATATCCAAACAAAGAGATATGCAATTTTAGAAGCATGAAAGGATATAACTCACAAGACATGCATCCTTACCAAAAGATTATTACCCCTAAGAACCTCAAGGTTGTATCAAAATAAGATATACACGTAGATAGATGTAGCAAGTTAGAGCACAACGGAAGCAATTTAAGATACAACCAAGAGATCCAAAGAGTTCATCATCAAAACATGCAAAACAACTCAAAGCAAGTAATTGCAAGATATAGATATACCAATTTAGAGCAATTAGAGAGATAGAGTTGTAAGCAAGATAGGCAATTTAGAACATGGAAATATGCATATATAAAGGTACCAAATGAGAGTGCCAAAGAATAAGGCTATTGGTTGAGAAAATCTAGTTGAGAGGGAAATTCTCATTCAATAAGCCAAATGTATATTCTGTGCACAGTGCTATCGGTCGAGTTCTGTGCATTGACAACTCGACCAATGACAGCTGTTGGAAACACTCATTGGTGCCTATCGATCGAGTTTCAATAGAGCAAACTCGACCGACAGAGCAACTGTCAAAAAGCATATATATATATATATATATATATATATATATATATATATATATATATATATCATAAAAACACATTTAAAGGCATGCTAAAAATACAAACCATATCCAAACATGTCTAATCAAGTTAGTAATTCACTATAGAAGCATTAGAAATAGTTTTTGAACAAAAGTGTGAAGAGAAACACAAAATGCCACTTTTGAAACAAAAACCATATGTATAGTGCACACTAACTTGACAAAAACAAGTTAGAAATGGTTATAAGCAAGAAAAAGCATTTACCTTTGTTCTTACCATTCCTTTTCTACTAGTTGTCACCCTCTACACATCTCACCTTTCTTCTTTCATGTGGATTGAGAAGTCAATTTGCAATTCAATAGCTCAAGTCAATCCATTTGCAAGTACCTACAAGAAGAAAGATGAAATGGTCCCCAATCATATTTTTGGGTCTGGAGGGGTTAGTTTAGCAATCCAAATCCAATTTCTTTTGGGTTCTTTCCTAAAAGGACAACAAGTAGAATAATGACCAATTTTATTGCAATAGTTGCATGTGCCCATAGTCTTGGAACTAGAGGATTCTCCATGGATTATTGGAGGTCCTTTATCTTTGTTGTTCCCTTGACTACTATCATACCCTAAACCATGTCTACCAATTTGTTTAGTAGTATGGTGTAGGATGTCATTAAGACTCTTTTTGCCCACTAAGAATCTTTGAAAGGATGATCTCAAACTATCATTATCATGCTTAAGAGAAGCAATAGTAGAAGACAAATTTTTGATATTATCTCTAGCATGCAAAAGATCATTTTCTAAGCAAAGAGTTTTAGTTAAATAAGAGTCTCTATTAATGTGAAGAGCAGCAACATCATTATCTCTATTTGTAGAACTAGAACAAGATTCATGCCCATTGATTTTAGCAAACAAGGAGGCATTTTCTATTTCTAATTCATGAAAAACAAAATCTTTGTCCTTGTTTTCAGATTTAAGAATATCAATATCATGCATGAGAGAATCAATAATTAAAGTATGCTCTTCATTAGAACTAGGAAAAAGAGGTTGAGCTTCTAGAAATCTAACCTTATCATGTAAACTAGTATTTTCAAGTTTAAGAGAATCTACTTGACTAAGACAATCATTTTTATCATCAAGCAAGCAAGAATTAGCATGTTCAAGATAATTTAGTTCTACATGCAAATTATCAACAATTTTAGCAAGTTTTTTCTTTTTCCTTTTAGAAGACTTAAGAGAGGCACAAATATCATGAATAATAGCAATCAAAGATTCTTTATCTAGAGAGTTTAGATTTATCTCACTTGAGTCTTCACTTGTTGATGCTATAAGAGCAAAATGGCATTCTCCTTCATCACTTGAGCTTGAGCTTGATCCTTCACTTGAATCTTCACTTGAGCTTGAGTTGGAGGAGCCACTTGAGCTTGATTGCCATTTCTTCTTGTGAAGATGGGTCTTTTTGCCTTGTGGGCAATCTTCCTTGTAGTGACCCTTCTTTCCACATGTGAAGCACCGGATGGAGGAGGACTTGCCTTTGTAGAATTTACCCTTGGAGTACATGGCATCTTCTTTAGCTTGAGAGGATGGAGAGACTTGTTCCATGATAGCTTCAATTTGAGCCTTCATTTTAGCCTTCTTCATTCTCTTTAGCTCTTTCTTCTCTTGTCTTTCTACTTCCTCCCTTTTGTCAAATGTAGCTTCATGTGCTTGTAGATTTCCAATGAGCTCTTCAATAGGAAAATCCTTAGGAGACCTTGCTTCTTCAATTGAAGTCACCTTGGGTTCCCACCTCTTGGGGAGAGTTCTAAGGATTTTAGAGTTGATCTCTCCACTAGACATAGGATGTCCTAGAACAGCAAGACCATTCACAATGGTGTTGAGTGTTGAGTACATGTTGGCTATACTCTCCTCCTTTCCCATCTTGAAGTTCTCAAGCAGCCCTTTGAGCATGTAGACTTTGCTTTCCTTCACTTGATCTATTCCTTCATAAGTGATGCAAAGCTTTCTCCATACTTCATAGGTTGTTTCACATGAAGAAATCCGGTTGAACTCGGTGGGGGTCATGGAGGCATAGAGGATGTGCATGGCTCTAGCATTCAAGGTTGCTTTCATCAAGGTGGCTTCATCCCATTCTTCAATCTTTGTATTTGGTAACATGTATGGGTTGTTCACCATTTGCCACATCTCAAGACTTGATCCTTGGATGTAGAATTGAAGCCTTCTTCTCCAATAGAGTAAATTGCTCCCATCAAAGATTGGTAGGCTGATTATCCCTCCTTGGTAGTCACACATCTTCTCCTACTTGTTGAAGTATGCTTGGAGAAGACCTGCTCTGATACCAATTGTTGGATCCTAGATGGGTGATTAGATGCTCTAGAAGGGGGTGAATAGAGCTGAAAGCACTTAAACAAAATTCATTAAACCTTCAAGATATATCACAAGATAAGGTTGCTAAATAGGAAATTTGAGTGAAACTAAAGCATGCATAGCAAGGATGAGAGAGATTGAACATACACCCATAGACAAGCTATTTAGAGTGGTTCCACACTTCAAACTAGAAGTGTGTCAGTCCACTTGCCTAGAGAGGTCAACCTCTAGGACTTCCAAACTATTGCATTCTTATATTCAATCAAAAGACTTACAATGCATGACCAAACAAAGGACTTACCTATCCAATACAAAGAGTCTTCAGCCTTACCAAGGACTTACCCACTTTGCAATAGTCTTCAGCCTTCTCCAAGGACTTACCCACTGTTGCACAAGTCTTCAGCCTTGCAGGAATTACCCACTCTTCTTGGATCTTCTGCCTTTGACTTCACCTTCACTCATAGAATCTTCCACCAAGGTCTTACCCACTTGAGCTTGAGTCTTCTTCCTTCTCCAAGGGCTTACCCACTCTAGCTCCAAGTCTTCAGCCTTGATCTTCACCAAGGGACTCCTTCCCTTGTTCTTCTTCACCTCTCTTGGACAAGAGAGAGAACCTTCATCTTCATGATTGAAAGAAGAGATAGGAGGTGGTGGAAGTGAGAGCCTCACAAGATATACATATAGGACTAGCTCTCTTATAGATTTCCTACTCACTCTAATGGATGTAGCAAGTGATTAAGATTAGAGACAGAGAGGAGGCTGTAGGAAGCACTCAACTATAGAATAGGAGCCTCACATAGAGTTTGCATTGAATGCTCAACCTTGGAATGAAGCCCAAGGGGTCCTATTTATAGCTGGGGATGCCTCTTAGCCTTTGGGAACACTTGGAGCCAAAAACTAGCCATTTTGTGGCTTGCAACAGATCTATTTTCACTTGTTGCAACTCCACAACGGCTAGAATCACTTTTCTGCACTTTTCCGTACAGTGCAATCGGTCGAGTTTCAATGGGTGTAACTCGACCAATCAAGTAGCAGGCAAATCGATGTTCAAATGATCGGTCGAGTTTGTTCTGAGGAAACTCGATCGACCATTTCAACTGGAAATGGCCTACTACCCAATCGATCGAGTTCTGTGAGTGCACAACTCGACCGATGCAATCTTCAGAATATCGACCAAGGTTGATCGGTCGAGTTTCAAGCCAGGGAAACTCGACCGACCAAGTTCCTGTAATCCATTTTCTAAATTGCAATAAAAGTGCTCTAATATTCGATCTAAGTGTCCCTGATATTTTTCTAAGCTTAATTACAAGTCATACAATCATTACAAGTGATTTACAACATGATTCTAATGGATATACATCATATTACAAAAATGTGCACTTGTATGACTTTTGACTTGTCTTTTCTACAATTTGAGATGTGCAAGTTAGGGCATTTGGAGTGTGTCTATACCTAATCTGAAATCACTCAAGTAGAAGCATTAGACACCAATATGTGGAATGGTTAGTCATCATCAAAACACGGGTTTAGTCAATTTAGACGTGCGTCAACATTGACCTAATTGACCTTGAGTCAACAATCACCCCCTTTTTGAAGATGACAAACCATTCCATAAATGTATTGAAAGCTTTAAAGTAAATTCATACCTTTGGAGAAACCTAGGGGTTTCAATGGAATTGAGTTCATATGCTCCCCCTCAATTGATGCGCATGGAGTTTTCATACTCCCCCTCAATTGATGCTATTTCTCCTGCATGGTTAGCTTTCATAACATTTATAGAATACTATGTCTTCTACTCATATATGTTCTACACATATATGTCTTCTCCCCTTTACCTTCTCCCTTTACATGAACATGCTTCTCCTCTTCATGTAAGACATGCCTTCTTCCTCTTTTAAAAGAAGACATACCTTTCTCCCCCTTTGTCATTTCAAAAAGTGGGGTTATGAAGAAAATAAGAAACATCACTTGTTAAAGAGAAAGGAGATAACACAAATATATATAAGGAGAGTAGAAGAGCACAGATAGGGGCTTGTCCAAGCATAGAAAGAAAAGCAAGTTAAATCATATACTTGAACAACCCAATATGCAAGATAAAGTGCTACATAAAAATAAATAAATTGCAATTTTGACCCTCAAGATGACGGAATTTGACCAAAAACCATCAGAGCTTATCGCAATGCAATGAGTCTTGCTTAGAAGGTCGTTTCTGCATGAAAAACACTAGTCTTGCACCAAAAACTGAAACTGGAGCAAAAGCTGCATAAAATCCAAAAAAATACTCCAATTTCTACATATAATGTAGATCTATGTACCCCGCGGCTCTGACCTAACCGCTCCGGTGATTAGGGTTCCGCGCGTGGGATACCTTCCTCCCTTACGGGTCTTTCTCTTGCAGGTTCAAGGACTGGGCGATCTTGCTGGTACTTTTCCCATTATGGCAGAGGAGCTAGCGGAACGCTGTGCTTGACTTCAGTTGACAGCAGAGGAGGAGGAACCTTTGGACTTGCAGTAGTAGGCGGAGGATGAGGGAGCGGAGCACCTTGGTCTGGCGGTGGTCGCTCGCCTAATGACAGACAGATCATACAACTTCTGGGCCATGAAACGTACCTTTACACAAGCTTGGGGACTGGCCGAGAAAGTCGTCTTTAAGCAACTGGAAGGAGGAAATTTTGTGATACAGTTTCTGGACTGGAGGGATAAGCAGAAGGTGATGGACGGAAGCCCATGGAATTTCGACAACAGGTTGTTATTACTCAAGGACATAGAGGCTGATGAACAACCGGGAAAGATAGTGATTGAGCACAGTCTGTTCTGGATTCGGATTTACGGGCTGCCGATGGGCAGCCGATCGAAGGAAGCTATTCGGAAGATTGCCGAAAGAGTCGGGAGCGTCGTTGATCTGGACATAGATGAACTGGGCTGGGACTTGTCGGTGCGTGTGAGAGTCCAGATGGATGTCATAAAACCCCTCAAATGAATCGTGAGAGTCCGCGGTAACCATGGAAAGCTTATGGACCTGGAAATAAAATAAGAAAGATTGGCGAATTTCTGCTACCACTGTGGCAGGCTAGGGCACACCGAGAAGGATTGTGAGGGGCGTGAGGAAGGAGAAGACATCGACAGTCAATGGGGGCCTGGCTCAAGGCATCCCCAAGGAAGCCAAGAGTATCACTGCATGAGGAAATCTACGGTAACTCGAGGATCAAGAGGAGCGTTCAATTTATAAACAAACCACGGACAGAGCAAGGGAAGAGCTCGTCGCAGACCATGAGCAAGGAGCAGGTGTCACACGCCGGAGGGCACGGCCGAGTAGGGCGCAACGACGATGAACTACAACCACATGGGCCAACAGGGAGTCATAATGGAAGCAACAATGGATCGGATATCAACCTTGATGACATCTTCAGGGAGCGCGGAGATGTGAGTCCCAGAGACACTCAGGGAACGCCAGGTGACGGCGGAGCAGATCAGCCTGAAGGGAGGGCCGGCGAGGCGGACACAGGAGAAGCTACGTCTGCACCTAAAGGCCAAGCAAGAAGAATAACCCATACTAAATTCGATCAGCTAGCATTGAGAGAGCCAAGACAAATTACTGCAGAAGTAGACGGTAACATTGAACCAATTGAGAAGATACCGGAGGTTGCAGTCGAAGCGAGGGGAAGGCAGCAAAGAAAAGGAAAGTAGGCAGAGCAATATACGGGGCAGAGAAATACCAAAATAAGAGCACAGAAAGAAAGAGTGACCAGCAGGAACCTGGCGGGTACAGGGAAAGAAGAAACAAGGAAGACAAGGAAGAGATCACCTTGGGTCTACAAGATGAGCCGAGCACAGTGATTGGGCATACCAGAAACTGAAGTTTACTGGACGTCGATGACATGTAAAAGGGGCAGACGGTCTGATTATTGTGATATGGAGTTGGATGTCTTAGATGGTGCAGGAGAAGGAGGAAAGAAAGCTAAAATCGCTGCAGATAACAAAGTCATCACCGGGACTGATTCAGTCCAAGTAGCGGAGGCTGGAACATACCAGCCCCGCGAAAGACAATGAAAATCTTAAGCTGGAACTGTCAGGGCCTGGGCCGCCCTGACACGGTGAACGCCCTCAGGTCTTGGTGCTGGAGGGAGAGCCCAAACATAGTCTTTCTCATGGAGACTATGATGTCTAGTTCTGATCAGGAAGTAGTCAAGAGGAAGTGTGGTTTCACACAAGGCATATGCATTGATAGAAATGGAAGAGCGGGGGGAGTCAGTCTATGGTGGAAGGACATTGAGCTAAAAGTTACGTCATATTCTCAAAATCATTGCAGCTGTGAAATTTCCGGGGGAAGCACAGAGGGTGTTACGAGGGCAATGGGAATCTATGGCTGGGCTGACCAACAACAAAAATATAAAACGTGGAACCTGATACGAGAATTAAAGGCAGAATCTGATCTTCCCACTATTTTCTTCGGGGACTTCAATGAGATACTTTTGAACTCAAAGAAGAAGGGGGGACCACCCAAGCCCGCTCGGTTCATCCAGGACTTCAGGGACGTTGTTGATGATTGCGATCTTACAGATCTGGGGTACAGTGGCAGCAACTTCACATGGCAGAGAGGACTATCACCAGAAACTCTTATCCATAAGAGACTTGACAGGGCCCTAGCTTGCCCGGCTTGGGCAGCCAAATTCCACGATGCCAGAGTTGTACATCTCACCAAATATGAATCTGATCATGTGCCAATTATAATTCATACTGAAAAGAGAAGCAAAGGGAGGGCAAGGAGGCATCAGCATTTCTTTTTTGAACCTATGTGGACGGAAAATGAGAAGTGCGAACAGATTGTTAGGACTGTGTGGGAGGAATGCCATACTTCTGGGTTGCAAGAAAAGATGAACTGGTGCAGTAGCAAGTTAAAAGAATGGGCCTCGGAAAGGTTTGGGAAAATGAAGAAGAAAATCAAAGAGCTTGAAGCACAGCTGGGGGAAATTCAACAGTTACCACCGGATAGAGGGAATCTTGACAGATGTACATAGCTAGCAGCAGAACTTCAACAGTGGCACCGACATGATGAAGCTTACTGGCACGCAAGGGCACGGACCAATGAAATGAAATCCGGTGACAAGAATACCTCATACTTTCATCATAAAGCATCACAAAGGAGGAAAAAAAATAGAATAGAAGGGCTGAAAAATGAAGATGGTCAATGGGTAACCAAGGAGGAAGACATTGAGAAAGTCATCCTAGATTTTTTCCAAGGTCTTTTCTAGTCATCTAATCCGTCGGGATGGGAGGAGGCGACCAGAGGTCTTGCTGAAAAAATAGGGACACCGGAGAGAGAGGCGCTAGAAAGGGACATTTCCAATGAGGAGATCCAGGCGGCTCTAAAGAAGATGCACCCAAATAAATCCCTGGGACCTGATGGCATGAAAGCCCTTTTTTTCCAGAAATATTGGCACATAGTAGGTGAGGACGTCTCCAACTATATCAAAGGCTGGTGGAAATCTGAGCGGAGCATTGCTGATATAAATTCTACTTTGGTGGTTCTGATTCCGAAGATACAAAAGCCGACAGAAATCTCTCATTTCAGGTCCATTAGTTTATGCAATGTCAGCTACAAGATAGCATCCAAAGTCATGGCCAACAGACTTAGGCCCCTTATGGATAAGATCGTCTCGGAAAACCAAAGCGCTTTCATCCCGGGACGTCTCATCACAGATAATGCACTGATTGCCTATGAACTGTTTCATACGATGAAGGGAGAGAAAAGAAGGAAAAAAGGACATATAGCTTTAAAGCTTGATATGTCAAAGGCCTATGACAGAGTGGAATGGAACTTTGTTGATTTCGTCCAGATGAAGTTGGGGTTTGGAGAGAGGTGGAGAGTAAAGGTTATGGACTGCATGTCAACTGTAAGTCACTCTTTCGCCATCAACGGGGAACGTACCAGAAAGAATCAAACAGCCAGAGGACTTCGCCAGGGTGACCCTCTTTCACCTTATCTCTTTATTTTGTGTGCGGAAGCTTTTCCTACTTCTCTTATCCTTGCTTCACAACAAAAATGTATTCACGGATTACGGGCAAGCCGCCATGGCCCCCGCATTACTCACCTTTTCTTTACAGATGATTCGATCCTCTTTACCAAAGCAACTAAAGAAGAATGCCTGAAATTAACTGACATCATCAGCCAATATGAACGGGCATCCGGTCAGAAAATTAACTTATCCAAAACTGAGGTTGCTTTTAGTAAAGGGGTCGAGCGAGAAAGGAAGGACGACATCCTAAAATTGTTGAAGGTGAAGGAGGTTGACAGGCATGGAAAATATCTGGGGATCCCAAGTGCGGTAGGAAGGTCAAAGAAACAGGTTTTCAAATATATCCAAGAGCGAGTGTGGAGGAAACTACAGGGGTGGAAGGAGAAACTTTTATCTAAAGCCGGCAAGGAGGTCCTCATAAAAGTTGTTGCACAAGCTATTCCTTCTTACATAATGAGTATCTTCCAACTTCCAGCTTATCTCCTAGATTCCATTAACAGTATCATCTCGAGATTTTGGTGGGGAGCAAAGGACACAGAGAGGAAAATTGCATGGCTTAGCTGGGATAATTTATGCAAGCCTAAGAACCAGGGAGGTATGGGTTTCAGAAATTTGCACATCTTCAATCAAGCTCTCTTGGCCAAGCAAGTATGGCGTCTTTTCCATAGACAAGACACTCTAGTCTGCAGGGTTCTAAAGGCTAGATATTTCCCATCATCCTCAGTTCTCCAGGCAAGGCGGGGTTTCAACCCGAGCTTCACATGGCGCAGCATCTGGAACTCAAAAAGCATTATTTTGGAAGGCTTACAATGGCGAGTCGGAGATGGTTCTAATATTGACATATGGACGGATAGTTGGATTCCCAATATACATGGCAGCATTCATGACACCTACGGAATCAGTTGTAATACAATACAGAAGGTAAGCCAACTCATAAACCAGGTGTCCAAGGAGTGGGATGAAGAGGCAGTAAACAACCTGTAAACCCACGAGATAGCGAGCAAGGTACTAGCAATTCCGCTAGGCTGTTCACATCAGGCTGACGGGATTTTCTGGAAGCACAGTCGGGCGGGTGAATACTCGGTCAAATCGGCATATTGGATGGCATCCCAGTCGCCGTCCAACACAGCTAGACAAATTCGCATGGATGGTGACCGTAGATGGAAAGCCATCTGGAAGAGGGGCATCCTACCCAAGGCGGCGCATTTCTTATGGCGGTGCTCCTCGGGTGCCTTGGCCACCTTGGGGTGTTTGTTTGACAGACACTGCCATGGAGATGGGATATGCGGCATATGTAGACGGGAGAAGGAGGAAATCAACCACATGCTATTTCGGTGTCCGCAGGCTTGGGAGCTATGGAAGGATTGCTCAAAGGAGACACAAAGCAAGGTGAGAGAAGCAGAATCCAAGAGGACGGCTGAGGATATTGCCGGCGTCACATGGTCGAGCTCAATTGAAGAGGACGAGGTTATGATAGCTGCCCTCTGGACGATCTGGATGCGTAGGAACGATCGGGTCTTTGGGAGCAAAATGAGACCACCTGCTATCATTCATCGCTCCCTACTAGAGCTACTGAAAGGTCACCGGACAGCAACCAGCAGCAGCAGCCATCCGGTGCAAGCGAAGGTGGCGCAGCCGTGGATACCACCGGAACTGGGCACGGTGAAGATGAACTGCGATGCAGCGATCGAGCTCCAAGGACATGATGGATCCGGGATCGTTTGGAGGAACAGCAACGGCGAGGGGCTCAAAACGGCTAGCTACAGGAAGCCGTCAATCCAGAACGTGTTGTGCGCCGAAGCTTGGTCAATCCTGGAAGGTATCAAACTATTAAGGGAGCTGGGACTGCAGCGGCTGGTAGTCGAGTCCGACTCGGAGACGGTGATCAATCACATTGCGATGGGAACCAGGAGATCCGACCTGCTGGGAACTTTGCTCAACAACATCCACCATTTCAAGTCTTCTTTTTCAGAAATTTCCTTTTGTTTTTGTAGGAGACATGCAAACGAGCTTGCACATCAGCTTGCACGCAAGGCTGTCTCAAGTAGCGGTAGTTTCATTTTCTTTTCCGGTTCTCTTCCTTCTGTTAATGTAGTTCCCTTTGAACCATCCTTTAATTAATAGCAATCATATTTGCCTAAAAAAATGTAGATCTATGTACCCTGCATCACAATGTTATGCAAGCAACTCAAGATAGTAGATATGCAAATCAAGGAACAAGCTTGAGCAAAGATGCCAATTATAAATAGGGTTAGAACTACATGTATATGAACTACTAGTAGATGATATCACAAGTTATGACTACTAGTGGGATCTAGATCATAGCAAGAGATACCAAAAGATACACAAGATAAAGCAAGCTATGATTAGATGAAGAGATATATCCAAACAAAGAGATATGCAATTTTAGAAGTATGAAAGGATATAACTCACAAGATATGCATCCTTACCAAAATATGATTACCCCTAAGAACCTCAATGTTGTATCAAAACAAGATATACACCTAGATAGATGTAGCAAGTTAGAGCACAATGGAAGCAATTTAAGATACAACCAGGAGATCCAAAGAGTTCATCATCAAAACCTGCAAAACAACTCAAAGCAAGTAATTGCAAGATATAGATATACCAATTTAGAGCAATTAGAGAGATAGAGTTATAAGCAATATAGGCAATTTAGAACATGCAAATATGCATATATAAAGGTACCAAATGAAATTGCCAAAGAATAAGGCTATTGGTTGAGAAAATCTAGTTGAGAGGGAAATTCTCATTCAATAAGCCAAATGTATATTCTGTGCACAGTGTTATCGGTCGAGTTCTGTGCATTGACAACTCGACTGATGACAGCTGTTGGCAACACTCATTGGTACCTATCGGTCGAGTTTCAATAGGGCAAACTCGACCGACAGAGCAGTTGTCAAAAAGAATATATATATATATATATATATATATATATATATATATATATATATCATAAAAACAATTTTAAAAGCATGCTAAAAATACAAACCATATCCAAACATGTCTAATCAAGTTAGTAATTCACTATAGAAGCATTAGAAATAGTTTTTGAGCAAGAGTGTGAAGAGAAACACAAAATGCCACTTTTGAATCAAAAACCATATGTATAGTGCACACTAACTTGACAAAAACAAGTTAGAAGTGGTTATAAGCAAGAAAAAGCATTTACCTTTGTTCTTGCCATTCCTTTTCCACTAGTTGTCACCCTCTACACATCTCACCTTTCTTCTTTCATGTGGATTGAGAAGTCAATTTGCAATTCAATAGCTCAAGTCAATCCATTTGCAAGTACCTACAAGAAGAAAGATGAAATGGTCCCCAATCATATTTTTGGGTCCGGAGGGGTTAGTTTAGCAATCCAAATCCAATTGCATTTGGGTTCTTTCCTAAAAGGACAACAAGTAGAATAATGACCAATTTCATTGCAATAGTTGCATGTGCCCATAGTCTTGGAACTAGAGGATTCTCCATGGAATATTGGAGGTCCTTTATCTTTGTTGTTCCCTTGACTACTATCATACCCTAAACCATGTCTACCAATTTGTTTAGTAGTATGGTGTAGGATGTCATTAAGAATCTTTTTGCCCACTAAGAATCTTTGCAAGGATGATCTCAAACTATCATTATCATGCTTACGAGAAGCAATAGTAGAAGACAAATTTTTGATATTATCTCTAGCATGCAAAAGATCATTTTCTAAGCAAAGAGTTTTAGTTAAATAAGAGTATTTATTAATATGAAGAGCAGCAACATCATTATCTCTATTTGTAGAACTAGAACAAGATTCATGCCCATTGATTTTAGCAAGCAAGGAGGCATTTTCTATTTCTAATTCATGCAAAACAAAATCTTTGTCCTTGTTTTCAGATTTAAGAACATCAATATCATGCATGAGAGAATCAATAATTAAAGTATGCTCTTCATTAGAACTAGGCACAAGAGGTTGAGCTTCTAGAAATCTAACCTTATCATGTAAACTGGTATTTTCAAGTTTAAGAGAATCTACTTGACTAAGACAATCATTTTTATCATCAAGCAAGCAAGAATTAGCATGTTCAAGATAATCTAGTTCTACATGCAAATTATCAACAATTTTAGCAAGCTTTTTCTTTTTCCTTTTAGAAGACTTAAGAGAGGCACAAATATCATGAATAATAGCAATCAAAGATTCTTTATCTAGAGAGTTTACATTTACCTCACTTGAGTCTTCACTTGTTGATGCTATAAGAGCAAAATGGCATTCTCCTTCATCACTTGAGCTTGAGCTTGATCCTTCACTTGAATCTTCACTTGAGCTTGAGTTGGAGGAGCCACTTGAGCTTGATTGCCATTTCTTCTTGTGAAGATGGGTCTTTTTTCCTTGTGGGCAATCTTCCTTGTAGTGACCTTCTTTCCACATGTGAAGCACCGGATGGAGGAGGACTTGCCTTTGTAGAATTTACCCTTCGAGTACATGGCATCTTCTTTAGCTTGAGGGGATGGAGAGACTTGTTCCATGATAGCTTCAATTTGAGCCTTCATTTCAGCCTTCTTCATTCTCTTTAGCTCTTTCTTCTCTTATCTTTCTACTTCCTCCCTCTTGTCAAGTGTAGCTTCATGTGCTTGTAGATTTCTAATGAGCTCTTCAATAGGAATATCCTTAATAGACCTTGCTTCTTCAATTGAAGTCACCTTGGGTTCCCACCTCTTGGGGAGAGTTCTAAGGATTTTAGAGTTGATATCTCCACTAGACATAGGATGTCCTAGAACATCAAGACCATTCACAATGGTGTTGAGCCTTGAGTACATGTTGGATATACTCTCCTCCTTTCCCATCTTGAAGTTCTCAAGCAGCCCTTTGAGCATGTAGACTTTGCTTTCCTTCACTTGATTTGTTCCTTCATAAGTGATGCAAAACTTTCTCCATACTTCATATGTTGTTTCACATGAAGAAATCCGGTTGAACTCGGTGGGGGTCATGGAGGCATAGAGGATGTGCATGGCTCTAGCATTCAAGGTTGCTTTCATCAAGGTGGCTTCATCCCATTCTTCAATCTTTTTCTTTGGTAGCATGTATGGGTTGTTCACAATTTGCCACATCTCAAGACTTGATCCTTGGATGTAGAATTGAAGCCTTCTTCTCCAATAGAGGAAATTGCTCCCATCAAAGATTGGTAGGCTGATTCTCCCTCCTTGGTAGTCACCCATCTTCTCCTACTTGTTCAAGTATGTTTGGAGAAGACCTGCTCTGATACCAATTTTTGGATCCTAGATGGGTGATTAGATGCTCTAGAGGGGGGGTGAATAGAGCTGAAAGCACTTAAACAAAATTCATTAAACCTTCAAGATATATCACAGGATAAGGTTGCAAAATAGGAAATTTGAGTGCAACTAAAGCATGCATAACAAGGATGAGAGAGATTGAACATACAACAATATACAAGCTATTTAGAGTGGTTCCACACTTCAAACTAGAAGTGTGTCAGTCCACTTGCCTAGAGAGGTCAACCTCTAGGACTTCCAAACTATTGCATTCTTATATTCATTCATAAGACTTACAATGCATGACCAAACAAAGGACTTACCTATCCAATACAAAGAGTCTTCAACCTTACCAAGGACTTACCCACTTTGCAAGAGTTTTCGGCCTTCTCCAAGGACTTACCCACTCTTGCACAAGTCTTCAGCCTTGCAGGAATTACCCATCTTCTTGGATCTTCCGCCTTTGACTTCACCTTCACTCAGAGAATCTTCCACCAAGGTCTTACCCACTTGATCTTGAGTCTTCTGCCTTCTCCAAGGGCTTACCCTCTCTATCTCCAAGTCTTCAGCCTTGATCTTCACCAAGGGACTCCTTCCCTTGTTCTTCTTCACCTCTCTTGGAGAAGAGAGAGAACCTTCATCTTCATGATTGAAAGAAGAGATAGGAGGTGGTGTAAGTGAGAGCCTCACAAGATATACATATAGGACTAGCTCTCTTACAGATTTCCTACTCACTCTAATGGATGTAGAAAGTGATTAAGGTTAGAGAGAGAGAGGAGGCTGTAGGAAGCACTCAACTATAGAATAGGAGCCTCACATAGAGTTTGCATTGAATGCTCAACCTTGGAATGAAGCCCAAGGGGTCCTATTTATAGCAAGGGATGCCTCTTAGCCTTTGGGAACACTTGGAGCCGAAAACTAGCCATTTTATGGCTTGCAACGGATCTATTTTCACTTGTTGCAACTCTACAACGGCTAGAATCACTTTTCTGCACTTTTCCGTACAGTGCAATCGGTCGAGTTTCAATGGGTGTAACTCGACCGATCAAGTAGCAGGCAAACCGATGTTCAAATGATCGGTCGAGTTTGTTCTGAGGAAACTCGACCGACCATTTCAACTGGAAATGGCCTACTACCGAATCGGTCGAGTTCTGTGAGTGCACAACTCGACCGATGCAATCTTCAAAAAATCGACCAAGGTTGATCGGTCGAGTTTCAAGCCAGGGAAACTCGGCCGACCAAGTGCCTGTAATCCATTTTCTAAATTGCAATAAAAGTGCTCTAATATTCGATCTAAGTGCCCCTGATATTTTTCTAAGCTTAATTACAAGTCATACAATCATTACAAGTGATTTACAACATGATTCTAATGGATATACATCATATTACAAAAATGTGCACTTGTATGACTTTTGACTTGTCTTTTCTCCAATTTGAGATGTGCAAGTTAGGGCATTTGGAGTGTGTCTATACCTAATATGAAATCACTCAAGTAGAAGCATTAGACACCAATATGTGGAATGGTTAGTCATCATCAAAACACGGGTTTATTCAATTTAGACGTGAGTCAACATTGACCTAATTGACCTTGAGTCAACAATCTCCCCCTTTTTGAAGATGACAAACCATTCCATAAATGTATTGAAAGCTTTAAAGTAAATTCATACCTTTGTAGAAACCTAGGGGTTTCAATGGAATTGAGTTCATATGGTCCCCTCAATTTATGTGCATGGAGTTTTCATACTCCCCCTCAATTGATGCTATTTCTCCTGCATGGTTAGGTTTCATAACATTTATAGAATACTATGTCTTCTACTCATATATGTTCTACACATATATGTCTTCTCCCCTTTACCTTCTCCCTTTACATGAACATGCTTCTCCTCTTCATGTAAGACATGCCTTCTTCCTCTTTTAAAAGAAGACATACATTTCTCCCCCTTTGTCATTTCAAAAAGTGGGGTTATGAAGAAAATAAGAAACATCACTTGTTAAAGAGAAAGGAGATAACACAAATATATATAAGGAGAGTAGAAGAGCACAGATAGGGGCTTATCCAAGCATAGAAAGAAAAGTAAGTTAAATCATATAGTTGAACAACCCAAGATGCAAGATAAAGTGCTGCAGAAAAAAAATTTGCAATTTTGACCCTCAAGATGACGGAATTTGACCAAAAACCATCAGAGCTCATTGCAACGCTATGAGACTTGCTTAGAAGGTCATTTCTGCATGAAAAACACTAGTCTTGCACCAAAAACTGAAACTGGAGCAAAAGCTGCATAAAATCCAAAAAAAATACTCCAATTTCTACATATAATGTAGATCTATGTACCCTGCATCACAATGTTATGCAAGCAACTCAAGATAGTAGATATGCAAATAAAGGAACAAGTTTGAGCAAAGATGCCGATTATAAACAGGGTTAGAACTACATGTATATGAACTACTAGTGGATGATATCACAAGTTAGGACTACTAGTAGGATCTAGATCATAGCAAGAGATACCAAAAGATACACAAGATAAAGCAAGCTATGATTAGATGAAGAGATATATCCAAACAAAGAGATATGCAATTTTAGAAGCATGAAAGGATATAACTCACAAGATATGCATCCTTACCAAAAGATGATTACCCCTAAGAACCTCAAGGTTGTATCAAAACAAGATATACACCTAGATAGATGTAGCAAGTTAGAGCACAACGGAAGCAATTTAAGATACAACCAAGAGATCCAAAGAGTTCATCATCAAAACCTGCAAAACAACTCAAAGCAAGTAATTGCAAGATATAGATATACCAATTTAGAGCAATTAGAGAGATAGAGTTGTAAGCAAGATAGGCAATTTAGAACATGGAAATATGCATACATAAAGGTACCAAATGAGAGTGCCAAAGAATAAGGATATTGGTTGAGAAAATCTAGTTGAGAGGGAAATTCTCATTCAATAAGACAAATGTATATTCTGTGCACAGTGCTATCGGTCGAGTTCTGTTCATTGACAACTCGACCGATGACAGCTGTTGGCAACACTCATTGGTGCCTATCGGTCGAGTTTCAATAGGGCAAACTCGACCGACAGAGCAGCTGTCAAAAAGCATATATATATATATATATATATATATATATATATATATATATATATATATATATATATATATATATATATATATATATATATATATATATATATATATATATCATAAAAACACATTTAAAGGCATGCTAAAAATACAAACCATATCCAAACATGTCTAATCAAGTTAGTAATGCACTATAGAAGCATTAGAAACAGTTTTTGAGCAAGAGTGTGAAGAGAAACACAAAATGCCACTTTTGAATCAAAAACCATATGTATAGTGCACACTAACTTGACAAAAACAAGTTAGAAATGGTTATAAGCAAGAAAAAGCATTTACCTTTGTTCTTACCATTCCTTTTCCACTAGTTGTCACCCTCTACACATCTCACCTTTCTTCTTTCATGTGGATTGAGAAGTCAATTTGTAATTCAATACCTCAAGTCAATCCATTTGCAAGTACCTACAAGAAGAAAGATGAATTGGTCCCCAATCATATTTTTGGGTCCGGAGGGGTTAGTTTAGCAATCCAAATCCAATTGCTTTTGGGTTCTTTCCTAAAAGGACAACGAGTAGAATAATGACCAATTTCATTGCAATAGTTGCATGTGCCCATAGTCTTGGAACTAGAGGATTCTCCATGGAATATTGGAGGTCCTTTATCTTTGTTGTTCCCTTGACTACTATCATACCCTAAACCATGTCTACCAATTTGTTTAGTAGTATGGTGTAGGATGTCATTAAGACTCTTTTTTCCCAGTAAGAATCTTTGCAACGATGATCTCAAACTATCATTATCATGCTTAAGAGAAGCAATAGTAGAAGACAAATTTTTGATATTATCTCTAGCATGCAAAAGATCATTTTCTAAGAAAAGAGTTTTAGTTAAATAGAGTCTCTATTAATATGAAGAGCAGCAACATCATTATCTCTATTTGTAGAACTAGAACAAGATTCATGCCCGTTGATTTTAGCAAGCAAGGAGGCATTTTCTATTTCTAATTCATACAAAACAAAATCTTTGTCCTTATTTTCAGATTTAAGAACATCAATATCATGCATGAGAGAATCAATAATTAAAGTATGCTCTTCATTAGAACTAGGCACAAGAGGTTGAGCTTCTAGAAATCTAACCTTATCATGTAAACTAGTATTTTCAAGTTTAAGAGAATCTACTTGACTAAGACAATCATTTTTATCATCAAGCAAGCAAGAATTAGCATGTTCAAGATAATCTAGTTCTACATGTAAATTATCAACAATTTTAGCAAGCTTTTTCTTTTTCCTTTTAGAAGACTTAAGAGAGGCACAAATATCATGAATAATAGCAATAAAAGATTCTTTATCTAGAGAGTTTAGATTTACCTCACTTGTGTCTTCACTTGTTGATGCTATAAGAGCAAAATGGCATTCTCCTTCATCACTTGAGCTTGAGCTTGATCCTTCACTTGAATCATCACTTGAGCTTGAGTTGGAGGAGCCACTTGAGCTTGATTGCCATTTCTTCTTGTGAAAATGGGTATTTTTGCCTTGTGGGCAATCTTCCTTGTAGTGACCCTTCTTTCCACATGTGAAGCACCGGATAGAGGAGGACTTGCCTTTGTAGAATTTACCCTTGGAGTACATGGCATCTTCTTTAGCTTGAGAGGATGGAGAGACTTGTTCAATGATAGCTTCAATTTGAGCCTTCATTTCAGCCTTCTTCATTCTTTTTAGCTCTTTCTTCTCTTGTCTTTCTAATTCCTCCCTCTTGTCAAGTGTAGCTTCATGTGCTTGTATATTTCCAATGAGCTCTTCAATAGGAATATCCTTAAGAGACCTTGCTTTTTCAATTGAAGTCACCTTGGGTTCCCACCTCTTGGGGAGAGTTCTAAGGATTTTAGAGTTGATCTCTCCACTAGACATAGGATGTCCTAGAACAGCAAGACCATTCACAATGGTGTTGAGCCTTGAGTACATGTTGGCTATCATCTCCTCCTTTCCCATCTTGAAGTTCTCAAGCAGCCCTTTGAGCATGTAGACTTTGCTTTCCTTCACTTGATATGTTCCTTCATAAGTGATGCAAAGCTTTCTCCATACTTCATAGGTTGTTTCACATGAAGAAATCTGGTTGAACTCGGTGGGGGTCATGGAGGCATAGAGGATGTGCATGGCTCTAGCATTCAAGGTTGCTTTCATCAAGGTGGCTTCATCCCATTCTTCAATCTTTGTCTTTGGTAGCATGTATGGGCTGTTCACCAGTTGCCACATCTCAAGACTTGATCCTTGGATGTAGAATTGAAGCCTTCTTCTCCAATAGAGGAAATTGCTCCCATTAAAGATTGGTAGGCTGATTCTCCCTCCTTGGTAGTCACCCATCTTCTCCTACTTGTTGAAGTATGCTTGGAGAAGACCTACTCTGATACCAATTGTTGGATCCTAGATGGGTGATTAGATGCTCTAGAGGGGGGGTGAATAGAGCTGAAAGCACTTAAACAAAATTCATTAAACCTTCAAGATATATCACAAGATAAGGTTGCTAAATAGGAAATTTGAGTTCAACTAAAGCATGCATAGCAAGGATGAGAGAGATTGAACATACACCAATAGACAAGCTATTTAGAGTGGTTCCACACTTCAAACTAGAAGTGTGTCAGTCCACTTGCCTAGAGAGGTCAACCTCTAGGACTTCCAAACTATTGCATTCTTATATTCATTCATAAGACTTACAATACATGACCAAACAAAGGACTTACCTATCCAATACAAAGAGTCTTCAACCTTAACAAGGACTTACCCACTTTGCAAAAGTCTTCGGACTTCTCCAAAGACTTACCCACTTTTGCACAAGTCTTCAGCCTTGCAGGAATTACCCACTCTTCTTGGATCTTCCGCCTTTGACTTCACCTTCACTCGGAGAAGCTTCCACCAAGGTCTTACCCACTTGAGCTTGAGTCTTCTGCCTTCTCCAAGGACTTACCCACTCTATCTCCAAGTCTTCAGCCTTGATCTTCACCAAGGGACTCCTTCCCTTTTTCTTCTTCACCTCTCTTGGACAAGAGAGAGAACCTTCATCTTCATGATTGAAAGAAGAGATAGGAGGTGGTGGAAGTGAAAGCCTCACAAGATATACATATAGGACTAGCTCTCTTACATATTTCCTACTCACTCTAATGGATGTAGCAAGTGATTAAGCTTAGAGAGAGAGAGCAGGCCGTAGGAAGCACTCAAGTATAGAATAGGAGCCTCACATAGAGTTTGCATTGAATGCTCAACCTTGGAATGAAGCCCAAGGGGTCCTATTTATAGCTGGGGATGCCTCTTAGCCTTTGGGAACACTTGGAGCCGAAAACTAGCCATTTTGTGGCTTGCAACGGATCTATTTTCACTTGTTGCAACTCCACAACGGCTAGAAGCACTTTTCTGCACTTTTCCGTACAGTGCAATCGGTCGAGTTTCAATGGGTGTAACTCGATCGATCAAGTAGCAGGCAAACTGATGTTCAAATGATCGGTCGAGTTTGTACTGAGAAAACTCGACCGACCATTTCAACTGGAAATGGCCTACTACCCAATCGGTCAATTTCTGTGAGTGCGCAACTCGACCGATGCAATCTTCAGAAAATTGACCAAGGTTGATCGGTCGAGTTTCAAGCCAGGGAAACTCGACCGACCAAGTGTGTGTAATCCATTTTCTAAATTGCAATAAAAGTGCTCTAATATTCAATCTAAGTGCCCCTGATATTTTTCTAAGCTTCATTACAAGTCATACAATCATTACAAGTGATTTACAACATGATTCTAATGGATATACATCATATTACAAAAATGTGCACTTTTATGACTTTTGACTTGTCTTTTTTCCAATTTGAGATACACAAGTTAGGGCATTTGGAGTGTGTCTATACCTAATCTGAAATCACTCAAGTAGAAGCATTAGACACCAATATGTGGAATGGTTAGTCATCATCAAAACACGGGTTTAGTCAATTTAGACATGAGTCAACATTGACCTAATTGACCTTGAGTCAACAATCTCCCATTTTTGAAGATGACAAACCATTCCATAAATGTATTGAAAGCTTTAAAGTAAATTCATACCTTTGGAGAAACCTAGGGGTTTCAATGGAATTGAGTTCATATGCTCCCCCTCAATTGATGTGCATGGAGTTTTCATACTCCCCCTCAATTGATGCTATTTCTCCTGCATGGTTAGCTTTCATAACATTTATAGAATACTATGTCTTCTACTCATATATGTTCTACACATATATATCTTCTCCCCTTTACCTTCTCCCTTTACATGAACATGCTTCTCCTCTTCATGTAACACCTGCCTTCTTCCTCTTTTGAAAGAAGACATACCTTTCTCCCCCTTTGTCATTTCAAAAAGTGGGGTTATGAAGAAAATAAGAAACATCACTTGTTAAAGAGAAAGGAGATAACACAAATATATATAAGGAGAGTAGAAGAGCACAGATAGGGGCTTGTCCAAGCATAGAAAAAAAAGCAAGTTAAATCATATACTTGAACAACCCAAGATGCAAGATAAAGTGCTGCAGAAAAATAAATAAATTGCAATTTTGACCCTCAACATGACGGAATTTGACCAAAAACCATCAGAGCTCATCGCAAAGCAATGAGTCTTGCTTAGAAGGTCGTTTCTGCATGAAAAACACTAGTCTTGCACCAAAAATTGAAACTGGAGCAAAAGCTGCATAAAATCCAAAAAAATACTCCAATTTCTACATATAATGTAGATCTATGTACCCTGCATCACAATGTTATGCAAGCAACTCAAGATAGTAGATATGCAAATCAAGGAACAAGCTTGAGCAAAGATGCCGATTATAAACAGGGTTAGAACTACATGTATATGAACTACTAGTAGATGATATCACAAGTTAGGACTACTAGTAGGATCTAGATCATAGCAAGAGATACCAAAAGATACACAAGATAAAGCAAGCTATGATTAGATGAAGAGATATATCCAAACAAAGAGATATACAATTTTAGAAGCATGAAAGGATATAACTCACAAGATATGCATCCTTACCAAAAGATGATTACCCCTAAGAACCTCAAGGTTGTATCAAAACAAAATATACACCTAGATAGATGTAGCAAGTTAGAGCACAATGGAAGCAATTTAAGATACAACCAAGAGATCCAAAGAGTTCATCATCAAAACCTGCAAAACAACTCAAAGCAAGTAATTGCAAGATATAGATATACCAATTTAGAGAAATTAGAGAGATAGAGTTGTAAGCAAGATAGGCAATTTAGAACATGGAAATATGCATATATAAAGGTACCAAATGAGAGTGCCAAAGAATAAGGCTATTGGTTGAGAAAATCTATTTGAGAGGGAAATTCTCATTCAATAAATCAAATGTATATTCTGTGCACAGTGCTATCGGTCGAGTTCTGTGCATTGACAACTCGACCGATGACAGCTGTTGGCAACACCCATTGGTGCCTATCGGTTGAGTTTCAATAGGGCAAACTCGACCGACAGAGCAGCTGTCAAAAAGCATATATATATATATATATATATAACATGCTAAAAATACAAACCATACCCAAACATGTCTAATAAAGTTAATAATGCACTATAGAAGCATTAGAAATAGTTTTTGAGCAAGAGTGTGAAGAGAAACACAAAATGCCACTTTTGAATCAAAAACCATATGTATAGTGCACACTAACTTGACAAAAACAAGTTAGAAATGGTTATAAGCAAGAAAAAGCATTTACCTTTGTTCTTACCATTCCTTTTCCACTAGTTGTCACCCTCTACACATCTCACCTTTCTTCTTTCATGTGGATTGAGAAATCAATTTGCAATTCAATAGCTCAAGTCAATCCATTTGCAAGTACCTACAAGAAAAAAGATGAAATGGTCCCCAATCATATTTTTGGGTCCGGAGGGGTTAGTTTAGCAATCCAAATCCAATTGCTTTTGGGTTCTTTCCTAAAAGGACAACAATTAGAATAATGACCAATTTCATTGCAATAGTTGCATGTGCCCATAGTCTTGGAACTAGAGGATTCTCCATGGAATATTGGAGGTCCTTTATCTTTGTCGTTCCCTTGACTACTATCATACCCTAAACCATGTCCACCAATTTGTTTAGTAGTATGGTGTAGAATGTCATTAAGACTCTTTTTGCCCACTAAGAATCTTTGCAAGGATGATCTCAAACTATCATTATCATGCTTAAGAGAAGAAATAGTAGAAGACAAATTTTTGATATTATCTCTAGCATGCAAAAGATCATTTTCTAAGCAAAGAATTTTAGTTAAATAAGAGTCTCTATTAATATGAAGAGCAGCAACATCATTATCTCTATTTGTAGAACTAGAACAAGATTCATGCCCATTGATTTTAGCAAGCAAGGAGGCATTTTCTATTTTTAATTCATGCAAAACAAAATCTTTGTCCTTGTTTTTATATTTAAGAACATCAATATCATGCATGAGAGAATTAATAATTAAAGTATGCTTTTCATTAAAACTAGGAACAAGAGGTTGAGCTTCTAGAAATCTAACCTTATCATGTAAACTAGTATTTTCAAGTTTAAGAGAATCTACTTGACTAAGACAATCATTTTTATCATCAAGCAAGCAAGAATTAGCATGTTCAAGATAATCTAGTTCTACATGCAAATTATCAACAATTTTAGCAAGCTTTTTCTCTTTCCTTTTAGAAGACTTAAGAGAGGCACAAATATCATGAATAATAGCAATCAAAGATTCTTTATCTAGAGAGTTTAGATTTACCTCACTTGAGTCTTCACTTGTTGATGCTATAAGAGCAAAATGGCATTCTCCTTCATCACTTGAGCTTGAGCTTGATCTTTCACTTGAATCTTCACTTGAGCTTGAGTTGGAGGAACCACTTGAACTTGATTGCCATTTCTTCTTGTGAAGATGGGTCTTTTTGCCTTGTGGGCAATCTTTCTTGTAGTGACCCTTCTTTCCACATGTGAAGCACCGGATGGAGGAGGACTTGCCTTTGTAGAATTTACCCTTGGAGTACATGGCATCTTCTTTAGCTTGAGAGGATGGAGAGACTTGTTCAATGATAGCTTCAATTTGAGCCTTCATTTCATCCTTCTTCATTCTCTTTAGCTCTTTCTTCTCTTGTCTTTCTACTTCCTCCCTCTTGTCAAGTGTAGCTTCATGTGCTTGTAGATTTCCAATGAGCTCTTCAATAGGAATATCCTTAAGAGACCTTGCTTCTTCAATTGAAGTCACCTTGGGTTCCCACCTCTTGGGGAGAGTTCTAAGGATTTTAGAGTTGATCTCTCCGCTAGACATAGGATGTCCTAGAACAGCAAGACCACTCACAATGGTGTTGAGCCTTGAGTACATGTTGGCTATACTCTCCTCCTTTCCCATCTTGAAGTTCTCAAGCAGCCCTTTGAGCGTGTAGACTTTTCTTTCCTTCACTTGATATGTTCCTTCATAAGTGATGCAAAGCTTTCTCCATACTTCATAGGCTGTTTCACATGAAGAAATCTGGTTGAACTCGGTGGGGGTCATGGAGGCATAGAGGATGTGCATGGATCTAGCATTCAAGGTTGCTTTCATCAAGGTGGCTTAATCCCATTCTTTAATCTTTATCTTTGGTAGCATGTATGGGCTATTCACCATTTGCCACATCTCAAGACTTGATCCTTGGATGTAGAATTGAAGCCTTCTTCTCCAATAGAGGAAATTGCTCCCATCAAAGATTGGTAGGCTGATTCTCCCTCCTTGGTAGTCACCCATCTTCTCCTACTTGTTGAAGTATGCTTGGAGAAGACCTGCTCTGATACCAATTGTTGGATCCTAGATGGGGGATTAGATGCTCTAGAGGGGGGTGAATAGAGCTGAAAGTAATTAAACAAAATTCATTAAACCTTCAAGATATATCACAAGATAAGGTTGTTAAATAGGAAATTTGAGTGCAACTAAAGCATGCATAGCAAGGATGAGAGAGATTGAACATACACCAATAGACAAGCTATTTAGAGTGGTTCCACACTTCAAACTAGAAGTGTGTCAGTCCACTTGCCTAGAGAGGTCAACCTCTAGGACTTCTAAACTATTGCATTCTTATATTCATTCATAAGACTTACAATGCATGACCAAACAAAGGACTTACCTATCCAATACAAAGAGTCTTCAACCTTACCAAGGACTTACCCACTTTGCAAGAGTCTTCGGCCTTCTCCAAGGACTTACCCACTCTTGCACAAGTCTTCAGCCTTGCAGGAATTACCCACTCTTCTTGGATCTTCCGCCTTTGACTTCACCTTCACTCGGAGAAGCTTCCACCAAGGTCTTACTCACTTGAGCTTGAGTCTTCTGCCTTCTCTAAGGGCTTACCCACTCTAGCTCCAAGTCTTCAGCCTTGATCTTCACCAAGGGACTCCTTCCCTTTTTCTTCTTCACCTCTCTTGGACAAGAGAGAGAACCTTCATCTTCATGATTGAAAGAAGAGATAGGAGGTGGTGGAAGTGAGAGCCTCACAAGATATACATATAGGACTAGCTCTCTTACAGATTTCCTACTCACTCTAATGGATGTAGCAAGTGATTAAGCTTAGAGAGAGAGAGGAGGCTGTAGGAAGCACTCAACTATAGAATAGGAGCCTCACATAGAGTTTACATTGAATGCTCAACCTTGGAATGAAGCCCAAGGGGTCCTATTTATAGCAGAGGATGCCTCTTATCCTTTGGGAACACTTGGAGCCGAAAACTAGCCATTTTGTGGCTTGCAACGGATCTATTTTCACTTGTTGCAACTCCACAACGGCTAGAAGCACTTTTCTGCACTTTTCCGTACAGTGCAATCGGTCGAGTTTCAATGGGTGTAACTCGACCGATCAAGTAGCAGGCAAACCAATGTTCAAATGATCGGTCGAGTTTGTTCTGAGGAAACTTGATCGACCATTTCAACTGGAAATGGCCTACTACCCAATGAGTCGAGTTCTGTGAGTGCACAACTCGACCGATGCAATCTTCAGAAAATCGACCAAGGTTGATCGGTCGAGTTTCAAGCCAGGGAAACTCGACCGACCAAGTGCCTGTAATCCATTTTCTAAATTGCAATAAAAGTGCTCTAATATTCGATCTAAGTGCCCCTGATATTTTTCTAAGCTTAATTACAATTCATACAATCATTACAAGTGATTTACAACATGATTCTAATGGATATACATCATATTACAAAAATGTGCACTTGTATGACTTTTGACTTGTCTTTTCTCCAATTTGAGATGCGCAAGTTAGGGCATTTGGAGTGTGTCAATACCTAATCTGAAATCACTCAAGTAGAAGAATTAGACACCAATATGTGGAATGGTTAGTCATCATCAAAACACGGGTTTAGTCAATTTAGACGTGAGTCAACATTGACCTAATTGACCTTGAGTCAACAATTTATGCTATTCTTAAGAAAATTCCCATTAATTTTGTGGCGGGTGATCAAGCTTTGGAAATCGTCTCAAATCTGCTCTTCGGGACTGGGTAGTAGGGTGAATCCATGCATCACTCTTTTGACTTGTCAAGCAGTTTCGCAAAAAGGCAATTAAGTCATTCATGAAGCGAGGGAGTAAGTTTCTCTTTCTTTAAATGAAATGCTTGAATGTAAGTATCACCACCCTTTTTTGATTTCATATGTCATCTCATTGAGCATTCCATTGATGAACCTCTCTTTAACTTAGGTTACTCTTCGGATCATATTCCCCACAAAATTAATCTTCCAACTGTTGAAAAGATGGGAGTTGACTTTGGTCATAAGTGGTCCAGAAATATAGAAGAGGGTCTACAAGAACCTACTACTCCTCCTCCACATTCCTCTTGCACTCATGATAATGACATTGTATATTTCAAATGTGTTTCTTATCAACTTGGAAAACACATGGATTATCAACACCATGCAATGGCATATCTCAATGAATGCATGCAAACCTTAACACTAAATGTCTGAAATAAATATCCTTCTCATATTTATCCCGAGAGCATCCCTCCATACAAGCCAAACTTTAATTGTTCACAACCACCACCATCACCATACGACCTTCATCACAAACAATTTTCTAAATCTCAACTTCAATACATCATTGTCCACTTCAACTTCTCTCGAGCTCCACATTTTCTTGAATCCTATGTTGTGGTGACCACAAGTGCTTTAACTTGGAAAACTATTGTGCAATTCTATGGAGATGCTTTGTTTATAGGACATGACCCTGGTGTGGATTTTATTCTTGATCTTATTGAGAATTCATAAATGTTTTCATTATATCCATGTCACTTCTTATGTATTTCTTTTTATTTCCAATCATTGTACTCTTGTTGAGATTATCAAGAATGAATTAAGAAATGGCATTTACCCTAAAGTTCATAGTTTGTATGTATATATTCAACTTTTTTAAAGGGATATGATATTAACAAGGAGAAGTAATTCAGTAAATCCTGTTAGTATTAAGATGGATTTAAATAGCACGTGCTATCACATTCATGATTAATGTACTCAAATGGATTTTCTACAGCAACTCTATGAGAATCTCAGTCGATTAACTCTTGGACCGAGCAGAACTCGATCAAAATTATTCTCGACCAAAATAGCATCAGTAAAAAAAGTTATATCAACCTTTCAACATTAGGTTTACATATTGAAATCATTATTGATTTCTTGGTTTCTATATCTAACATAAATACTTTGTCTTTGTCTGTAACTATGTGGTGACACATACAACTTAAGTATTTATTTCTACATTTATATTTGCAAATTAAGTTGCATCATGTATTTATGTATTTATTTGTACATTTATATTTTCGTACAACTTGACAAACATTATGTAAGGACAAGTGATGATCCTCCAAAAACTACCTCAAACCCAAACCCACACTCATATGAAGCATCTAGGGTTGATATGTTTCATTTTTTAAGTCATTGGATAGGTTTTTCACACATTTGCACATTCACAGAGTCTACCTCGGTTGATAAACTTGTCCACTAAGACAACTTTTGCCAAACTTTTTGTGGATCGAGGATAGACCGTTAAACCAGATGACCAAGAAGTTAGAACAAAATTTAGACTTTCGAGCCAGTTTACACTTAGATCAAACTCGGTCAAAATATTTATCAACCGAGGAAGTATTCGGTCAAATAATTTCTCAACCAAAAACCTTCTACAGCCAAAAAATATTAAAGATCAAATTGGTCATTGCAACTTAGTCAATTTCATCCTAACAGCTAATTGACATCTAAGAACACTATACACTCTCCCCACAGCATCGTTAACCACTTGTAAACATTTCCTATAAATAGGAGTGGTCTTAAGACACTTAGACACAACAATTGAACAAAAATTGAGATCATATACACATACTTGAGCATACTACATACTTGCAATCATTATCAAGAGCCTAGGTCCAGTACTTCAAGTTTCTATCATTCTAGCCTAAACCCTTAGGTCAGCTATAGTATCATCTCCACCTAATACTACATTGAAAAAAACCCTTTTGGAGTGGATCATCATCACTTGTCCATTAGAGATTGATTGTATATCTCGTGATCTTATTTTGTTTCTTTTTTTCTCCATTCTATTTCTTATTTGTTGTATTATTCTTGGGCAACTTCTTGGAGTGAAGGTTGTCCAGGAATCTGTAAGAAGGAGTCTTCTCAACTTGGTGCTCTTTCGTTGGCCGTTAAAGAAGAGGTGAAGCAACAATGCTCTTCCACATCCATCAAAGAAGAGATGAAGAGGGTGTGACCCTTTGTGGCATTTCAAAGAAAGTGTAGTTATTCTTGAGTTGAAAAGGAGGATTAGTCTTGTGTCACAAAAGACACTGGTAAATTTTATGTATTGTGTGTCAATATATAAAAGGAATAAAGAAGTGATTTAGAAATCCTGGTTGGGAACAACTAGGTAGTGGACTAACATCTTTTGGATGGAACCACTCTAAATCTCTATGTCCTTTTGTGGTTGCCTCCTTTGCTTTATATTTTCCATGTACTTTGAGCTAGTATCTTAATTTGCTTTAAAATCAACCAAAATCTCTATTCACCCCCTCTATATCTTTTCATAGACATCATGAAATTCAATAGAAGTAATTTATTATAATGGTATAGATTTATTTATTCAAGGTTATTCTTGATGCATCATATTTTTGTGAATGGTGTGGAAACCCTAGTTCAGTTCATTTTGAAGTTTCATATATATGTTTGGTTGTATGTGAGATGTTGAAATTAGTATTTTGTCAGTGAAAGTTTATTATGCATCAAATTGTTATGTGAGTCATGTGATATGTGAATGAGGCAAATGAAACCCTAAGGATAGGGTATTCATTGAATCAATTATTTTTCAATTTAGTGTTCTTCAGTATGATAAATGGTATTGTTCAGTTTATAAGTTTATAGCACGGAATGTTAATAATTTTTGAAAAGAATTGTTTATGAGGTTAAACTAAGAAATTTTTATTTATTGATCGAACTATGAATTTAAAGACTAGATTAGACATTTATATGCCATGGATACTATAGAATCCTTCAAAGGAGGTATGCATTGTGGGAAGGAAGCATGCTTTCTAACTGGAGGTATTTTGTCTAAATCAAGGTAAGCCGAACATTACTAGTTGGGTTTGGGATTTTAGGTCAGTGAGGGAGAGGATGGCGGTGGTACCTATGTTGTTGTTTGGTTGGTTGGCCCTAGTGGAACCATTTATGTAGAGTTGTGTTGATCAATGGACATCTTTGGTAGGTCCATTGATGCACAACAAGCTAGAGTGCTTTGACTCTCCGCCTTAGTACCCAAGTTTGGAGGAGAAGTCATGATATTCAGACGCTCCCATTAGCCACTAAGAGCCATACATGACAAGGTCTGTTGCATATGGGGTCTTACTCGAGATTACAGACTTAGGAACCCAAGCATGCTTCTAAGTCTTGTATAGTGAGAATGTAGCTTTATATTATGCTTTCACATGTCATGGTACACTTCATGTGCATGTAGGGCATAATAAGATGAATGAGAGATCAATCAAGTGTGTGCAGTTATTCATTTATTCTTGTAGTTATTTGGAATAATCTGCCAATTATATGTTTGTGAATTATTAATTCCTTTATAGAATGTTATTATTCTACATTGAATTCTATTGCTCAATAATTTATCTTTGATTGTTAATGTGTTTTAAACCATTTCTTTGAAGTATTGATTCGTTGAGCGAGTAGGCTCACCCCTCTACTCACAAATTTTAGGAAAACCATGAATTTCAAGGTTAATGCCACAGTATATCTGCCACAAGAGTCAAGTATCAGATTAGTCAAGTTCAATTGGTCTTTGTCACTGTAGGTCCTTGTAAAGAGATAAGAAAGTTGTAAATGGTGATATGTAACTTTGTTTCCTTAACAATAGAGAATGTATTCGATCATCATGTCATATGTACATGGAAGTGTGAGAAATATAATGAATATTTAAATGTGTACATTTATTGTTGAAAATCATATTAGAGTAATCAAGTTTTAAATCAACATGTATAGTTAGTTTATGTGATTGAATCTGGGAAAATAAAGAATTTTAAATCAAAACAAAAGTTAAGGGTGTTCTTTATATTATGTTTAATACTCAACTTATGCCATAATCTCATGGTTATTGGTTATTGTAAGATGTGGGTGTAACTATTTGGTATCAGATCTTAGAGTGAGTCGTCAGAGACCGTTAGGATAGAAATTTAGAGTCATAAGTGTGGCACTTAGGAGGTGATGTGTCTATGGATCTAGGAAGTCTGAGTATTTGGATACCTTGGCTCGTTATCTGAATACTTAGGTTGACCACTATCATGCTACTTTGTCTATTCTTCAATAGATGCTTTGTCCAGGTATGTAGAGGGACTATGGGCTAGAGATAAATCCTAGAAATATTAGGGTTAGAAGAGCATAAAATAGAATGAGATACAACTTTTGTTTTATATTTTTGTTTTGATTGGAGACTGACAGAAATGCTCTTATATATTTGAATTCAAATATTAGGTTTTTTAGAAATATATATGGTTCTTTAAGATTGTTATTCACTAAGAAGTTTCTTAATGTATTGATTACATTCTTTCTATCATGTAGACTAGAAATGATCTTTAAATATTATTTTCCCTAATTGGATATTCTTTCCACATGTCTGAGATAAATGAGAGTTGATTAATCTTGAGTAACTATTGGCTTCACGACAACAGGTTTGGCTTGGTCCGACTGACAGGATGTGTTACTGGGATCTAATGACTCCTATTAATAATGTATTATGAATAGACTCTAGATAAATTAAACATAGATTGTAGTGAGAATGTACATATACTAAGATATTGATATAGATGGCAAAGACTAGAATAATTAAGAATCATTTAGAACTAATATCTATGATCAAGCTTTGGGACCTCAAATAGGAAGCCCTAATATGAGAACAAAGGAAGTATGAATACATATCCATGACACATATTAATATATAGCACACAAAATTAAGAAGGAAGAATGGAGAGAGGGACCTGAATCATATAATTAGTTGAGGTATTTTATTCAGTTTGAAACAAGGGAAAGAAAAGAGAAAAATATGTAGGATTCATAGATATAAAGAATCAATTATGAAGAATGGATCATATAACTGAGTAAAATGTATTTATGTATTCCAAAAAAAGGGAAAATATTAAAAATGAGTTAAGTATACAACAAGTACATAAAAGTGGAGATTTTTTTAAGAATTAAAGTGAAAAGGCTAGATGAGCATGTAGATTATAAGATTAGGATAAGAAACTCAGATGAAACAAAGAGAAATTTTGAAGATTATGAGTTTGATTTAGGAAAGAGGGTTATATGATATATATTGAGCATAAAATGTCTTGTTACATTATGAACTCCAATACATTCAACCTTACTACCTTTTGATTCAAGTCTCCATAGAGTAACAACCTAGATTCTAGAAGATATATTCAATAAGTTACTGGTGATGAAATGGAACTAATTTTCAAAGGAAGAATAAAGGTGCAGCTAAACAAATGAACAAGTCATATAAAGGTAAATGATATTTAGAACAAAAAATCTATATTGAAAGAGAAACTATGTTTGACCCATATGTGAGTCGTTTGATTTGAAAAGATGGACAGGTAATGTATTAAACATAGAATAAACTAGTAGGCACAATATTGATTAGAATTTCAACTTGATAATAGTAAAAGGACAATAAGAAATATGGCATTGAATATGCAATCATATACGTGCGTGAGAAACATGGCCACAAGAGATAAGGAGAAAGATGATATATGGAAGATTAGCACGCGGTAAGAGGATGGTGGGAAAAAATATTTTTGGTTTGAATCATGAGGGAGTATTATAGATTATAAAAGAGAGAGGTTTCGATATGTTAGAAAATGCTAAATAGTTTAGTCTCCTTGATGATGAATAAATATACTTAGATACGGGAAATGTGTTAAGTGAATATTTGAATATTAGAATTTGAAATCTCAAAATCATCTTCTCTTTTGTATCCTCCTTCATGAGAGTAACATGAGGATGGAGTGAAAAGATAATGAATTTTAAATGATACATAACCACCATGGTAGACACATTTATTGAATGTATTAATGATACAATATGATGATGAAACCCTAGTACGGTAAATAAAGAAAGTAACTTATCAAAAATTCCAAATAAAATAAGAAATTCAAGTGCTAAAAATAAGAATGACTTTAATAAACTTTAAAAGAGCTAAAGTTTGCATATCAAAATAGAAAAACCATGTCAAAACAACATCATGTTATTGATAAGGATCGAACCCTAGAATCTTTGGGGTTATAGTAATTCAAGGGATGTCACTAGTGATTTGACCTTGAGTGATAACATATCTATGAAATAAAATCTTAAGATCAGTAATATGAGAAGAAACTAGCAGTGGTAGTAATTTAGAGTTTTTAAAGGTTGCAAATTAAAAAGATAGATAAACAATTTGGAAATGATTAAGAATGGGGAATATGAAATAGATTTATAATGTAAGAAGTGTCATTTGAGAAAAAAAGAAGTTCAACATGAGCAAAGTTTGATCTAAAATAAAAAAAAATTGCAGTGACGGAAAGAATGACAAAACAATCCATTCCCACTTAGAATATTTTAATGTTAGAGATGTTTAATCTATATGATCAAAATGAGAAGGATAAGCAATAAGAAGCAAGTAGTAATGAATATGAAGAGAAATCAGAGAAAACAAGTGGATTTCAGTAATACGTGAATTTATTATTATAAGTATAATTTATTGAAGGTATATCAAGGGATGTAAATTTGTTTTACATATGATTTCAGTTGTACATGTGCAATTGAAGGTATATCAAGGGATGTAAATTTGTTTTACATATGATTTCAATTATACATGTGCAAGCTATATATTAATTGAAAAGGCTGTAATGGATTTAGTCATTCATATTAGTTTTCTGGTTCATTACTATATAATTTTTGTTAAATCGAGTATTGCAACTTATGAATTCTTTGCTATTTGAGTAGCAAAATAGTAAAATGCAAATTAGCAAGGTGAAATCCCTTTCATAACTCAGATGTGATACATCACAATAGTATAGATTGAATCGTGTGAATTGAGATAGTTGGATAGAATTATCAATTCTAAGGTAATACCTCAATGACGTATGAAAAGATTGAAAATGGTTGATTCTCTTTCTCTTTTCTAGTGATTGCTTGTGACATAGAAAATTCTTTTGTTGTCATTAGTAGGCCTTTTCTAAAATTTATTGTGGATAGAAGAAGAGCAAATAACTCAATGTTGAAGACACTATTTAAATATAAAATACAAGGATATGGTGATATATTTGATTTTAGAAGTTTAAAGGAAACAATGAACATAATTTTCCTATATATTTATGTTTTAGAAGTTTAAAGGAAACATATAAGATGCATTGAACACTATATAATCCTTTACATGAGGCTTTTGCTCTAGGGAGGAAACTTGCTTCCCAACTGGAGGTATTTTTTCTAGATCGAGTGTACGAAGTGTATCAGTTGGGTGTTGGGTCTAGGCTAGTGAGGGTAGACTCTTTAAGATTGTGAGGTATCCAACATCAATGGGGGTGTCGGTGGTACTTGTTATGACCCGTTTCAAATTTAACCAATAAGTACCATGATTAGTCCATAATTAAGTTAATTGAGATAAGTTAAGTGCTCATGTGATGGTTAGTGCATCACCAAGTTGATTAAGTTGAATTAAATACACAAGACACAATTAGTGCATAATTAAGGTGATTTAGGTTCAGTTAAATGTCGAGATGAAATTAGTTCTTTGATCAAGTGAGACAGTCTATTTGGCATGAGTATTCGCTTTGAGTTTGTAGTGGATTCCGTGCTTGGCATTTTGCAAGAAAAATTAGTTGAATCGGACCTCTGAGGCGATACTTATACCATTTTTAGTTTCCTTGGACTATTTCTGCAATTTTTCCATTATTAGGTTATAAACCTTTTTCTTTTCCTTTTCTGCTTTCTCGCTTATCCCTTCCCCTTTTTCACCCGATGGAATGGAGAAAGGCGGCGCCCAGACCAAGCTGAGCGGCCACAGCAGAGGGGGAGCCAGAGGGCGGATTTTGGGCTCTTGCTTCGATCCAGCGGCTGACTTGTCTATTTCTTCTCTTTCTTTCTTCCTTGCTCCAGTCCGCAGCCCCAACCAGCTCTTGCGGCGCCGTCCAGTAGAGCAGCATCGGCGGCCTGAAGTAGCACATCAGAGGGAGGTGAACGGCAGGCCGATTTTCTCGAGCCCTAGCTTGATTCAGAGACGCCATCTCTTCCCCTTCCTTCCTACCTCCTCCTCCACGCCCTAGTTCCACTCATCCAACAGGGGCGGCCGACATACAGAGCTGCGGCTAGCAGCTGCGACCAGTGGCTGGGAGCCCTCCTAGGCGTAACCAACACTCTGGAGTCGACCACCTCGAGCTCGGCCATCGCCGCCGACCAATGCAGCCCTCGTTTCCAACTTGGTACCTTCGGGTGTAGGTGACACCACCTTTTCTCAACACGACACCTCTACAGATCTGCTGAAGAGTCGATTCCTCTCATCAGCTGCTCCAAATGCACAGATCCGACACCGCGGTCTGGTGCCCTAGCTCTTTGGCGTTGGCCGCCTTGATGCGGTGAAGGAGAGCTGGCCAGTGTCCCCTCGCCTCGCCACTATGGCAACCTTGAGATGTTGCACGTGGTGCGCCTCTTCTTACTATGACGGACTTTAAGTTGTTCAATAGGACGACCATGGTGAAATCTGATAGTAAAGACTAAAGACCCATCTATGGCCAACAGGCTTTCGGTCAGTAGGAGGGATCCTAGGTGTGACTTTCTTGAAGTGTAGAAATTTCATCATCGACGGCAGTTTCCATCCAAGATGTGGCAGGGCCTCATCAACATATTTTGTCTGCAGCTACAAAGAGCCACCCTCTTCTCTCTGATAAGAGTGATTGCCTAATGGTATCCTGTGATGTTGTGCTACTCACTTTATCCTCTACTACTACTCCATTCCGAATGCTCATTCGTATGCACTGGCATCTCTGCTGCGCTGCTCCTGCTTCTATCTGGTTGGTGATAGGTTCTTCGGTGTGCAAACATGTTGCTCGACAACTGAGATTGGCCCTGAAAACGGGTCCTTAGACGCAATTCCGGACGAACCAGACAGTTCGAAACACTGTGAGTAGGATTTCATTTATTTATCATTAATAAACTCAGGCGTTTGAATATTTTCTGTTTTGTACGTGAATTACGCTGATAACAGGCGTTATTAGGCGTCGGGCAGCTTTTGGCGTCGCCCGACTTTTTATTTCATAAACTGTTCCTAGACGATGTTATATGATTAAATTTAGTATTTGAATAGTACGGATTGAATCATTAGATTTATATGGTTCACTGGAACCTAAATTGCTCATTTGAATGTTGAAATTAGAAATTCATGTTTGAAAATGGTATAATTTGGATATGAACCCAAACAATGAAGATTTCTGATAAATTATCAGATGTACGATTTCAAAGTAGATATGAATTAATAAAATATGAATGAAAACCCTAATTGCATATATCTTTTGACGTTAATATGTGTAAATTGATATTTACATGAAATGGCACATTTCTCTGAAATATTACCAGAAATTCTCAAGTATTGTTATTAAATTATATTGTGAAATGTAATTAACTCTTAATTGAGTTAAGTGATGCACAAACCAAGATTTGGTTTATGTGCACGTTTTTTGAGAATTTTAGAGAATTGACAAATGTTGAGTATGATTCTCGTATGTGAAGTAAATTTCTTTAATTTGTGCAATAAGATGTTCAATTGCGTAAATTCGCTATGTATGTGCCAAATTGAAATAAGTTGGGTTATTTATGCATTTCTAATTTGTCTAAATGAATGGTATGAGAATTTCTCAGAAATTACAATGATTTGAAATATATTGCTCTGTCAGTTTAGAATGACAGTGTATTGTGATCTGATATGAAATCAGTAAATGTGATATTCCTGTTTAAGTGTTTATATGTTAACCAGTTAATAGACTTAGGTGCCCTAACACCGTAGAACCCCTTTGACAGATCTGCTTCTTAGGGGTGAAACTCGTGTTGCAACATTATCCGTGCGATGTCATGGAGACACGAGGATAGAGAGGCAGTGTCCAACAATAACGCGTGCGATGTCACGGTGGCACTGGAGAAAATTGAGGGTTATTGCAACAAGATCCGTGCGATGTCATGGAGGTAACCCCGTGAGACTCTCCGCTTGTGTACTCAGGTTAGAGGAGGAGTCTAGAGCACTCGATGTAGTGCAGTGAGGCCGATGAGCCTGAAGGCCGATGAGCCTGGGGTCCTGTGGCAGGGCAGGGCTGGCGTCAGACTTAGCATTTCCCGGGTGTGTCGCTAAGTCTTGTACGGTGGGATCGTAGTTCGCTACGAGACTTTATATGCAGAGTACACTGTATATGATCAGGGCATAAGTTAAAAGATGATTACTTAGAATTAAGGTAGATTAATATGAAACTTGTGTATGTTCATATTTAGAATTTATAATACTTGTTCTTTAAATGTTCATTATACTTTTCTGCGATAATTGCGCTGTTTAATTAGAACTGCTCAGTTTGTTATTTTATTCACATATTCCTGTTAAAGGTAAAATATGGAGTTGTTTAGTGATAGCTAAATGAAATGCTATTCATTGAGTGAGTAGGCTCATTCCTCTACTCAAACATTTTCAGGTCAACGACAATTCCAGGAATCAGAAGGATCTTTTCATCCTAACGCTTAATCTGTAGAAGGTATATGTAGTTAGTTTAGTTAGATAGTGGTCTCTTAGTCCTTTCCCCTCGGTCCTTGGGACATGGTGTGGGTGAGAGAGAGTATGTATGGCGAATGTGTAAAAGATGTAAATTAACTGTTATGTTTTACTTTCTGTTAAACAATGTTACATGTTGTAAACTCTGTTTATGTTCTCTAGCCAGTTAATTGAAATGCTTCCGCAATAGTTATTTATGTTTTAGTTTACAACAATAATCCGGATATCATTACGAGGTTTTAAAAAGAAAAAGTTTTCAGTGTTTTGTTTATGTGATAATCCCTCCGTCGCGCCCTAATCTCGTGATTAGTGGTTAGTGTGAGATCGGGGTGTGACAGTACTTGTGTTCCTGGTCGTTGGATGGCCCTAGTGCAACCACTGATGTAGAGTTGTGTTGATTAGTGGACATCTTTGGTAGGTCCACTGATGCACAACAAGGCAGAGTACTTTGACTCTCTGCTTGAGTACCCAGGCTTAGAGGGGGAATCCAGATATTCGGCCACTCCCATTTGTCATCAAGATCCAGATGTGGGGAGGCCTACTGCAGATGGGGTCTTACTCTAGATTATAGACTTAGGAACCTGAGCATGCTCCTAAGTCTTGTATAGTGAGATCATATCTTGCTATGATGCTTTCACATTTTGTGGTACACTTCATGTGGGTTTAGAGCATAATAAGATGAATGAAAGATTGATAAAGTGTGTGTAGTTATTCATTTATTCTTATAGTTATTTGGAATAACTTGCCAATTATATGTTTGAGAATGATTAGTTCCTATATAGTTTGTTATTGTTCTACTTTGAATTCTATTTCCTAATACTATATCTTCAACTATTACATTGTTTTAAACTATTTCTTTGAAGTATTCATTCAGTGAGTGAGTAGGCTCACCCCTATACTCGCAATTTTCATAGAAACCATGTGGATTTGAAGAATGCCAATGCCAGAGTAGATTTGCCACAAGACTCAAGTATCAGATTAGTCAAGTTTAGTCACTTCCTATCACTCTAGGTCCTTGTAAAGAGATAAGAGAGTTTTAAATGATTATGTGTAGCCCTATTTCCTTAACAATAGAGAATGTGTTCTACCATCATGTCATATGTACATGGAGGTGTGAGAAATAGAATGATTGTCTAGATGTGTATCTTTATTTTTGAAATCAGATTAGAGTAATCAAGTTTTAAATCCCCTTTTATAGTTAGTTGATGTGATTGAATGTGAGAAAACAAAGAGTTTGAAATCAAAACAAAAGCTAAGGGTGTTCTTTGTATTATGTTTAATCCTCAAATTATGCCCTAATCTCATGATTAGTGGTTATCTTGAGATGTGAGTGTAACATCTAAGGTATGATGTCATTTGTGTGTTTCACAATCAAGAAGAGTTAGAAAATATCAAATGCAAGAACAATCCAAAGAATAAATAAAAGAAACGGTGAGGGCAAAAGGAAAAGTCAAAGTAAAATAACGACCTAGGCCAAGTGTTGTCTTCCCCAACAACGGTGCCACAAATATTGATGTGCACATGAGACACACACACTTAGACTAAAGAAATTAGTATACCATAATCACCACACTCTTTTACACGACAATATCTCACAAGTGCATGGCTTTGGAATGTAGTATAAATTAGGCAAGATAGGGATTGATCCATAGGGAGAAATGGGGCCACTAGAGCTAGTTGTGCTTTACTAGGTTCCTATTGTGGAGTGTAGGGATGTAGGGTTTGACTGTGGACTATGAATTACACTAAGTGAACAAGAAATGTAAATGAGAAAGAATAAAAACCTAAGTTAACCCTACAAAATTAATGTTATTTAAAAAGAAGAAAGGCAATTAAACTATAGTAGACTAGAAATCAACACCACATTAATCAAAAGCAATCCTAATTAGAAAATCAAGAAAGAAACTAGCTAGTAAAGGCAAGAGAAAATAACTAGTCAAATTATATTAACAATTATACTAAGAGAGAGAATTATTAATCAAAGACTGACTAGCATGAGTAAATAATTAGGAAACTAAGCAAGAATAACAAGATAACACTAGAGAGAACTAGGGTTTAGACAACTGGTTAAGGGTAGTGGGACATTTGGGTGTATGTTACTAATCAACTATGTAATTGGTACCTATATTACTCATCCCATACATAGTTCATCAAACCAAACAAGCATAGGGATATGAGGTTAGGAGTCTTATCCAGCTAGATGGACATGGGTTGTATAGGGTGTGAGAGGAACTAGTCTGTATCACCTCCTTATTAACCTTACGAGGCTCAATTTTCTATGGGATAAGTAATCCTTGGCCTATATTTGACCCTAGTCTAGGTTTCAAAACATGAGTCTACTCACCTACTTGGTGGCATGGGATGTTGTAGGTAATAGGATGAGGATGTTTCACCACCTATTATTCCCTATCCAACCTCTAGATATTGTCAGTATGTATGCCCATAGAGCCAATCATATGATGATTGTGATGGCATATCTTGTAAATAGTTTGATAAATAATAAAGGAAATCTTCTTCTATATGTTTGTTTGATTATGAGGTAATGGTATAACATGATAGATGTTTAAAGAATGATGTTACTAGATGACATATGTCTTTAGGTTGAGAACATGAACAGTGAGATCATATGTATGATATGGGTACATACATTCTTGTTATGTCCCTAGTCAGATTTTATTGTGGAAGCTAATAGACAACAATAACACAAAAGACTAGAGTGTGTATTGGTTGAGGACAAAATCTCATTAGTCGTGATATATGATATCAAACCAATCACATAGGTACTTGTTATATAACAGTGTATCGGACAGTCCCACCTTGAGAGTGATACATGGAAACCATTGAATGGTAGTCAAAATCAGCTCTCATAGTGATAGTGGTGATTGTAGTTCTTAGACCTAAAATCACTATACTCATCACATGTCATTTTATTTACTTTGACATCATCCAATGGGACCTTGGATAATGGTTACCATAAAGGTGATGCTCAGATACATTGTGACACATGGGGATTGACTATGAGTGATGTAGATTGGATTTGTCCTTCCTACTAGAGTTGATATCTAGGATACTTGATAAGAAAGACTGAGAAATGTATGGCCATACTCATGTGAATCAATATATGATATGTAAGCTCCCATACATCTCAAACATTCTTCTCTAATTCAAGGAACATAGATTGAACATTGAGAGGATGACATTTCCATGCCTCGAGTTCAATTTGGATATCAGAGACAAAGGAACTATATGGTCATTGTAAAAATAATCACATATTGTAGGTTGATGTTGTTCTCTAACTTTCCAATTACTTGGGTAGCAATGATGTGTTGCTAGATATCGCTCATTGTCTGTGATGTCAAAAATTAGTTACGAACATTCACTGTCAACGTAACTTGGGACCTAAAGGGTCACACGCATAAGATTTACCTAGAATAGGAGCTTATTCATGAATGTAGTTTAAACTTTATTACTAGAGTGTTAGGTATTCAATTTAAACAAAATTGACTGTCAAAAATCTGAAACAACCGGTTCAACTAGTGAACCAACTGGTGCAGATGTATGAACTGATCGGTTCAGGTTGTGAACCGACTAGCTAGTTGATCAGCAAGAGTGGATCAAGAATTGATGTTGACATCATGTTGTACATTAATTAAATATTAAAAGACAATATGATTGTGAATCGAAAACATGGTGAACCGATCGACTCAAGTGTTGAACCGATAGACTCATGTATGAATTGATCAGTTCAGTGGTGAATCAAATGGTTGGTGGTTTGCAGGTTCTAGAAAATCATGAAAATATGTCTCTTTGATTCCCAAATGATCTGAAAACCCTGACTTTGGGCATCCTATAAAAATGGGGGCAGTTAAGCTTTCATAAGACATAATAATAAGCTTTGACAATTGTTGTCCTCTCATAGTTGTGGTAGCATGAGAGCCTAAGCAAGTCTTACCCTTCAAAGGGAGAGACAACAAGGGAGAGCAAGTCAACGCTAGCATGTTGACGTCCAAAGGGACAAATCCTTCATGTCAGTTCCAAAAGAACGACATGAGTTCTCGATGGTCCATGTGGAATATGTAGAGGTGTGGAGGTTGTTTCCACTCTCTAGGAGGACAACGTCAACCTCCACTTGTGGTGCTACACCAAGGAGGCCGCCTCTGACAATTGTCTATGTGAAATTTGCATATGAACAATATTGTAGCAAGGGTAGTCGTTGTACTTTCTCCAGGACTAGGTATATGCCTTGCAACCTTCCTTCCCAATCCATAGTTGTTGACATGATCTACTGGTCAAGGAGAATATGGCAAGAAATTTTTTTGTTTTCACTAGCATCTTTATCGCCATATTTCCATACAGATATGCCCTCCAAGAGAGAGGGGATATTCATACTTATATACTTAGATCTCACACCTAGGACTAGTGGAATAGAGGAATATAGAGGAAGGAATGAAAAGTAGCTAAGGTTCCTCTAGGGAACTTACGGATTTTCCCACCAAAAATTCCAAAATCACTCTTTTCTCTATACCTTAGGTGGTGTCACAGCTCAAACAACCAAAACCAGAGGTAGGGAGAGAGAGCAAGCATAAAAAAACACTAATAAGCAATGCATAATGCTTCACATGAAGAATCCCTTATTACATGGTATAAAAGTAATGTACTGTCCCACAAACAACCCACCTTGGGACTTAACTACACCTAATCAAAGAAATAACAAAAGAAGAGGATAAGATAGAGAGAAAATCCATGGATTTCAAGGAAAGGCCTCCTCCTTCAGCTCTAGTAGTAGCAAGCTCAAAATATTCACTCCTTTAAGGTGGAATGGCATGGAAAAGGGGTGGAAAGTGGTCAATCCCTTAAAAGTTAGCATTTTGGGGTCAAAGATGATGAAATGTGAGTGGAGTGAGGTAGGTAGTTGGTAAGGGGAGGAAATGAATGCCCAAGGGAGCTAACCCCCAACCTCCAACTGCCACTAAAGCTTATATAGGGGTCTTAGGGTTTCTGGGGTTATGTGGGGACCAAAGTGGACATATCAATGGATGGGTTAGGTAGGGTTTAAGGCCACCACGGTCATGGTGGAAACCTAGTGGGACGCATGTGGTGATTTGGAGTGATCATGGTGGTTTGGTGGTGTAATATCAGGATTGTAAATGGAAATTTCAGTTGGTAGCATAGTGACGGTGGCAAGCGGGTAGCACATCTATGGTGAATACCATGCCTATGGTGGAGGGAAGTGGTGGAGAACATGGTCTTGAGCATGTCATTCTAGGGGACTACTTCCATGTAAGTGGTGAATTATATGGCCATTTTGGGCCCCAACACACCATGGTTGTTTTGATGAGCAAACCTATCATGGTTGGGTTCATTTGCTTCCTTCAAAATCCATAATTCCCCTATGACTTGGGGTCTTGTAGCATAATCATGGTGAAGTATCAAGGCTATTTTTTTTGGAGGGGGGTGGGGGGTTAGTGTGCATTATGATGTTGAACTTGGTCATCCATGGTTCTTTTTTCTTAATTTTGATCCTTGGATAGTTCGGGTAGGTTGGAGTTGACTTTGATGATTCCTTGGGGTCTTTCATGCATGTTGGATTCCCTACAATCTTCTATCTCTCATCATCCCATCAATTAGTCTTTTTAGTACCTAAAACATCCATAAGTACAATTGACAATAAGCCAGTTATTGGGGATATAACATGCATTATGAAACATCTAGATGTGAATAATGGGAAAAATCAAGATGTTGTCCCAATCTAGGGTTCCATCACCCTACTATTGATATTCTAGTAATAATAAGATTTACTTAATTTCACTCTCAGGGCTTTTCCTATGTCACATTCTAACCTACAGCAGAGTTTTGGTTGGAGTGGGCCTTTCTTTGGGTTTCACCTCCTTCTGTATCATTAAAAAACACCAAGAACATTTCTAGAATGTTGTCAAATATTAATATTTTGAATCATAAGCCTATTTTAGACTCCAAAGTATTGTATTTCCTTCCCTCTTGTGATATTTTCAAGAAATTCATAGGTCACTCCATCTTCTTTGAAGTTAACTCTCATAGTGTACATGATGTAATCTTCAAGTGGTAATATGTAATAGCCTTGTTTTTTAGTTTCACTTCTCTGAATTTCCATCACCATTTGGTTTAATTCTAATTTCCAAATGGTTGTCCATTATTGGGTGTCTTCCTTGTCAAATTCCCTAAAAACGTCACATCCAAAGGACTGCATGAAAAAATCATTTCTCTCACCAGATTGGACTTTACATGCCCTTCCTCTTTCAACTTCATTATTTAGGACTAGAAATTCCACTTAGAATCACATATATTGACAATGATTACTATTGTGATGGCTTTTCTTTGTCAATCCTTACCACTTGAACTCATGGACCTGCCATCTTCTCTAGTTAAGTCTAATCCTAATCTCAGTATCGACTACAACAATAAGCCTCAAGGTGGTTTTGATATCATCAGAAGCCAAAAAAATCCATTGAATGAAAAAATAAATGTTCAACTCATATTGATTGATGCTCATCTTAAAAATACCAAAGAAATCAACATTTCGGTTCTGTAAAGGGGATGATCCTTCACTAAATATGTTTAACTCATGGTTAAATAAGACCTCCACTAAGTATTCAACAAACACCCTTTCATTACATATTTCCCCTCCACCTCAATTCACACCAAATCAATCAAATAAATAGGTCATTGTATTTCCGTATTGGGCCTAAATCAACAATTCATCACAAAACTCTCCATCAAGATATCAACAATTGTGCAAAGATTGTGTGTATATTCTTCAACATGCTTTCCAAGTGGACCTTAGTGTCCAAAAGTGTATGGATGACTCTTCTAAGATTAGTGATATCACAAGTGACATCCATCAATGTGACATTAAACCAAGTTTGCCTCCAAACATAAACCACTCAAGCTTTCCTTGTAACTTATATTTTCTTGATCACCAAACATCAACAACAACAAAATAACACTTGTCAAGAGTCTTTCCAATCAGCTTTAGTTTATCTAGACAAATAGCCTTGCATATGATCCCATTATAAGATATCATTGACCCAGCATCACACATTCTTAACTAGTCAAAACCAGTCCGAATATTTACAATTTTATAAGAACCTACACATTTTCTTCCCATTACCCACAAACCAAAAACAAGTTTACTCAATAAATAAGGAATTTCACCTGACCAGCATTACCCAAAAATCCTCAAATATCAAGCACATGAATTCCCTTAAATGTAATGTTTTTGTCTTCTTTCTCATTTCTCTACTTTTTGGGTTCTCTATCTACTTTCTTGTTTTGTTTCTAATGATTTTCTTCCATGCCATAATTATTATATGCACTTGGAATATAAACAGATTAGTTACTTGTAATAGGAAATGAACCCTATAGTTCTTAATCCATGAATATAAGTTTGACATCATAATCATCTTGGAAACCAATTATCACATATCGCCAAAAAATCATAAATATATAGGTGTTCGGTTTCCTAATTCATGGCTTGAAGTAACAATCATGGGTACATTTTTTGTATCTTATAGGCTAGCATGGTTTCTATAGAACCTTAGCAACCCATAAACTTACAAATTACTCAAATATCATATTCTTTCACTGAAAACTAACATAAGTACTTGTAGGTCCTTGTGGACATATATGAGTACCCTTCCTTATCAAAATAATATTTCTTTCTCTCTACAAAAACTAATATAAGCATTTACTATATGATATTTCCTTATATCCTTGATAACATTTCAATTTCACCAGATTTATACATGAGAGTTACATGTCATTGGATCTTAACATATAACATGACCAAATTTTATGATTTAATTGATAATAATGGCATCACTAACTACTATATTTCCATCTCTTCTAATACTTTGTTGGATCTCCTATTCTCACATTTTTTCAAACTAGATCAATTCCTTAGCTTCCCTCCATTGATAGACATGTATACCCTCAACCAGGTTTCCTCCCTTCATAGACTAAACTCTAACAATAAAACCATATTCTTAGATACAAATCGCATCCCTTGGGGCCTAAACCCCTTTAACCAAGATATAATCTTGACAACTTTCCCAACCTTCAAAGATACTATAAATTCTTCTTAGTGATCATTAACCCTTAATATTGTAAACCCCTTCTCCCTAATCAACAAAAAACTCAAACTATGCAAAAAAAATCCTTGAAAACTTTGGCTCACAATAATTATAAATACTTAAGGAATATGTGTTCATTAGTACATACAATGACCAAGCACATGAAAACAACTCAATCATGCAAGCTAAAAGGTAGGAATCCATCACTAAAATTCAAGACCCTCTTACACAAGAAATATGTTGGAAGCAAAAATTGCAATTCATTTTTATAAAATAAGGTGAATGCAATGCCTAAATTAATCAAAAAGAAGAAAAATGCTATATCTACCCATATTTAAAATGACTAAATTAATCAAAAAATCACATAAGTATCAAAATGATGAAACACTTAAAATACCATATGAATAAACATACAACCTTCACATACCCTTTCTCTTACACCACATGCTACTAAAAAATGAAATTGAACGATATTTATTCAATAAAATGTCATTACATATCAAGACTAAACATCACACACCGATCACATATTCCCAAATATCCTACGCCTATAGATTTAACTGACAACAATTCTATAAGCCTCCCAGATATCCTACGCATGTAGATTTAACTAATGACAATTCTACAAGCCTCCTAAAAGTGTAGCTACAAAACCACCCTTTCAGAGATTATATGTTCCCCCATCCTCATAACTACATCACATTAATTCCTATAACCAATTATCCTTCATAGACGGATGTAGAATCGCTGATGTCCTTTTGATTGCAAATGAGATTATACATTCTCAACACATCTCTGAATTTTCCTTATCTATCTTAATATTATATTTCAAAAAAATGTTTTATTGATATCAAATGGCCTTATCGTTGGAAAATCCTTGAATTCCATGACTCTCCATATACATGGTCTTCTATGCTAAAAGAATGTATTACGGTGCTTCTTTTTCCAGTCTCATCAAAGGCTTTCTTCAAAAATTCAAATGGTATTTTTGGCATGGAGATCCCTCACATCTCCCCAATTATTATAATGTCTACTCAATTTGTAAGCAGTCTAATGCAAATATTTTTCCATATGATCTTATTGAGCATGCTTACCTTAATAACTACAATCTATCATGTTTTTATAGTTTTTAAAATAAATCATTTTTATAAGACCAAATACTAAAAAAATTCATAAGCAAAAAATGAATCATTTTCATCTTCTTAATAGTCCCATATATTAGCCTACACAAAACCTTCACTCCTTAGTTTTCATATCTTCCATGATTTTACCTCATATACACACATCCTTAAATGTTTAATATGTCCTTTCCCAACTTAGGACTACCTCTATAACCAAGTGTCCGACAAATTCGAAATGAAGCTTTCAGGGTGGATAGTCTCTCCCTTTCACAAGAAGGGTACAGTATCCTTACTTGCACCATCCTATATCGATTTTCTTCCTTCTTCCTTAGTTGTGTACCTCTACCTATTAAAATAAATAAATAACTGGTTAAGGAAAGGTGTCATTTACTATTGATTTTCAAGAAGATACACCCATTCCAGTGGTCCACAATTTGCAAACTGTAAACTAAAGGTGGTTGGGGTATGATGGGATCATGCATTTTCTATTGAGTACCTTAACCATATTACATAATGTCCTAATCTTCCTTGTTACACACTCGCAAAAGGCATAGACTAAAAATCCATAGCCATATAGTCTAAGACACCATTATATGAATGTTCGTGTATTTGTAAAAGTATGAGGAACAAAGCCAAACTAATCAAGTAGCTAATCAAGATTTCAATAGATATTGAATTATATCTTTTTGTAGTGATACATGGTTCAATGACCTTAGTGTAAATCATATATGAAACACTCCTTGTTCAGCGTACCCAAATATAAAAGCCAAACAATCTACCAGTGACCTTAAAGTAAATGATCAAACAGGTTTAAACCATCCATAACTAAAAACAACATAATTCCGTCAACTCTCGATAATATTTCAAATAAGCTTTTCACAAGATAATGCATATACAACATGCATATGGGTTTCACCTTTCTCAATGAACAAAGCCTACAAATTAATACCTTTAGTGGTTCGGCAACCATGTTCAACAAAACCTATAGGAATCTAAAAGCCATATCTAAATTAAAATTCTTAATGTGGATGTTACACTCTCATAAAATACTTATTGGTACCATGTTTCACAAAAGACACCTTCACGGTCCCTTCCCATGCCTTCTCTACTGGGGGTGTTTAACCAACAACACATCACTTCTTTCAATGCCCCATTTCCTCATCCATATGGTCCCACTCAAAAATTAATCACATAAACAATGACCATCCCACAACGTAAGATATCCTTAACTTTATCTTAAAAATACCTCAAAACCAAAGTCGAATACTATGATAATGCCCCTTGGCGTTGTTTAAGAGAAATCAAAAAGTATTTATAAATACCTACACCATCCCTATGCTATTAATTATCACATCAAATATAACTTTAATTTTCTAGAGATTGCACTAAATATCTTTTTGCTTTTTGCTAACATAATCTTCCTAATTAGAAGATTCATTGAATCCTTAGTAGGTCTAATATCTTCGGTCTCCTCATCTGGCACTCCTATCGTGATGACAAAGTCATAGGAGTCAAAACCTCCTCCTAGGTGAAGAAGTTGTTTCTTATTTTCTTGGTACTTTTTGTGATAGGTGTGCATTTGAACTTAAGGAGTTTCCCCTCCCACGACAACAATATCCTATCACAGCCTAGGTGATCCCGAGGTTTGACTATAGCCCATAAGACGGCCATTCATGATGCTCTTTTAATGATTTTATGCTCCTTCCTCACCTAGTAGATCCTAATAGCATCCCAAACTAGTAATACTTGCCCTAATTTTTCTTGTGTAATTGTGTGTTGTTTTAGATGACTCAACTTTAACTCAAGCAATATACATCCTTTTAAACTCTTTATAATATATTGCATCTATTGGTAAAAATCAAACACTAAAAATGATGGAAAATGACTCTTATTTGTGGCTATCATTCATACATATCAAAATCTTGTTTATCCAGTTTGTATGAACATCAAATAGTTGTTGGCATGTCCATCAATCCATCAAAAAAATATCATCAAGGCAGATATTGTAGGAAACAACAAGAGCTCTTACCACCTGATTTTTATGCTTTCTTAGGATGTGTTTGTTGTGTCGTTCTAGTGGCGGCATGGCAACCAAACTTGACTGGGTATTTTAATCAGCATTTGTTATGCAGGCTAAAAAGATAAATAAGTTACCGCTCAGATAAGTTGATCGAGAAATCTCATGATATATAACCTATACCAAAGTCTTGCGGAAGGGAACAGGTTTATTTTTCGTGGTTGTCAATTTTCCATAATATCCCTCCAACCGACTGCTCAATACATACAACGTTATTTATGTGTAGCGCATAATATACTTTATCCGAATAAATTCACCCTACATACACGTGTACAAAACGGTGGACATCTTGCCCGCAGATTTATTTGACATTGATCCAAACAATAGTCATCTTATACAAGGCTAAGATATCGAGGGTTAATGTATCCATGGCAAATAAACCTATTAGGGATGTATATCAAACACAACCTTAATCATACATCATGTCACGCATAGCAAAAGAATAGCTTCTTGGTCATCTGGATCTAACTTTTAGACCTTCAAGGAGTGTCAAATGCCCCTTTAACTAGATGTTTGATCATATCAAAATATGATCAATCTCATGGTAGGGGTGGAGCCAACTGGATCTCAGAGGGGGGCACAATTACAAAATAAATTATTCATGAACCAAAATTTTTGAAAAGATCTAATAATATTAGTAGTTGTCAACTAATATCTAAAACACACTCAAACTACATTTTTTTATATACTAATACACTCCAAAATTAAAATATAAGTTTCTTACTCACAATATAAATTAAGTTGTCATTCTATAGAATCGTTTCACTATTACTTTATTGCCAACAGTGTCAAATATTTCATTTTTATTTTAGGAAACCATTGAATCATTGAATCACTTAGCATTCACCTGGTTGCATCTATGATTTTTGATATAATTCATGATGAAAAAATAATATTTCTATTGGTGATGCTGCAACTAGTAATATCAATGCTAATCTTATTGACTGATATACATCTATATGGACTTTCTGCATTCCATATGAAATATAGACAGCAAACAACATCCTAAGAAACAATATACGCTATCAATATTGAGAATTCATAAAATAATACTTTGTTAAATTTTCACAATTTATTACCAATCATACTTTGAGGAAATTGGTGATTATATAGTCAAAATGGCCTTTTTTGTGGATAATACATTTGTACTTTATCTCTTTTGTTTATAGAATAGTCATACAATTTAGGTTGTAATTTCATATCTGTTTCAATCTCCTCCACACAATTTTCTATCCTACTCTTTTTTTGTGGTATACTAGCATGCATCTTCGTTGATGTTCAGTTGTATACAAATATCTCTTCATATCTTATAGTCTTAAGATTATATTGATCTAATCTAATTAAGTGAATAACAAAATCACACACATTTCATATTAGATATGATGAGAGTTAATATTTGCCAATATCTCAAAAATTAACAAGAATAAACAAATAGATAGTGGAACATACAATACATGATTCACCAATATGTTTAGTGTATATTAGTTGTTACATTGATTATATTATAGTGATGTCAATATTAAAAATCAAATCAACCAAAAATAATTTACAACAATGTACATGTCGCTCTTTGAGTTGATCAAAATCTTGATAGTTCTTGCCAATTGTCACGATAGCAAATGGATGAAATATAAATGATCATTGGATGTTGATAACAATGGACACAAGATCAAGATACAAAAGCATCAAGTGCATATGGCTAAAGACTACAAGGATGTATATATTATTATGATTGGCAAAAAATAAATTCTGAACCTCATATTTTTATTGAAAAGACAATTATTGGTATCACAAGTGTTGACATAACCACAAGATAATGATTGCTTTCACAATATGTTTAAATATATATATAAATGGTAATTACAGTATTTAAATATTTTCCTATTTAAACCATAATCCTATTTGGGACCGACTCTATCTACCAAAAATCACACTACAGAATTAATTTTCTTGCTAATCAAGTATAAAATATTTTTATTTTTTATGTATTATGCATATTTTTATATAAGCATTGTTCTTCTCATTAACGTTTTCATACATATTTATTAAAATTAAATAGGCGCATGTAGTCAAGTCAACACAATTTAATTTTCTACATTGTGTATTTAGATAGTAATTTTTGGATTACCTTGTTTCAGTCAATTATTTGAAGACTATCTTAGGGAAAAAAATATGTATCTAATGCACTTTCTCATGTCCATTTTGTAGAAAACTTAACATAGCAGTTATTTTAGTCAACGTAATTTAATTTAAAGGAATGAATGCACATTGAATAGAGTAGTTTTTGGAGTTACATTTTTAAGTAAATTGTTTAGAGCGTTGTTGGTCAAAGTTACTATTGGAGTTGGTGGGACATTTAGTACTACTATTTAAAAAAAATCTATACATGAGGGTGGCATTTTCTTCTACTACCACTAATTTTGTGGAGTTGTTGGGACACTTTGTGCTACTATTTAAAAATATATATTTGAGGGGGGGAGGGGGGCATTTTCTACTGTTATTAAAAAAATGGAGTCGAGGGACATTTACTACTACTATTTAGGAATTTTCCTAGAGTTGGGGGAGGGGGAGGGGGGCGCATTTTCTACTATTATTAAAAAAATGGAGTCGAGAGACATTTACTACTATTTAGGAATTTTCCTAGAGTTCACATAATCATGCTTCTAGTGGGCTTCACTTAAAGGGAATGTATCGCTTAGGGCAACAAAGACCCATACAAGCCTTCACTCAATGTCATGAAGAACAGCTTCCATTTCCGTAGCCACGTGGTTAATGTATCTATGAGTCCATTGACTCCATTTGGTGAAACCCGCATCGAGATTAAGCACGCTCGCTACAAGTTTAGGCCATTAAACCAGCCAAAAGGAGATATATGTTTACTTTCCTTAGATGGGGCCTTACTGCCTAAGTTTCTCAAGAATGATATTTGACTTCCTGTCTTGTCGAAGTCTAAGGTTTAAACCATCATTGAACATAGTCTTAGCTTTAACCCAAATCCTTTTAGCTCTCGTATCTTCTGCTCCATATCTACTTATGTTGTGAACAAATCAAGCATATCATAATATGATGAAGATGCCTCTAGTGAAGCCAAGTTCGTTTTTCATGTTGGCTGTCCCACTAGCTTCTAAAATAGACGCTTATATATGTAGGTCCTCTCCCTGCAATTTCCCGCTTGCAGTTGTAACTATTACGTGGGCATGTGGCCTAGTACAGCCTTGGCATGTCCGTTCACAATTGTCTCAGTACGCCTTGCTACAACCACCGAAAATGCATGTGGGTCCTGATCATTGTGCCCACTGTCTGTACAACTGCCAATTGGTGTTGTTGAAGTAACTAGTCGTCTCGTACTGCTTGCCTCGGTCAAATAGCACCATGCTGCCCAACTCTCCCATATGCAATAGTTTAGACTTGGCATCCCCTTGCCAAGCCATAGTGGTGCAATGGTCCACTCGTCTTCTTGCTTAGTTGGGGTTAAGCGTGATGACGTGTTCAGTCTACTCATCAATGTTACACATAACATGTAGGGTAGAGCATGGCTGAAGTATTGTTTACACAATTATTCACTCACTTGTGGTTTACGTGGGATAAATAGACAGAGTTTGAGGATAGCACTTGTTTGCTAGCTAGCTCGCATGTTCCGGTGGTTTGCAAAGTAAAGGGCATAAGAAAATGGGTGAAGAAGTGTTGTTAATTTTAACCCTTTTCCTACTACCTGGCAGGCCAAATCTGCAGTCTGTATTACAACCACAAACAGCACAAGGACTCTATTGTTGAGCTCATATTCCGTACGACATAACGGATACAAGGTGACAAAGGCATCGGTACCATGCTAAGACGGCTATCTAGACAATAGGGTCTCGTACCAAGGGGCCAATATAGCAAGTAGAGGATGCATGCACATGCGCGATTGGCAAGTTGCAGGTGGCAATTGACGTATTCGAAAGTGAGAATAGCGTTCAACGGTGGAAGGTAACAAAAACGGAGAGGTGCGGGAACCTAAGGTTCTGAATAGGGATTATCTGTGTTGCACGAGAATAGGGAGTTAGGTACGGGTTATGGTTACGTTTACCACTCTATTCGGGCTGAGCACCAAGATATGTTAGCTTCAGTTGCCATCAAAGCTTACACTAAACTCGTAACTAATAAACCTAGACAATTATAATGGATAAACTATCATGCAATGTTGCCCAGTAATACTACAAATCAATAAAATTACATAGTTCATGGGTGTTAATCCGCAAATCTAACAACTCCTATAGCAACCGTTTACATAAGCGGTCCAAACGCACATGAACCTCCTTATTCATTACCCAAAGCCAACAAAAAACAATTTCTTTAACAATTAATACCATAGACCACCTCAAGAGCTTTCAAGTTAATATGAATTGATGGGGGGGGGGGGGGGGGGAATCACAATTTGAATCCCCTGAGATATCTGAAAAGTTGGTGCATGGAAGAACAATCCATCTATTCCAATCTAACTCGTTGTATCACTATCGATCTTCTATGTACAGGTAGTCGAATTCCCAGAACATTGACTAAGATCGATATGCAGCTGCATTACAGCTGCATAACATGATTTCAACTCAACCAACTTATGGGTTGAATCAATGAACAGACCCAAATGTGTATCAACCATACAAGGAACACAGCTAACAAGAATTACAAATCTGGTTGAAACCAGATAAAAACAAATCATAAACAATTTACAGCCATAGCTATGATTAAACGAACACCTTTCCTGCAAAAAATGAGTTACATGGTGGATGAATAACCAAAAACGACCCTTCAATAGTTCAAAAGTGAATATTTTACACGTACAACTATCTTTCCTTTCTCTATTCCAAGTTTTGCACCTGTGACCAACCAGTGTCCAGGTGTATCTTGCGGGCCCTTGTACATCTCCGATATATCAATTATCTTTGCCAACTTAGAAACGTCGGGTTTCTTTTCATCTGTGGTCCTTTTGTCACTCGAAGATGAAGACGGATCATCCTGTCCAGGTTGCAAAGAACTAGATGGGTTATGATCCCATACTGATCTCCGTATAGTACATCCAGGGACCTTAGAGAAAAGAAGCTTTAGATGCAGAACACTCTTTGCGCCGAAATCCCAGACTCCCAACTGAGCCCCCGTCACAATGTAAACACCAGATAGGTCTCCTATGTTAGTTTCTGTATTCTCTATTGGTGATGTACTAACATGAGCAAAATTCTTCCATTTTATTGGTTCAAACCACCGACTATCTTGTTCCTCAGGGCCTTGCCATTTTGGCGCGCCAATTGCCACATGTGAATCCCAGTGCGGTTGAAGAATCTTAGGCAGGGAAGCCAGGTGCTGGATATGAATGGCAAGTCGATTTTGTTTTGCTCCCTCGAGGCGAAGCCTTAGACCAGTCACTGGTTTCCGGCCCACAGTAATCTGCAAAAAGAGATCATTTGGTCAACGGATACAAGTCTACAGATATTGGAACAAAACCAGAAACTACTTTAAGCTTTGTAGGATACTAAACAATGGAGAAGTTAAGTAAAACATTGAGAAATGAATAAGGTACTAAATGTCCTTAAATTGTATTTCCTGGTTCAATCAAAATGCATTACTTTAATCTACCATGCCTATAATATTTAATTCTATCTCACCCTTTGCCCAGCAGTAGTCATCCAAATTCCCAAGTGAACTTCTCTAGATAAACTATTTGGAACAACAGTAAAGGGAGACCCCTCGGCTACTCAAATAACGACATTAACTCTGGAATGTGCGGCAGAGAGGTAAGTTAAGGATAGTTTCCATAGTTTAAGCATGGGCCGTTTCATTGGCGGCCCTTCAGCTGAACCAACAAGCTGCCCTTGTCGGTTTCTCTAGATAAACTTATTCATGCTCAGTGTTTTAAAAAGCGGGCCAGGCGCCCGCCTCAGCGGATCACATGTCCAGCCGTCCGGTTAAGGCTTTGAGCGGGGCTCCAGGCGGCAGGCCGTTAAGCTCCCGCCTAGGACCCGCTTGACCCGCTTATGCATCCGCCTGAAAACCCTGCTTGGGCGCCCGCTTTTGGCCGCCTGTTTTTTGGGCGGTGGATTTAGTCCATCTGATGTAACATAATATAATACTATAAGTCTGTAATAGTATAATACATTAGTATAATATGTAATATAACTGTATAATACATTCTATACTATAATACATTAATATGTACACTATATATCTAGTTATTTATTGCATATTATATTTTTGTAACAATCTACCTTATATATAATAATACATTAGTACATTCTATGATATATTCTACTGTTTACTGGATATTACATTCTATATATTCTATAATTTACTGCATAATCTATGTATTAATACATTCTATATATTCTATAGTTTACTGCATAATGTAAACTAATACATTATATATCTTCTACTGTTTGCTGCCTTATAGATAATAATACATTAGTACATTGCATAGTATATGATGTATTCTACTGCTTACTGGATATTAAATCATTTTATTGTTTATTGCATAAAGTAAATTGATACAATATATATCTTCTATTGTTTGCTGCATATTAGTATATAAAGTTATAATTCTATGAATTTACTACAGTAAGAGTATGAGAAAGAGATCAAAAAGTATACTTCTTAATATGTTAAACTTATGTAATTGAATTGTATTTGCTTATTCATTGTTTTATTGTTGTGTTATAAACTATTTAGCTGTTTTATTTTGTTGTGTAGGGTGTTTAAATAAGTATAAAAATTTCTTTAAAATGTGTTAATTATATACTGATATGCATAATTTTCTACAAAATTATCTAAAAATTTCAGGGCCCGCTTTTTCATAAAGCACCCGCCTGAGCGCCCGCCTAGCGCACAAGCGGCCACAAGGTGTTGTTCGCACACCTCCCACTTCCCGCTTTCTAAAACATTGTTCATGCTATTGTATAAAAGGTCCCTACATATCACTATTATGGTCTTTTAGTTACAATTAATACTTGTTTAAATGAAACGTCAGTATTTATCAATTAAAGTTTAATGTGTAGATGGAAAAAGTAATGTGTGATATAAGATGTCTTTGTATTGATAGGGCACACCTATATATATGGACAGGGCACACGTACGTGTATGTTGGACTAATCCCACATACATAGAGAATATACAGGACAATACAGAATAATAAATACAGGGAATAAATACTTATTATTCTAACACACCCCCTCAAGTTGGTTCTTAGATGTCATAGGCACCAAGCCTGTTACATAACAATTTTACTCGACGTCCATTGAGGGATTTTATGAAAAGATCAGCCACTAGATCTTCTGAACATACTGGAATGAGTACAATCTGGTGATCTTGTACCTTTTCCCGAATGAAATGACAATCAACTTCAATATGTTTGGTCCATTTGTAAAAAACCGGGTTGGAAGCAATGTGGACAGCAGCTTGATTATCACACTTGAGTTCCATTGCTTTAGACTTATTGATTCTCAGCTCTTCTAGGATATTCTTGGTCCATAGGAGATCACTAGTTGCATGAGCCATTGTTGTGTATTCAGATTCAGCGCTAGATCACGCTACCATTGTTTGCTTTTTGTTTTTCTGGGATAGTAGATTGCCCCTAACAAAGACACAATGTCTGGAAATTGACCTGCAGTCAATGACACATCCTGCACAATCACCATCTGAGAAGCTCTGCATTTTGAGATGTCCATGATTTGTGTACCATATACCTTTGTTTGCACTTTTCTTGAGATAGCAAAGAATCCTATAAACAGCCTCCATATGACTACCGCAAGGTTTATCCATAAATAGAGAGATTTATGAAAACCACAAGCTAGATGTGACTCCCCCTGAGCAACGAACCTAGGAGGTTGTTCCATATAAATTTCTTCAGCTTGGCCACCATGATTCTTGATATCAAGTTGGTGCAAGGGCCAAGAAAAATGAGTCGCCAAAGAAATAAAAAGATGAACATATCACATTTTAGCAATATGAGAAAAAGTCTCAAGATAGTCCTTGCCATTACTTGAGTGTATCGGTTGATTAACAAACGAGCCTTTAGACGATCACTAACACCCAAGGAAGCATGGACACGTTTGTAGACACAGACATGGACATGGATACGGACACGGGACACGGCAATTTTCCGAAATATAAGACACGGACACGGCATTGGATGAGGAGAATTTATTTCAATATATACATATATGTGTGTATATTGGATGAATTAAAATTCTTTCAAAAACTAAACAAAATAATGTATTTATGTATAATATCATATGAATATCAATGTATGTGTTTGTGAGTGTAATGGAAATAGTATGAAGTAAAAACGAAACACATTGCATTTTGTCAGTAATTACAGTAGATTTTCAGAGTATATACATGAGTTGTCATTACTCAACTAACCAATTTATTAGGCTCTAATGTGTTTTGCAATCATTCAGCTTCAATTTTGCATTTGGATTTTTTTTAACAGATATATTTGCAACTTTAATCAGATCTCAGCTGTATGTTACATTTCCTCAGTGACAAAACATAAACAGTGATTGACATAGAAAAAAGAACACACAGTGGCTGTATATGCAGAATCTGCACTCTGGAAAAAGGATATTATAGCAGCTGCTGCTGCACTAACGTGTTCAGGGAGTGTCCGGGCAGTGCCCAACTGTGTCCGGGCTGTAAAAAATAACCAATATGGACAGGACACGTCCTGACAGTGTCCAAAACGTTTTGGGCCGTGTCCAGGAAGTGTACGTGTCCAAAATGTGTCCGACACGGACACAGGGGCTTCCTAGAAGTGTTTGTGCTTCCTAGCTAACACCAGTAGGCCCGACATTTACTAAGTAAACCCATCCCCACCCAACAAAAGCCTTATCTATTAGTGTAGGAACCAAACTCCAAGTGTGATTCTGGTGAAGAGGATTCATCTCATCTTACATGGCACGACGCCATCTTGGGTGATTCATGGCAACATATCTAGAACTAGGATGGAGATTTCAGTTATGGATGATATGAAGGCTTTATATGAGGGAGATAAGTCTAATGAAACAAAAGTTAGAAATAGAATGAAGAATGCATGACTGTTTTCTTTTTTGAATAGCACTTGGTAGATCAAGAGAACTATCGCTACTACCCGGAGCTCCTGACTGAGTGGTGATTGAAGGAGGGTTGACACTTGCGTTGTCTGATCCTTGCACTTGATTGTTGTTTTTCACACGATATGTGCATGTGTGTACACGAGTGATGAGGGGTTCTCTACTTGGGACATGTGGAGATGACTCTCCCTAGACAAGAGGTTCAGGTGACGAGATCTCAATGACAACTGGATGTGGAAGAACTTCTTCAAGATCCCTCACTGACCGGGGATCTCCAAAGTATGGAGTATCTTCAAAGAAGGTGACATCAACTGAAATTAAAAAACGGTGACCAACTGGATCATAACATCAATATCCCTTCTCAGTCCCGGAATAACCAAGGAAGTCACACTTGGAAGCGGACTAAAGTTTTTCATGACCCATCCTAACATTGTGAACAAAACAGACACATCGAAAAACTTTTAGAGGAACAGTATAAATGGGCTGACCATGGCACAAAAGTTGAAAGGGTATACGTTTTTTAAGGTGTGACGGCATGCGATTGATGAGCTAGGAAGCACGGATACTCCAAAACAGGTGTCGTACCCGTACCGGATACGTATCGGATACCAATACTCGCTGGATACACCTAAATACGTATCCGATACTTCTCCAGCTGTATCCTATTTTTTTTGCCTTTTTTTGGCCTAGATACGGCCTGGATACAGCCTGGATACGTTTTTGGTACGGCCCGGCCCATTTACCCTTTTCCTAATAACCCACTATCCCAAGCGCGTGATCAAAAAATACGCAGACCCCCCCCTAAACCCCCCGACTTCCCGATCGCGCTCACTGGAAGCTGAAACCCGAGCCCTCGACTCGCACGGCTCCCGCTCCCGCTTCCACCTGCTAGGGCTGATCGCTGCTGGCTTCTCCGGCCCCTGTCAACGACCAGTGGGGGTTCCTTTTCCCCTTGTGCCTCCGCTGCAGCCAACAAGGGCCGCCGTTGCAGAGCTTCTCCCTGGCATCTTCTTCTACTCTACTGCTCTGGCTGGAGGGACTCTTCTTCTCCACCTCTAGGTATCCCCTTGTGCCGCCGCTGCAGCCAACAAGGGCCGCCGTTGCAGAGCTTCTCCCTGGCATCTTCTTCTACTCTACTGCTCCGGCTGGAGGGACTCTTCTTCTCCACCTCCAGGTACGTCATCCTCTTCTCTACTTCATTGCTATGATCCTCTCTATTTCACTTCCATCTTCTTCCTCTTTTTTTCATTTTTTTGAGAACTCATTTCAATGGATTGACTGTGTCTACTGATTCTCTGTGCAAATCAGTGAAACGGCTCCTTCCCCTTGTCTGATATATTTGAATCTTGGCTTTGTTTCACTTCACATCATATTTTGCGGCTTGTTCCTCATCTGCTCCAAAAGGCTCTTAGTGGTTAACATGCAGGCTACAGCCTTTTTGCCTCATCTTCACTAAAAGGATTCATCTATACTCTTTCATCTTTTTGAAATTCTATTTTGGGGCTTTATCTTTGTCCTTCCCCTTTCAAGGTAAGCCTCCCTAGCTTTTTCTATTTTTTCTGTTTACTTGTTCTGCTTTTATAATCGTGTCTTGCTATTTATATATCTACTTATCTATAAATGTCTCTGCTGTTTCATATTTTGTTCAAAACATTTCTTAAATTTTGATTCTTGGATATGTATTTTGTATACATAACTATTTGATTGCTACTTCTATTGTTAGATCTCTTCCTAATATACTTAAATGTTGATGACTGATATAGTGATATCAATTATGAATTTACTAAGTTGTTCATTGTTAGCTCTTCACTGTTAGGGTGTTAAATTGTCCATTATGACAGAGCTACTCAAAGAATTCTTGTAGTTTCTTACTTGTAGTTGTAGGACAGTAGTAGTATTTCCTATACATTTATAGATTATAATCTTCCCTTGGCAAATTCAAATCAACCCGTCTTGTAGTATTAATTTTACTTTATCAGGGTTTCTTTTGTTGTGACTTGTGAGTCATATCACCTCCAACATTGTGAATTATATTTGTGATCCAATATGAGTATCCGATTGATACCAATCTTTCTATTCTATAAGTCTATCTCATTTATGTATTCTTTATCTCTTATTTAGGATGAGTCTCTCAACTGAATCTGATGATCACACACCTTTGTGGAAATACGCAACCATTGTGTCTAAAGCTTGTAAAGGTGGGAATACCATATTTCGTTGCAATTATTGCAACAATGAGTACAAGGGGTCATACACTAGGGCAAAAGCTCACTTGCTTAGGATTCCATGCAATGGGATCAAGGTTTGCCCAAAAGTCACTAGGGAACACCTGAATGAAATGCAAAAGGTTGTTCATGAGGCTGAACAAAGGATGAAAAAGCTCATGCCTAAGAATGTTCCTTTGCCATCATCATCTTCAGTGATGAATGATTTTGATCTCTCTCAAACTCAATCTATCTCAGCAAAGAAAAGGAGGGCTGATGATGATTCTCCTTTGGGGAAGGCATTTAATATGGGAAAGAGAACTTGCATTCTGAGATTGGTAGGCTATTTTATTCAGCCGGTTTGCCTTTTCATCTTGCGAGGAATCCATATTATGCTAGTCCCTTCACATATGCTGCTAATACTGCAATTGAAGGCTATATTCCTCCAGGATACAATATGTTGAGGACCACCTTATTGCAACTGGAAAAGGCTAATGTTGAAAGACAATTGGAGCCCACCAAAGCCAAATGGAAGGATTTAGGGTTGAGTCTGGTGAGTGATGGGTGGACTGATGCTCAAAGACGTCCTTTGATCAACTTCATGGCTGTCTCTGAAGATGGTCCTATGTTTCTTAAAGCTGTGAATTGTGAGGGAGACTACAAGGACAAATTCTTCATTGCCAATTTAATCAAGCAATGCATTCAAGAGGTTGGGGATAGCAATGTAGTGCAAGTGATTACTGATAATGCCCCAGTTTGTAGAGCAGCTGGGCTGCTAGTTGAGCAGGTATATCCTCATATCTTTTGGACACCTTGTGTTGTTCACACACTCAATCTTGCTTTGAAAAATATATGTGATGCGAAGAATTCTGAGGCAAATGGGTTGGTGTATGAGGAATGCAAGTGGATAACAGAAGTTGCTACAGAAGCCAATGCTATACGCAATTTCATTATGAATCATTCCATGAGACTTGCCATGTTTAATGAATTTGTGAACTTGAAGTTGTTGACTGTTGCTGAGACACACTTTGCTTCCACTATTGTGATGCTTAAAAGAATGAAGCAAATCAAAGTTGGCCTAGCAAATATGGTGGTAAGTGAAAAATGGGCTTTGTTTAGAGAAGATGATGTACAAAAGGCCCAATCTGTCAAAGAAAAGATATTGGACGATTTGTGGTGGGACAAAATTGATTATATTCTTAATTTCACTGAGCCCATGTATGAGATGTTGAGAGTTGTTGACACTGACAAACCCACCTTGCATTTGGTGTATGATATGTGGGATTCAATGATTGAAATGGTGAAGGCAATCATATATAGGCATGAGAGGAAACAATTTGATGAGGAATCTAGCTTTTACGTTGTGGTTCATAATATATTGGTTGACCGATGGAATAAAAGCAACACTCCTCTTCATTGCATGGCACATTCTCTGAATCCGAGGTAACTAAACATTAATCGATACATTCATTTGTAATAAATTTGATTTGCACATAAAATATCCTTTAAACATGTGACTTTTTTCTTTAGGTATTATAGCTCTGAATGGCTTAATGAGGATCCTACTAGAAAAGCTCCTCACAAGGATGCTGAAATTTCAAATGAAAGGAATAGGTGCCTTAAAAGATACTTCCCTAATGCTGAAGAGCGGCGCTTGGTAAACGTTGAGTTTGCAAAATTCTCAACTCTAGTAGGTGAATTTGGAGAGCATGACTCTGTTGTTGATAGAGCTTTAATGGAGCCTCAACTTTGGTGGGCAGTGCATGGAAGTAGTGCACTGCATCTTCAAGATTTGGCTACTAAGTTGCTAGGGCAGCCTTCTTCTTCATCTTGCTGCGAAAGAAATTGGAGCACATATTCGTTTATTAATTCCATGAGGAACAAACTTGCACCAAAAAGGGGTGAGGATTTGGTGTTTGTACACACCAATCTTCGTCTCTTGTCAAGGCAGTCCAAAGCATATTCACAGGGGAAAAGCAAAATGTGGGATGTATGTGGTGATGCATTTGACCCACTTGATGGTGGAGGTCTCTTGGAAGTAGCACAACTATCACTTGACGAGCCAGATTTTGAAGCTATTGTGTTTCTAGATGGTGATGAGGGAAATGAAAATGAAGTCATTGAAGTTTGATGAAACTTCACATTTAGATGACAAGTCTCTTTTTGGGTATTTTGGTGGATAGAGTGAATGGCTTTTTTTTTTGGGTTTTTGGTGGATAGAATGCATGTTGTGAAAATAGTTATCTTACTTGTAACTTTTTGTGAAGATAGCTAGCCATACATGAGAGAAGATGGTTTGGTGTCACATTATCATGATACAAGCAATGTGAAAGGTTTAGAATATGATATTATCATGTCTTTTTGTAACTCCCGTCTCACATTAATATGAATGAAAGACCCCTTTTTATATCATTGTTTGATATTATGGAATTGGTTTCCATTTTCTTTAGTAATATTGTGATTTGTAAATGAAATCTGATTGTCTTCATCTATTTTTAAAATAAACTTATTGGCTATTTTTAAAAATATGAAAATATATATTAAAAAATTGTCGTATCCATGCCGTACCCGTATCCTATATTTTCAAAAATTGTCGTATCCCCATACCCGTACCCGTACCCGTATCCGATACGTATCTGTATCCGTGCTTCTTAGTTGATGAGGTATGTGGCAGTGACGACAGCATCGCCCCAGAATTCCTTAGGAACGCTCGTATGCAAAAGAAGAGTACGGGCAGTTTTGACTATGTGACAGTTTTTCCTCTCGGCCATAGTCACAATATACTCCAAATTTTTGAAAAAGTCTCGTTTAAAATGTGAATTTCTCCCTAGACGTATAAAACATCGAATAAATTCCAATTTCTAAATACTACGCTTTATTCCTGTATTATTCGTGATTTATTCACGTTTAATGTTATTTCATGTTTTATATGTTTTCTTCCTATATTATATTGATTAAGACTCCTAACTTAGTTTGGGTGCATATATTGTGTTTGTATATGTAAACACATATATGTGTGTATGTAATATAGGTATATGTATGTAATAATTATAGTTATGTGTATGCAATATATATGTACAAAGCATATATATACATATAAGATGTATGCAATATATGTATATAACCTCTGATTTTTTCCCGACCTTATCCCGAATCATTGACCGTATTTTTTTTATTTACGAGAGAACTGCCCCGTAGAAGCGCCACAATTGTGACCCCCCCAGACAACGTAAATTCTCGGGGCATGAGGGGGTGTGGTCCGGCCAGAGTAGCCTGGCCGGTTACGGCTCGGTAAGTCCAGATGAAGGACCCGGGTTCGAATCACGCTGAAGGCGCTCTGCGAAAAGTAACAAGAATTTGATTGGGCGCGGGAGGGGGGTCATTGACCGTATTTTTATTGTAAGTTGACCGCTTTTTACCCAGATTTCCTGCATAATTGCCGAATTATGTAGTTTTCAACTCAGTCGAACATACCGCGAATACTGAATTTGTGACTATGCTCTTAACTACCCCATTTCGTTGAGGTGTGTGAGGACAAGATGATTAGTGTATAACCCCTTTGGAAGATTAGAATTGAGCAAGAGCATTACTAAAATATTCTCTGGCATTATCCATTCAAAGAATATGAATACGCCGAGAGAATTGAGTTTCAATCTCATTATAAAAGTTCTGTATTATTGATAAAATTTCAGAACGATCTTTCATCAAATACAACCAAGTGACTCTAGACAAATCATCAATAAATGTGACAATACTTTTAACCAAGTTTTGACAAAACCCGACATGGACCCTGTCAGGAAGTGTACCGACACAAACTAAACCCTAATGGGCCAAGACATACTTGAGCCCATAGTACAAAAAGACTAAATAACACAAGTAAACAGACTCTCTAACACTCCCCCTCAAGCTGAAGCTTGGGAAAATCCCAAGTCATCTTGCAAACAGAGAGGTGGACTAAAAACAAAGACAGAATAAAATAATATAGATAAACCAAGCCCATACAAGATTTTTCCTCTCCCTCAATATCACAATAAAGGGCTCAAATACTCAAAACACTCCCCCTCAAGTAGATATCCATAGAAGGCAAGCAGGTCGCAGAAGCTCCTCGATCATAACGGTGTTATTTGGAGCAGAAGTAAGCAGCAAAGATATCCATAGAAGGCAAGCAGGTCGCAGAAGCTCCTCGATCATAATGGTGTTATTTGGAGCAGAAGTAAGCAGCAAAGCATCATGGTTTCCATAGCAGTCGCTAATGTCGCAGCCCAGAGAATGTTGGGTCACAGTAGCAGTAGTAGTCAACGTGCAAACAGAGCACGGACAAACCAGAGAGTGTTGGATCACAATAGCGAAAACTCAACATGTACACAAAGCATGGACTAGTAGAGAGTCAATGTGCACAAAGCAAGGACAAGCCAGAGAGTGTTGGCGTACAGCAATAAAGTGGACGTAGTCAGATAGAAGACCATCAGCAAACTAAAAAGACAACAGAAGCATAAATGAGCTCCAGGCACAAACCAAGGCATACTACACAATGGACACTAAGGGCATCATCTCAAATGATAATGGCATTAGGCATCGTCGTTGTCAGTTGCTTGTCTCCTCAGTGCAACATCCCCTAGGGTTGGGAGCTACCTTGACCCCCTAGGGTCTTCGCTTGGAGGAAGGAGACAAACACTAATTGTCCTCCCTTTGCCCTTTTCGATCTGTTCTCCAGTACCCCCTCTAGGGTTGTGAGCTATTGCCACCCCATAGGTTCTTCACTGGGAGTAAGGGAACAATACTAATTGCCCCCTTTGCCCTTTTTATCTATACTCTAGTACCCCCTAGTGTCGGGAGCTACCGCCACCCCCTAGGGAAATCGCTTGGAGGAAGGGAGACAAACACTAATTGCTCTCCCTTTGCTGCCACCCCCTAGGGAAATCGCTTGGAGGAAGGGAGACAAACACTAATTGCTCTCCCTTTGCCCTTTTTAATATGTTCTCCGGTAGCCGCCCCATTCAAAGCTTCAGGCGACTACCTTAATGAGTGTTTCCTTTGGTTTGTTTACCTTTCTTCAAACAATTCTTTTTTGTGACAATCTTTCTCCAAATTCATTTGAGCTTTCCTCTCCTTGTAGGAGTTTTGCCCTCGCATTAGAATTATGCATCTTTGAGTTCACAGATGTTCAATCAAGTTGATTATTTGATGAAATGCTCGGCGTCGCAGCAAATGTCATTAATCTTTACAACCTACCAAATCAAAGCAATCTCTTCCTTCCTAAGATTATATTGAATACACATGTCAACTCATGAAAGGTCGTATTAAAGGGCAATAATGCAACAAAGGGCATGTGGCTTGTTTATTTGCTTTCTTGGAAAATAGGCAATATTGTTATAATTGTCTTTGTATGAGTTTGATTTCCTTTGTAGTTGTCAGATGTCTTTGTATAAATGATTTATTCACCTTTGTTGTATGTCTTTGTATAAATGATTTATTCACCTTTGTTGTATGTCTTTGTATATATGATTTATTCACCTTTGTTGTATGTCGTCGTATAAATGATTTATATACCTTTCAAAATAATGCATCATTATAAATACCATTATTTAGATAAACATCAATACCTTAATTAGAAAAGTATTACCGATAAGCATCCCTAAGAATCCACAGGCACAGTAGGCAAATCGTAAGTAGCAAGGCATAAGCCACGGCGCACACTCTAGGGCACCATGGTTGCCTAGGCGGCCACCCAATCATGTGCATTGACAAGTATGCATACAGCAAGTATTTCTAAGTTTATTCTTTAAAATTGTTACTCCCACTTTTATTCTTAAATAACTAATCCAGTATGACCTCTGTGTTTCTGTGTACATAGTTCCATGATCCATCTTATTTGGAAGGAAAAATAATACTCTTACAAAACCCAACATTTACTATGACAAAGAATAGTCCAAAATGGTGTGATAAGTTACCAAATAACTGTTACCCAAGTTAGTAGTTCAATTTTCACCAGTGTCACATGAATTGAATGATGGAGGGGGGGCAACAATAGATACAAGCATGTAAATTAACGAGTCAAGCTTATAATTGCTTATACAATATTTGATAAAAATCATAACTAAATCAAGTTTCAAACTTCAACTACATCTTAACGTCAACTCCAAATTCATCATTTTTGTACTAGACTATTGTAATATACATAATGCATACATCACTCTTAACTTATTATCCTGCCAACTTTATCTTTCAGTTATGTTCATTTTACAAAAACAAGCAATAGTATTCACTTGACTTCTTTGAACTATATATACATTAATAACCAAAAACAAAGAATTGCATTTAGTTGTTATCATGGTCATATAAATCATTAAAATGTTATATTTAGTACTTCAGTTCAACTTGAATGTGTTGACCCTGAGCATTCTACTTTTGTTCTAGCCAATTAAGTTTCAGACAACATTACAGTTGTTTATGACTTGAAACATGTTATGCTATACCAGCTACGGGAGAGGGAGAGTGGGTGCTCAAGATAGATTTTCTGCAAGGTTCTGACATAATATCTTGCATTGCTTATTTGAAGCTTTCAAGGAGCTTGGCTTGCCTAGTTTGTTGATTGAATGGTTAGAGCTAGTGTCTCTAGATGCAAAAGAAAAGTTTATACGTCAATTTTAGTCCTCTAACAACATTCAGTAAGGGGATCTTGATGACTTTGTCCCTTCTGTTTTCCCAAGAAATTAGACAAATTGTCACTTCTATGATAAAGAAGGCACAGCAGGAGGTACCCATTTTAAAGAGGTCGGGAAGGAGGGTTTTGAATCCTCCTCAAATATACAAATGATTTGTCTAAATTCCTGATGATAGATAATGTGTCCTCTTTCTCTCAAGAATGTGTTCAAGTTCTCAGAAAGTCAGAAACTAAATAGCATCGAGATGTTGAAGACGGAGTTTGAGGTGGTGAGTCGGGTAGAATATCATAGAGGAGACTTCCTGCTTACTTACCCTAGCCTCTTTTTCCTACCAGACTTTGCATCATTGACTTAGACTATATTCTCGACAGTCTCTACTCTTGTCAAGTTGGATGGAAATGAAGGATACTAGGTGTTTCCCAAAAGCACAAGTTGCATCATTGACATAGACTCAGTGAATTAAAAAACGGCCAGGCGGGCCGCTTAAGCGCCCATGACCCCCAGCCACTTAATTTTGCCATTAATCGCCGGCTTAATCATTTTGAACAAAATCGTCCGCTTTTTGCCCGCCTCACCCTCTTTTTTCCCGCTTTTGTTTTAAAATCCTAATGTAAGCATCTAACATTAATTAATTATATAGCCAAGTAGTGTTGACTATAATATACGAAACTTGTATACATTAAATGTTCTATGATATAGTTAGTCCTAATTTAGAATGCATACTTTGTGTGTAAGCTGTAATAATTGGGTACTGTTGTAATGCATCTAAGTAAATATCCTATTGCTCTATTATACTAGTAATGCATGATTAGTTTTACTGATTTCCTTGCTGCTTTCAGTGATTAATGATTGGTACTGCTGGTTAGTATTACTTTAGTGATTACTTTAATTCAATAATTCATTGTTTGTTATATACAATTACTGATCTGCTTGCTGGTTTTAGTGATTAGAGATGTTGATTAATAGTAAGTATTGATGAATACTTAGTTAATTACTGATTTGCTGATTAGATATGTATAGAAGTTTCTTATAAATATATTTTTTATATACACATACATGTAATTTTGTATAAAAATATATAAAATTTAGACACCCGCTTTTTCAAAAATCGTCCGCTTAATCGCCCGCCTACCGCTTAATCGGTTACAGGGTGCCGTCCGCACGCCTCCCGCTTCCCGCTTTCTAATACATTGCATAGACTATCATTGACCTTTCAGAAACTTTCAAACTCAAACCAAAAGTTTTGGCTCAATTTGGAGGAGCAATCTGATATCTTTTCAGAAACTTTCAACATGTTATAGACCATTTTGATTAGATTGTGGGGGCGGTTAGAGTGTACAAACACCATATTATGCAAATTTTAAGGTGGAGATGTCAATTGTAAATAGAATTAAGGTTACAGTTATATAAATGATATATATATACCCGAAGCACGGACACTTCCCCAAAGCACAGGTGTCCATGTCAAGCTCGTATCCAATGCTGATATTCCTAGGAAGTGATAGCAGATATGAGATCCGGGAGTATAAAGCAGTACGATAGGGAAAAACTTGATATTGGTTAAAGTGCTTGCGAGTCTTTACATTGTAACTTCTAATAAATCAGATTCATATTTTCTTTTGATTACTGCCTGATTGTATATGGTAAATATATTTTCACACTATTATTACGGACATAACCAGACAATGAGGATAATGTCGGTGAACTTCTTTGCACGAAGATCAAATACTGAGGATAAAATAAAATATTTTATCCAGAAGTCATAGTATTTAGGCGCACATGTGAATTGAATTCCTGGCCTCAACTGAGGTCAATTCAAAACTAGTTCACCAGATGAGAGACCACCTTCTAGCCTTCTGCCTATGAGAATGTTCGAATCAACGGGTATAGGGTAACCAGTTGTTTAACATGATTTTACAGCATATATTCTTTAACCGTTTATTTGTGGGTTCAAAGGTAAGTTTGCACAGTTATTAATTTCAGATGTTGTTATATAACTGCAATAGTTATCCTACACTTTTTTTATTGTACTTACAGAAAAAAGTTGGATATGCATACAAAATAGTCTAAATTTACAGAAATATCTATGGTGCCCAAGTGCCTAGGCACCCCAAACCAGACAGGCTTCCCTGGCTGCATTGATTAGAATGAAGTATACCGCATTCCCTAGAAAGACGAATTATATTAACCAATGTAAACAATTGTAAAGCACTTGATCCAGACCTGTTCCGAACTGATGTAGAGCTTTGGACCCATTAAGCTAAATTGCAGTGATGGGCAAACAGGTTCTTTTCTTGTATGACCGGGTAGACTGCTCTCTTCTGGAGCCCAGACACGTTGGATTTGAAAATCCAAAAAATATTGCAGCTCCTCAATTGGAGGCTTGTCTGAAAATTATTGGACCAGAAGTCATTAATAGCAGAAACAGTCAAATATGTTACTAGAGAACAGCAAACTTGTCAAAGAACATTGGAATTTATTGAATCGACAAGCATATTAGTATATTACACATTTCCAATGCCGAAACTAGACTGGCATCAGCTTGAAAGTGTCCAAATTCATGAGCTCAAAGTGAATTGGGGATTAAAATTGGGGTCAATTATTCCAGAGATAGCCAAAATAAGTAATACTATATGTCTATCTGCTCTTTAATTTATTGTTGTTGTTGCCAATCTGTTTACAGAAAGCATTAGTTAAGAGACTGAAAAATTATATCCCACCTGAAGAGGACTTCAGTCAGCCAAACGCGGTGTGCTTACATGACACTAAAGGCTAAAGCATAATCACCATACATCCATGTGTTGTTGAAAACTCATACATGTTATAAGAGATATATAGGCTAGCAATAGTATTCGTCTTGTTAGTTAGTTTAGACCACTGTTGGCGGTGGCAGCAATGAAACTTGGATTAACAGCAAAACTCAGATGTGGTGTGCTCGCATGGCATTTTAGCATATCTCATCCCAAGTATATATGTGATTCGAAAGAAAAAAAAACATGCAATCAGAAATTTGATGGATATGCTACCAGTCAGCATGTTTAGCTGGTTAAGACCATTATTAGCAGTCCAGCAACAAAATCTGGATTTGGCGGCACAAACAAAGTGTGAAGTTTAGTGTGTTCGATAAACTGCTGCATATTGAACACATTTGGTTTATATTTAAATTATCGAGTCTAGTAAGCTTTATGCAATCTCTTATGTGAAATTCGGTACTTTGAGGAAAAAGTATTACCACCTACCCATTGATGGTGCATTCTCCTCACATTCTTTCATATGTAGTAGTGGGTGGTTGACCCGAATCCCTTCTCCTCTTAAATAATCATTCCTCAGTTTCAGTCTAACAAGACATTTCTATGGATAAAATCCCTGTCTGTCTCCTTCAAGTGGGTCTATTTGCACTTTTTGCATCTAAGCCGACACAAAAGCACTAGTCATATGTATTCATTTACCCCCTACAGCAATATCTTATATGTTGTTAATATGCTATAGAATTCCTCGAGTTACTACCCTCTTTATTTGCAGAAGGTGAACCCTTACCACCCATTCTTACACCAGTATCAGTAACACTACTAAGGACAATTGTCACTCTTTATCAAAGTTTGACCATATAGCATTTGACTGAAGTCGCTCTCTCCTGCCATTCATAACCCTGTCTTGTTACTTTCGGTCTTTACAGATCTTTACAGGACCTTCTCATCGAAGTGACTCAATCAACCAATGTATGTCGTAGTAAGAATTAAGGAGCACAGTATGTACAGAATCTCAAAAGCTGTGTTTAAAAAGAAGAAAAAAATGCAAAGCTAGACTAACTAGTTGAATCACGGTGCCAAAGATGTGCTTGTTTGTTAATTGGTTGCTGAAATGCCACACATAAATCCTCCAGTGTCAAGATGTGGTGTTCGTTTGTTTGTTTGTTGGTTGCTGAAATGCCACACCTGAATTTTCGGTGTCAAATTCTTGGCATAGAAATATCACAAAGAAACATAATTGCCCATCTGATAGTGAAATTTCACAAGGTCTAGATGAAGTAAGAGGCATGCTAGAAATAGATGAATCCACAGAAGACATGGACACTTGATTAACCCAATATGGCTTGCCAGCTTCTTTGCAATGGTTGTCCTTCAAATGATTGTTTTCTACCACAGTTAAAGTGAGAAAGACCAACTTAGCATGTCACTGTCCTCACATTTGTGAGTAGTTCCACCTGGCCCTACACACCCACTGTTCACACAACCGCAGATCCAAGAGTAAACAGCTAGTGCACATACCTCCAAAAGTATAGAAGCCATAGTAGTGGATCACTAGTTCGATCCTACTACAAACTTTGATGTGTGAAGAACACTGGCAAAGAATTGTATAAGCAATAACTCCTATTATAGCTAAAGAGTGGCTAAGTCAGATCTCAACAGATATAAACCTCAAATTCATACCATAAGCTAATAAAGCAGGATGAGCTGTCCAAGTGTCCATTATCTCCAAATAAGGACAAAGTCCATACAGCAGAAAGCTTGTAGTGTAGACGTGTTGTCCGGTTTCTAGTTGGAGTAGATGTGGGATAACAAACCATAATGTTGTTAGGTGCTCAACATGAGAATGCGATAGGGGAAGAGAGTCAAAACCCTAGGTCATCACCTTTACTTTTCTTGACTGGACTGTAAGGGTTAGGGTACACAACGTGTGTACCCCATATATTTATAAAGAGAACAATTACAGAGAGGTCTTTATAGAATAGAAAAATAACAAAAGAAAAATATAGAGCTTAAATAAAACACTAGTTAACATTCCCCCTCAAGTTGGAACATAGATATCAGTCATGTCCAACTTGTCCACAAGAGAGCAGAAATGTTTCTGGGCTAGCAGCTTTGTGAAGATATCAGCAACCTGATCTTCTGAGCGAATGAAAGGAGTGCAGATACGTCCAGACAGAATAGATTCTCTGATGAAGTGACAGTCAACTTCAATGTGCTTGGTCCGCTCATTAAAAACAGGATTATTTACAATAAAGATAGCTACTTTATTATCACAGTGCATAGGAATAGGAGCAGAAGATCCCACATCAAGTTCTTTTAGAAGAGATTGCACCCACAGAAGGTCACAAGCAGTATGAGCCTAGGTTTTGGAAAGCGGGAAGCGTGCGGATTGACCCTTTTGAAGCGGGGAGTGGAAAGCGGGCTTTAAAGCGGACCAAAGCAGGCGCTTTTTGAAAAAGCAGTCTGCATTGTTTTAAAAAAAATGTAGAAAACTTTTGGTGACCGTCGTACTGCTAACATATCATTAATCAAGCATCTAAATGATATTTCATTACATCAGAATGACTTTTACATATGAAAAAGGGTCCTATTTACAAAAATAAATTGTTACAAGCTAAAAATACTCAAACATCATAAAACCGCATAGTCCTCGCTCAACAATCAAGTATCATACTAGTACTATCTACTTAATATTGTTTCAACAATTGGGCTTAGAAATTATCATTTAGTAAAAAAAATTGGAGGTAGTAGTAGTTAAATACTAGTACTCTATACAAATATTGTTGACTGAGTAAGGTAGTCTTCAACATAATATAAATAGATGCACATTTAAATAGTAATAAAGAGAAATGCATGACAATATATAGTAGAATCAAGATAATTAGATAGTACTCAGTAAATCCTAAAGAGCAATAAACTACTAGACTTAGTATATAATAAACAATATAACAAATTTTACTACCTTATTTTGTTACAGTCTATAGATGGTTGTGCAAAGTTTTTGTACAAGCATACAAAATGGCTGACTATTAATTTGTTAGTGGTAATAAACTACATTAAACATACATGCCAATATCATACATAGTAAATCATAAAGAACAATAAGTTACTGCACTAAGTACATAATTGACAATATAACAATATTTTACGACATCATTTTGTTATAGTCCACAGATGGTTGTGCAAAGGTTTTGTACAAGTATGCTAAATGTCAGACTATTAGAGTATCAGCGGTAATAAAGAACATTAAATATACATGATAATATCATAAACAAACTTGAAAATACAAAGTACTAGTCTAGTTGTACATAGTGTACAAACAGCAGTAACAAAGTAAAGATAAATGCTAATTACTAAACTTTCTTACACCTTTTGAGATACAATAGCTGGAGCATCACATCTCCCAAAAGTAGTGCTTTCATTTTTCTATAGATTTGGCGAGTGATTAGGCCACTCTAGGAATATTTGTCGTGAAGCGCCCTGAAGCGGTCGCTTAAGCGGTGTTGAAAAAGCGGCTTGAAGCGGGAAAAAGCGGCCGCTTCAGTCCAAAACGCTTCAAAGCCCGCTTCAGCTAAAATTACAACGGGACATAGGCTTGACCGCTTAAGCGGCCGCTTCACCCACTTTTTAAATCACTGGTATGAGCCATAGCGCGGTATTCAGCCTCAGCACTAGATCTGGCGACCACATTTTGTTTTTTGCTCCGCCAAGTAACCAGATTACCACCAACAAAGGTGCAATAACCAGAAGTAGATTTTCTGTCTATCTTGCTTCCAGCATAGTCAGAATCAGAATAGCCTTCAAGAGAGCAATGACCATGTTTTCTATAAAACAGGCCTTTACCAAGAGAGTTCTTCAAATATCTCAGAATATGACACAGTGCTTCCCAATGACACTGTCTCGGCTTGTCAAGATACTTGCTAACAAGACCAACAGCAGTAGAAATATCAGCTCTAGTAACAGTCAAATAAATTAGTTTGCCCACCAGTCTTCTATATCTTTTACTATCAGGATACAAAGGAGATTCATCATCATCCCAATTTACATTAGGATCTATAGGTGTATCAGTAGGTCGAGCTCCAAGCATGCCAGTCTCCTGTAAAAGATCAAGAACATACTTGAGTTGAGATAGAATAAGAGCATTAGCAGTCCTGGAAACTTCAATCCCCAGAAAATATCTCAATTGTCTCAAATCTTTAGTGACAAAATGTTTGCATAAATAGGCTTTAATAGCATTAATTTCAGAGAGATCACTGCCAAATAAAATAATGTCGTCAACGTACACAATAAGAACTACAATACCAATAGACGTCTTTTTGATAAAAACAGAATGATCAACATGAGATCTGATGAAACCATAAGTAGACAGAGTCTTGCTCAGTTTGTCGAACCAGGCACGTGGACTCTATTTGAGTCCATAAATAGACTTCTTGAGGCGGCAAACTTTGTGTGACTCCCCCTGAGCAACAAACCCAGGTGGTTGCTCCATATATACCTCCTCCTTAAGATAACCATAAAGAAAAGCATTTTTGACATCCAGTTGGATGAGGGGCCAATCCAGATTAATTGCCACAGAAAGAAGAACCCGCACAGAATTCAGCCTGGCAATAGGAGAAAAAAGTTTCAAAATAATCAAAACCATAGGTCTGAGTGTACCCTTTCTCCACAAGGCGAGCTTTCAGGCGTTCAACTGTTCCATCAGGATGATACTTAACAGTGTAGACCCAACAGCAGCCAACAGGTTTGCAATCAGAAGGAGGATCAACAAGATCCCAGGTACCCCTGTCACTGAGAGTGGCCATCTCCTCTGTCATGGCTTGAGTCCAAGCCTGATTTTGTAATGCGTCATGCACATTCTTGGGTACAGAAATAGCAGATAATGCAGCAACAAAATTACTAACATGAACACTCAAATGAGCAGTGGAGACATGATTAGCAATATTATGAGATGTACATGATCTAGTAACTTTCCTGAGAGCAATAGATAAATCTAGATCAGAAATTACCTCAGTAGGGGAAGAACCTTCGGAAGGAGAAGATTGGTTGTCAGTGGGGGGTCTTGAGCAGGAATAGGCTATGGCGGCCGATTTCTGCGTTGATAAACAAAAAGTGGAGTTGTAGTCGTATCCGGTTGCACAGTAGAGGTGGAATCGCAAGTAATAGGTAGAGGTGTTGCAATCAAATCGAAACTCAAGGTAGTCCCTTTAGTAGAGTAGTACAGAGTATCCTCAAAAAAACGACATCATTACTCGTGAACCACTTTTTATTAACCGGACTATAGCAGCGGTACCCTTTCTGAGTTCGTGAGTACCCCAGAAAAATACATTTTTCAGCTCTAGGGGACAACTTGTCTTGAGTAGGACCAAGCAAACGAACAAAGCAAGTCGATCCAAAAATCCTCGGAGGAACAGAAAACAGAGGCAGATCTAGTTGCAGAACTTGTACAAGAATTTTATTCCCAATAACAGAAGAAGGCATACGATTTATCAGAAAACATGCAGTAAGAACAGCTTCCGGCCAAAAATGTTTGGGAACATTAGAGTGTAACATCATAGTACGAGCAAGTTCAAGTAAAAGCCTATTCTTCCTCTCAGCCACTCCATTCTGTTGGGGTGTATAAGCACAAGACGTCTGATGAATTGTCCCAACAGAACGGCAGAATAATTCCACATTTTTTTGAACAAATTCCAATTCATTATCAGTACGTAGAATTTTAATAGGCATAGAATACTGAGTTTTAATTTCAGCAAAAAAGAATTTAATAGTTGGTAGAACTTGGGATCGATCTTTTAACAGAAATAACCAGGTAGCACGAGAGTAATCATCAATGAACAAAATAAAATATTTATTGCCAGATAAACTTGGAATATGACAAGGACCCCATACATCAGCACGGACCAAATCAATAATAGTTTTGCTACCAATCTGAGTTTTTTTGGGAAATACAGATCTAGACTGTTTGCCTAATTGACAAGCCTCGCATTGAAAACTATGCGATCCGACACCAGAAATAACATGGTTTAACTTCTCAGCTGACGGATGCCCAAGTCTGAAATACCATTGTAATGTAGAAACAGAAGCTGAAAGTGTTGAAGCTAGAATTGTAGTGCCAATCTGTTTCAACTCATCCAAGTAGTAGAGTCCATCAGGTCATTCATGCCCCCCACCAATCTTCATCCTCGTACAAAGGTCCTGAAAAACACAAATACCCGGTGCAAAATGTCAGACTGCAATCAAGATTGCGGACAATTTTACTGACAGATAATAGATTCAGTGGAAAATTCAACACATATAACGCAGATCGCAGAAGAACTTGTGCAAAGATACCGTCAATTCCAGATACAGCAGATTTAGAACCATCAGCAAGCATAACAGTAGATTTGGAACAGGGTTTAGTCAGTTTATAAAACATAGAACAGTTGCCAGAAATATGAGATGAGGCTCCAGAGTCAATCACCCATTTGGTATTACCAGCACTAGAAGGAGCACTCAAGAATGCAGAATCACAACCAGAGTAAGTGGTTGTGTGAGCTCAAGATGTAGCAGCAGATGAAAAGGAAGCACTAGTCCTCTCAAGTAGAAGATGTTCCACTTCAAAGCGGATGAACTCAATAGTGGACTCAGTCGATGGAGCAACAGTGACCGTCTAAGAAGAACCATCAGTCGCAGCATTGGCCCACGTAGGTGTACCATGCTTCTTCCAACACTTGTCTTCAGTGTGGTTGGTGCGGCCACAGAAGTCACAGTACCGCTGAGCAGTGGCACCTCCAGAAGCATCAGCAGACGAGCCACGACTAAGGGAACCGCGACCAGATGAGCCACGTCCCCGTCCAGAAGCAGTAGAACGATTGTTCGGCGGTCGACCACGACCCCTACCACGACCACAGCCAAACATAGCAGCAAGAGCAGTGGGGTCAGTTGTGTTAGAAGATACATCTAATGAGGAGGTCGGCAGGCGTTGGAGACGCTGAAAGGCACTCTCTAAAGTAGATACGGATCGCTGGCGAGGATCTAGTCAACCACCCCAACATATGAGTCCGGAAGGCCGCAGAGGAACTGGACAACCTGAAGTTCCTGTCTTTGTCGTTGTATCGTGGCCAAGTCAGTGGATAAGGGATGTAGATTCTCGAGCTCAACCCAGACACCCTTAAAGGTGGAGAAGTAATCAGCAATATCAGGTACAATAAAGTGCAGACAGGACAGCTGTTTGTTCAGATCAAACACCTTTTTGGGATTTTTACTATGAGAATAGGAGTTGGCAAGTTGGTCCCACATCTCCTTTGCTGTCGGGAGACAAAGTAGAGTGACGTTGATGTGAGTTTCGCTGCTCTTCAGAATCCACGTCATCACAGTCGAGTCATCTTTGACCCAGTCCTCATAGTTCTTTTTGTCCTTGGACTCAGCAGTAGTAGGCGGAGCAGGAGGCGGATCATCTGTCAGATGGGAATGCTTGCCCTGTGATTTGGAAAAGATCTCCATAGAGCAAACCCAATGTTGGTAGTTGCGTCCGTCGAGCTTCACAGTGGTCACCTGACGACGGAAGTCTTCATGGGAAGAAGCCATGAGGGAGTCGAGTCCACAAGTAGCAGAGAACAGTAGCAGAGGTTAGAACTGCCTAGATCCGCCGGCAGCAGATAGAGAGAAGAACTGGAAGGACCAGCCTACATGTAGACTACGCCGAGGCGTAGCAGACAGTCTGGATGCACTAGCAGGCCAGCGCCGCACATGGAGAGTCACCAGGCGGCGCAGTAGAGACGCACGGCCACCGGCAGCGGGCCTAATAACCCAGCGGCAGCCGGCGGCGACAGGTGGGCGCTGCGCTGGGCAGCAGCGGGTCGGCGACGACGGGGGGGAGGGAGAGAGAGAGAGAGGGAGAAGAAGGGGGTGGCTAGCAAACCTACCCTGATACCATCTTGACTGGACTGTAAGGGTTAGGGTACACAACGTGTGTACCCCATATATTTATAAAGAGAACAATTACAAAGAGGTCTTTGTAGAATAGGAAAATAACAAAAGGAAAATAAAGCGCTTAAATAAAACACTAGTTAACAACTTTCAACCCAAACAATTGGAGTAAATGGTTCTCGAGCTAAGTCGACGCCCTTGCAACTTATAGGAAACCACTCTACCAGCCCACCTGTACGAAGGATAGTAGTGGTTTACCCTCGAGCTCCTAAAGAAAAGACACAAATACCCTCAATGCAACTAGGGTTTGACTTGCTATCAACATCATGTAGACGGGTCCCTTGTGTGATGAAGAAACTTATGTTTGCGTAGCTGATGTTGACATTTACATGTTGATTACTGCATCCACCAAAAGCATGCATGTTGTTCAAAGTGTGATTCTCTGAATGCCATTAGGTACACAATGCCTGCATTTGCCCAATGACCACCTAGAATAATGTCTACTGTCTACAACATCCCTTGTAAGTTTTCCACCACACCTCACAGATCTGCAACTATTATCCACTGCAATGGAAGGTAGATAACACACATCGTCATCCTTTCTACGTCACCATCACAATTCACAATCACCACCGCCGTTTGTCATCTTTACCTCCTCCTTGATGTCTATACCGTCCACCTTAGGGAGTCGTGTTTAAGCATAAACAAGCAGCAGCAACAAAAGGACGAGTTCAGATCATCTCAGATCTGTCTTTGTCACCCATCAGCTCTTTTACTTTTATGTTTGTTAAGTTCATCCCCATTTATCATATGGTCATAGTTATATCATCTATGGAAGCTTAAACATTCTTCAAAATTGAGCAGTAGCCCTAGCGGGCTCTCCATGCATCTATCTTCTACCTAGATTGTACTACATTTTTAATATATGGTTGCTATTTCTGTTGCTCCATTGCATGTGAGCCTTCTATCATGTGTTTAGCCAACCTCATTTTAGGCACTTCTGTCGTGACTGGAATGAGAAAGCACAAGTAGAATCCTAAGCAGCAAGTGGTTAAGCTCCATCTGACTTTAGTTGGAAGGAGATCATGGTGGTTTTGTTTCGCTAAAGGGTTGGGATGAGACCATAATGGTGTTTCCTCCAGAGAGAGTCTGGATCACCAATGCAACGCTCAACAGAACCTCAGATATCCCCTATGCACGCTGGAAAGGAAACCTGTGCAGTAAGAGTAGCCATTGGAGGTAAACCCCTAACCTAGGTGTCTCATCTTGGGCAATCCTTGCTCTGCAATAGATGGTTTTGGTAATGTATATTTGGGTGTAGTTGTTTTTTGTATTTGTGATTATCACAGTCAATCAACCAAAATCTAGTTGCTCGAACAATTACCTCTCTTCCTGTGGAGACAACCTTGTGTGTAATAACAATATAGCTTTATGCTTATGGCAGGGCATATTTGACACATGGAGGGTAGGTGTCATTCTCGAGGTCCACAGACAACAAGAAGCAAATCCACTATACCCTGAAGCGCACACAAACCATTTAGGAGCCTGAAACTAACAAGAATCACCAAGATCCATTATAGTATGTTTATTTTAATTTGGCATCAGGGCCCTTGATGGATGGTGGGTTAGAGATAGGATAGTTCCTTGAGATTTCATATAACTCAAGAAAGAGTTTCTCATAATAGCATAACTATTACAGTCGAACATAATAGATATTTACGGTACTTGTCAATGTTCTTGCTAGAGTACTGCAAGATAAGTGATACCATAGTCCTCGTTATAGGAAGATACAACTAAGTGTTGCAAATATGTAGCTCAACACTATATAGAAGCTTCCTAGGATAACTAGACAAGTGAATCATTAATCAGATGGTGACATTTACCCTGAGCTCTCTCACAAGAAATCAAGAAAAATATACACATGACAGCATGATTTTATCATTTAATTTGACAAGATGACTTCTAGATTACCTGCAATAGAACCAAAAACCAACAATGTGCAAGGAGTAGAAACATGGAAGAAGATCCACATGCAAGTGAATGCACGCATATTGTTGGGAACAGACATGCACATAAGCTCAAATCAAGGTGCTTGCATTAATAGGACGACTTCCTAATGAGCAATGAGGGAAGGATGAATTTTTTAATATATGGAATAGAATAGCTTGTTTCTCAAAATAATGACATTAGTGCGTGAATCCATTGTTGTGTATCGAGGAAGGGCCCACAATGGCCACCAATAGCCTTCCTAGGGTTGAGGTGGCATGGGGTAGGCATTGGTATTAACACTCAACACTTGTAGTAGTACCAATAAACCTCCCCTTGGGTGTTAGGGGTGCGGAGGGGCTAGCAGAAGGGAGAGGGAAACAAGAAGAGAGGTGGAGGGGGCTACAAATGTCCACAACGGTAGAGAGGGGACAACCTAGAGTTGCTTTGGTAGAGAAAAAAGGTCATTGGAAGAATGCTACTTTTTATTGTTCAGTGGTACCACTATGGTGTGTCTTTTTGGCGACATGTTCTTTAAACATGTTAATAGAAAAAGAAAAATATCTCACATTTACTGCATGGTATCTAAAATTTGTATACTTCATGGATACGTAACATTAGTCAGATTTGACATGTTTATTTAAATTGTTACTCTTTTTATTATTAACTTTTACATGAGCTTTGTAGTGGTAAATTTATTTTAGTGTGGGCAAGTATCTCTAGTCAAACATTAAGGCCCTGTTTGGTAGGGTGGGGTTGCACTTCATTACAATTAATTGTTCACTTTTCAGTTTTACATTTTATTTGGTAGGATGCATTTGAGTGTAGTTGGTTGAATTGGTTCAACATCCGACTTCACCATTGGCTGCAAATTCCCGGAATCGGTACCGCGCCATATTTCGGAGCGGTCAAGTGCAGTTGCCCTGGAGCGAGTACTTTACAGCTGTTTCTGCCGCAGCTGTAAGGCCGGTGCGCTGTTTTGTTTTACAAACCAAATGACTGCGAGCAGAAGTACGGAACTCGGAGCCCTCTCTACCAAATACTATTTGTGCAGTACAAAAGTCGTGATTATCTACAGCTTACTTTCTTAACCAAGAAACCACATCCGATTACACCCTACCAAACTAGCCCTAAGTCTATATTGTTATGCAATAAAAAATTTACTTCATGCTTTAGACTGAAAATATGATTGATTTAATCACTATTAACTACCTGCATTTTTATTTAAGTTTTATTGCCAATTATTAGTAAGTTGCCAGACATACATATGTTTTAGTTAGATAACAGGTCTGGCATTTTTTGCTGAACCAAGCATGGGGCCCCCTTTTTATTGCTTTTGTATAGTCCATTTACAAACTATAACAAACTATATAGGTGAAAGAATGAATAGGTGTGGATTCATTAAGTTAAATTGTTTTCTTAAAGCAAAGCCTCCTTAGGAAAAAATATTTTCCTTCTCGGAATGTGTTGGCTAAATAGGGAAATCAACAATAATTGGGCCTTCTAATATAATCAAATAAATTTCCAAGATGACACCAGCATTTTGTTTAAATTTGTAATGCCAAGTATTTGTAAATTTTAGATATATATTTTCTACTTGGATAATATGTATGAAATTACGCTTAAGTTAAATCATTTTCTTTAACTGGGTCACCTTATGATAATAAATGATTTGCTAGCTCTGAAATGTGTTGGCTAAATAGGGAAATCTCAAATCATCGGGCCCTCTAATATAATCAAATAAATTCCAAGAGGATGTCATATTCTCAAGGCCCAACTAAGTGATTCAACAAATCATCTATTTATTGTTGTTAACGGCTCCTTACCCTTCTTCAAATTCTGCTTAATAATAGCAATATATGATAAATGATAGAATAAGATCCATTTTGCATCATATATATCCCCTCACATTGTTAGAGTAAATCGAAAGCTGATTGCTTATAAAGATTTGGGCATTCACTTAGCATTTGAGTGGTTGACCGTTCCTTATCCTTCTTCAAACTCATATCTACATAATATAGAATCTATGAACAATTGACAGAAGAAAATCCATTTCGAATCAATCTAACTAATTGCTTATTTATGACAAAAGAAGGAATGTCACTCGATAATTATCAAAGTGATTTCAATCTTCTGATGTCTGTAAGGATCTCACCAGGGTGCCTTCTGTAATTGGCATGAATTGGATCAGAAATAAGTCAACTGTAAATCTCGCTCAAATATTTATGGTTTGTTAAAACCCCTCACATTGTTAAAGTGATTATAAAAGCTGATTGCTCTAAAAGCACATTCAAGCATTCACTTAGCATTTGAGCAGTTGCAGAGACTCAACCACTTAATTTGATCTCTGTGCCTTCCTGAACCTTCACTTGGAAGTGGATAAAGAAGAAAATAAAATGGTTTATTATGAGATGTGCAGCACAGGGTATCTAGCTATATAATGCAGTCATTGCATAGCAAAAAATGATAAATATATCAGTGAGAATTAGTGTCTACCTCCATGTGTATAGACTATAGGAAAACATGTGTCTCGCCTATGTGCTATTCAACCCAAGGAGGCTCACTGACCAGTACTCCAATGTATTTAGTACCACCCAAAAGTACTCAACCATACACAACCCAATAAAAAATAGACAGGCAACAGTTAAAATAAATTGATCCGTGTCAGAAAAACTTAGATACTTACACTCTAAGTATAGTTCAATTGCACGTGCCAGATGTTTTGAACCTGGAATTCCATTCAAAACAGAAGCAATAGGAAGAAACGTCATGTTGATGACATCAGGTGATGAAGCTACAGTGTCTGCCCATTTTTTGAGATTTTGAACTAAATCATCACCTCCTCGTCTTCGGAATATAACTGTAATATCCTGGAAGACAGTATAAAGAAAAAAAAAATGAAAATTTTGAGCAAAAGCCGGCTAATTCTGAACAAACATATATGGAAGAATTGATGGAAACACCAGCTACGGTAATTGATCAAGCTGGTCATAACTGAATTACGAAATACAGTGATAAGTAAAGGAGCAGTTGATCGTGTTGGACCACTACTAATATGTATTACCAATTCAATTGATCATCGTTTGCAGTAAAAAAGTTTTAAGTTACCAGTCAGTCTGCCTACACACAGAAATTACTGATCTGAACCTTTGTGTAGAAGAATACCATGGAAAGATTACTCCGATTCAACCTCTTGCCACCATTGTCAAAATAATGATTTCCTAAAAGGCACTTGTTTCATTACCATTTCTTTATTTTTATGTTATTTTGCCCTCTAATAGGAATTTTACTTCCGGTATGCCTTCGTTGTTTGACAGAAATTGAATGCCCAAAATTACAATAAAATATACCTGAGTATTCCCTACTATGAATTGCTTTATTATTTAATTCTAATTGCTAGTCCATACCCAACGGATATAGCGTTTCACTAATTCAATCACCACTTGTCTTGTTTGATATTCGTGGCATAGTAGATTAGTTTTGGATTAAGTTATGTGAGATTTAAATCAATCACCACTGAACCAGTTAAATACGTCTGAGTATTCCCTACTATGAATTGCATTACTATTATTTTGAACTACTAATAAATTCCAGTTGCTAGTCCATAACCAAAACACTTAGTGTTACACTAATTCGGCCAGCACTTGTCATGTTTGATCTTAGTGGCATAGAAGTTTAGATTATGTGGGATTTAATCAATCACCACTGGTTTTTTTCAAATCAATCTGTTGTACTGTACAGCAATGTTCGTGTTCTAAAACCCAGGCTGATCCACAGTTAGCATGCTGTGGGTACTTTCTAGGAATGCACTAGTTATTTAGTGTACACCTACGAGCATAAACACTTCCAAAAAGCCCATGTATCCATGTTATACATGTATTGGGCACCTGAGACTTCAACACAGTCGCATAAATCTGTATAAAAACACACGTTCTTCTGAGATTCTCTTGGATACACACTGGATGCTTGCCAGCCATGTCCAGCATTTATTTATTTTTTTGGATCATGGACACCAGTTGAATGTTTCTCCAACCGTGCCCCTACTTTCATGCCCTCCCATGCAGTTGAAAGGTTATGAGACCTACAGCCGTTAGGTAGAGACCCTAGAGGAGACCACTTGTGCCTGCACCTCTATTATGCCATCTGTGGCTGTTGCTCCTCTTGCAAATGAAGGCCATAATTTCCCCCCAACAACTGCACTTTTCTCCTCAAGTGAGAGAAACCTCTGGTGGCCTGGAGGAGAGATACAGCTTTCAGAAAGAAACACCTTGGAGGTTGAACTGCATGAGGGGCCATGATGTACACTTCAAGGAAAGGTGCAATGCTACAGTGATTGGGGCTCACTCCCTCTATCGTAGGTAGTGCGACTTTTCAATCATGCTTCTTATGTCAGATTTCTCATCTGATACTAGTTTATTCCATTTTATACTAGTTCCCTTCTGGCTTGAAAGCTGCGGATAGTTACTTCTGAATATGCAACAATCCATGCTAGTTGTCAATTGAATTTTAATTTTAAATGTGATCTAAAACAGTGAAAATGCAATTCTGTGAGTTTTAAAATAGCTTGGTTTATATATAGGATGCACATCATGTTTCAACCTTCCCGAACTTGTTCTTCAACAATTAAAAGTTAATCCCAGTAGCATGAAGTTGGAACTGGATGATGCAAGCATACATAGTAGATGTATATATATAATCATATTTTTTGCCATGACCATCATCGCATCTGTGCCCCGTATATTCAGGCATTTCTGTGTTCAGTATCCGTGTTCTGAGACGTGTGTGCTAGCATCTAACTTGTTTGAATATGAAGAGAGCCAACCCCATTGACATACGGTTCTTGTTCACATGGATCTGTAGTATTATATCACTTGTTTTTAACACAGCTTGGTAGCTGCTAATTTGCTTAAATATGAAAAGAGCCAAACCCATCACCATACTGTTCTTGTTCACAAAGATCAGTTGTATCATATCGCTTGTTTTTAACACAGCTTCTGTTTCTCATTTTTCCCTTGGATGTCGATAGTCAAGAACTTCAAGGACAGACTATAAGGTATGAGTCACATGTGATACTCCCAACTGTCATCAGATACCAACCCACCTCCCTATACGGCAATACCTGTACAAATCCATCTGACACAGCTCCAACTCTACATGCAGTTGGAGTGTTCGCATCTGCAACTGATCCCATCAATGACAAGACGATCAACATTAGTATGTCATGTTGCATCCATAACTGAAAACCCATACCCACCGCCCTTTCCACCACTAAACACCGATATCATCCCCAAGTCGCCTGCACCAGTAGTGGCACTGTTAACCCTGTTCTGCGGCAAGAGAAACCAGAGCTTTGTTTGAGTACACGGTTAAAAAGAAAAAAAGATTAACAGGGGACAGCACGTGTGCTTCACTTATGTGGAAATATATAGAACGCTTTTATTCCCAAGTAGCCCTATTTTCTAATTCTTACCAACCCTTTTACTCATTCAGTTAAAACAGGGGAAGATCAGGTCCATGCCAATTTTGTGTTTGACTTGGTTCAAAAGAAAGTACAATGTTGAGAAGAACATGTTTTGTGAATATTAACAGAAAATGTGATAATTGTTGATATATGTTCCTTATTTCTGTTATTGTCTCTTTGGTTTTATCTCATATCTCTTATTTCTACCATTTACCTTTCTCTTGGACTATAAACGAGAGAGCATTGTACTGACCTTTACATATCATATACAAAACACTTTCACATGGTATCAAGAGCGAGTTACGATCACCCATAACCCTCTCCCTGCCCAGCCCGATCCCTTCCCCCCCTCCTTCCTTTTTTTCCGCCGCCGCTGCTGACCCCTCCCCTTCCCACACCCGCCGCGCCCGACCCCCCCCCCCCGGGCCCTCCTTTTCTCTTTGGCCGCCGCGCCTCCTCCCCTTTCTCTTCCGCCGCCAACCCCTCCTCCCTCTCCTCTTCCGCCGCCAGGGCACACCCCCCCTACCTGCTGCCCTACTCGTCGCCCGCCACTCCTAACCTAGCCCCTCCTACCACCGCCCCACCCACCACTCAGGCCCTTCAAGCCGCCGCTCATACCACCAGCCACCACCCTGTCTTAAATCTCCCTCTCCACCACAAAACACCTTTTCTAGTTACCTTCTGGAGGAAACCCCCCCCCCCACATATTGCCTATGTCACCCTATGTCTGAATGATTTGATGACGTAGGTTCCTTACTGTGCAGCTCTTTTTTTCTGTGCAGCCCAGTATAAAGAATCTAAGTTGTCAACGTAGTGTAAACAACATTTCTGCTTCCATTGGAGACACAGTGAATGCTTAGAGAAATTTGGGGGTAGCCATGTAACACAAACGGTTGGGATTGGCACTCAGCAATAATGTTGGTATTGGAAGTCTTTGAAACCAGGCTTTATCGAGTTCTATAAGATATGCATGCAAAATCCAATCAAATAATCGGTTGAAGGGATAAATTATTTACCTCTTTACTGCTTAGATGAGGCATGCTAGAAGGTTGTGGGTGAATCTCGCGATTGCTTTGCAAAAAGGACTCACGCTGTAAGATTAGATATATAACATGAACCCCGTCAAAAAAAAAAAAATACAACATGAATGCTGTGGTACTCGAAACACACTAAATAATCAAGAAAAGATTATTGTATGATGTGTTTACAATGAATCCAACACCTACCTTGTCACTGTATTGGGAGACACCAAAAGTAGATTGGTCCTCAAAGACAGAAAACCTTTGATTACCAATGTCTCTGACATAGCTATCAATTTCAGATGCTGACAGGAGGGACGTGTTGTGCTGTTTAACATAAACTACATCTCGACCGCCAATGGTCACAGACGTGATGATATGGGTACCATAGTTTTCAATGAAACTGGACATCACAAACAAAACACACATCGATAAGACAGCAAGCCATATAAAGCATAATTTTCCTGAAGAAATCGAATTATGGGAAACATAATCTTCGCAAATTAGCAATCAGACTAATGAAACAGAAATCTATGTCTAACTTCTCCACTTTTTTGTTATAAACAATGTGTTTCATTTTTCAAAGAAGGATTTATGAGTGAACGCAACTAACCTTGCCAAAGCCGATGGCTCCCAGCTTCGAGGAATTGATTGTTTAATATCCTCCCTTAATATCAAATCTGGGTTAACCGTGTCCAGTTGAACCATGTAGAGTGGGATAAAATAACCATCCATGGCAAGTGATTTTGTAGAAGCAGAATCCACTTTCCAAGGACCAGTAAAACTGAACATGGAATTAAAGCTACCAAGGGGTAGTTGGCCAATCAATTTGCAGTCCTGGTTAAAATATTCAGCCATCTGGGGAAATATAATGGAAGATTCTCTTAGAAACACTTACAGAAGGTTTCATAAAATATTAAACACAATGAAGTCATTCGTTTAAACATATTATTTTTTCCTCTAATCTATACAACCAGGGGGATACCAGTTAAAGCTAATCGATAAGTCTACATATATTCTCACTCACTGCCTTACATTCTACAGGGTACATGAAATAAGCACACAACTTCAAGTAATTATTTGTAGCAGCCCTGAATGGTAAAAGTAGTTGTAGCAGCAAGAAAACACATTGACGTTGATTTTTGTTTCATACAGCAGCGGGGAAAAGAAAATGGTAGGAGAGGAAAGGATGAGGATGGGGGAGAGGGAAGGGAATGCAGCTAGGAAGCAAGGACACTTCCCCGGGGCTGTCTTGGCGTCCTAAACACATGTCGAACACAGACACGCCATGGACATGGCTGAACACGGCTAAGACATGTCCAGTTTTTTAGACCTGGACACTCCGTGGACACAGCATGGACACGCAGTGGACATACCGTAGCGCAAACCAACTCCCTATATAAAATAAATATAAATGCCATGTCTCCTCCCTCATGTTCCTCCTGTACACCACCACCACCCGTATGTATCATCCTCCTCCTATTAGACTGATATCAATATATCATACGTCCTTGTTGTAGATATTAGTTCATGATTCTTAAATAGGCTGTAGCGGAAATTCGACAAGCAGATTTACTATAATTCACATTCTTCATTTATAATTATCAATTATATATTACTAATGTATTGTGAAATAAATTTTCTCCATCGATGATGTTTGGTTTCATTATGTAAATCGGCGGTTTCATGATATTCACATCATAAATGTAACTTTGGGTTTGAATTTATCCTTCTTCTTTATTTTTTCTATAAATCCCTTGTTATGACTTACTCTATAGCTTTCAATGGATGGATGTTACTTGTATCAATTCCATGTTACAGATGTATATGTGTTGTTGTATCCAAAGCAATGTCATGTGTCCGTACCAGTCCATGCCCTGTCCATGTTCGTATCCGTGTCTGTGCTTCCTAGGAAGGCAGAAATGGGACAGTAGATAGAGGACACCAGGAAGAGTAAACATCGTTAACAGAGTTGGAAGTTGTTGCCGCAACCGTTCAAAATCCACAACTGTTCAAAATCCACAATAAGATAAGAGACTTGTGCTGCCCACTTCTTGTATTCTCCCTTCTTTTAATCTGAGGCTTCATTTTTCCACGGGGGCGGGGGTTTGTTTTCCAGATCCTTAGTTTGATCAACAAGTAGTTGGCAAATTCATATACATGAACATTCCTCGTCCCTATATCTCCTTTATTGTGGGAGTATTAGCCACCTCATGAGCAATCCTATGCAATGCCTTTGGCAGCTTCCTGAGGATTCTGTGATACCTTAAAGAGCTCTTGGTAAAGGATAATTATACAAAATTTTACTTCACAAGTCAATCTCGGTCAATGTTGAATAGGCAGGTGATGTTGACAACAGAAAATCTACTTATGGATTCTATATATTCATGGGTGATCTCATTAGCTGGCAAAGCAAAAAATAGTGAGTAGTAGTTGGTTTCAATAATGAGGCAGAATATCGAGCCACTGCTCATGCCAAATTCAGTGGATGTTATATGTTCTCCATGACATTGGTATCCCAATTGAGAATAATGCTGTCTTACAATGTGACAAACAAGCAGCTATACACATAGCCAACAATACTAAATTTCATGAACGGACGAAGCACATCTAGGTCAATTGCTAGTTTGTCAAAAACTTGGTCAAAGCAAAGAAGATTATCACTGAGTTGATGATTACGGGAGAACAGACAGTCAACATTTTCACCAAACCACTTCTACCATCTCTTTTTTTGAATCTGTATAAAAAATTGAGACTACACGATGTCTACTCTCTAGCTTGAGGGGAGTATTAGATATAAAGTTTACTATTCGGCCTAATGGGCGAGAGGATACAACTTAACTTATCTGCACCTGTGATACGTCATACCTCACAATACTCATATACAAGGGGAAGCATCATATGCAAATTGTGATTAATGAATACAATTTGCAACATGCAAGCTGTAAGCCCCTTGATATTCACAAAATTGGGTGATGATATGTTTGCAGAAATTTGTTGCCATCATGTCATCTCTAGACTCCAGAAATTTGTCTAGAGATAAGAACGGCCAAAAGTCACGCAAGAATAAATGGTATCCTTGCTCAATTGTGTTTCCACATAAGGACACCCTGGACATGAATAGAACCCAGTTAGTTATTCATGTTTTTAGGTGTGTCCTAGGTGAAGACTGTGTCTAAGTATTTTTACTCCATAGGAGTATGTTTTCCACTCAATTTTATCTCCGAGAAAGAAAATTCATTTCCTCTTAGACTTGTTCTCTGGTTTTCTAATACTTCTTCCAACTTTGTTCTAGTAACGAGTTTTACCTGACAGGAACTTCTTCAGGCCAAGTTCTCTGTTTCAGAATATTCAATCCGACCTTGCGCCATTGCTATGCCCTCAACTTTAGATGCCCGCATTAAGTTTTTTTGCCAGCCTGTCATCATATGGTTAGGCTCTAAGGATTGTCTTTCTTATTTTGAGGCAGAGTAGCCTTGCCTCTTACCATGTTGCTAAACATCACCTATCTTGCCTCGTGACGACTCTGTGATAGAGCTATAGCCAGCTTACAATAGACACCTCAGTAGTCAAATTGTATAGGTGGTGGCACCATTTCCTGGAGAGCTACTATGTTCTTATATATGACAAAACAGATCATCATCCGGCAACGTCTCATAAAGTTCACAGAACCAGTCGCTCTGTTTCAGCCACACCAATCAATCCTGTAGAAAATCGTTATACTAGATAGAAAAAAACTCATAAACGTCCCCAACTAAGAAGCGAAAATATTAGATAGAGGAGATCGGAACTTTCAAGAATTAAAATGCCGATACTCGTCACTTAGTAAGTCAAATTATTGAACAAAAGCTGGGAAGGCGGTAGGAGCGAGTGCATTCCGAGTGTTTCTACTTGACGACGGATAGGAGACTCTACTCAATTGACTAAAAGAGGCGCCAAAAGAGGGGAAAATTCGGTAGTTAAGACGAAATACCTTGAGAAAGGGCAGCGCGGTAGTAAACTTCCTCCCCCTCTTGACAGGGACGATGTGCACGTCGGTGGGGACTCCAGGGAGCACCCTCCCACCGAAATCTGGGATGGGCACGGCCCTGGCATGGGACTCATCAACGCGGACGAGCCTCGATCCGGGGGCTCCTTTGCAATAGAGGAGGCGGGTGTCGGAGGTTACGTCGAAGCCACGCCCGATGGCTTGCACGGCGTTGGAAAGAGTGGCTAGCAGCGCCTCGCCAGCATCAAACATCGGCCTCTGAGCTGCTGCTGAAGACGATGGTGGCGGCAGTTGATGCGGTTGTTGGATGGGTCTGTCCATCTCGAGCTACACATCAGTTGGCGGCGGAGTAGGAGAGACAGACGGAACGGAGGTGTAGATTGATGTTGCTCAGAAGTTGGGTCGGATTCAGTCGCCCACCGCTGCTTGCTGTCGGAGTTTGACTGGAGAGGACGAGGGAGGGGAGAGGGTGGGGAAGAACGGGTTGTTGATTCCAGAAGAGAGAGAGAGCAAATGAGCGAGGGCTAGAGGCTGGAGCGAGGAATGGGTGAGTTGCCGGTTTGACCGGGAGCCGTGAGAGTGAGAGGGGATGTGGTGGGCTCCTCTTGTGTAATAAAAAGGACGCGGTTTCGAAGAAAGTGGGGGTGGGTTTGGAGTTGACTGGTCCATTTCGGCATCATCACATGCTTTGTTATTAACTACCCTTTACAAAAAAATTATAGATGGGTTCTATTGAGGATAGAATTTTTTATAAACGCTTCTGGCCCAACTGAGCCTTAGTCTGGATAAAGCATATATTTGTGCTATGGCCTATTCTTTGCATCCAGACGCAGTTGAGGGATTGTGTAGATACTTCAAATTAGATATAATATGAAATATCCATGCATAAAGATGATCCATAATTGTTGTATATGTAGTCGGTTGGGTTTACATCGGCTCTCTCTTCTATTGTTTAGATAAGGAGAGTTTCAGCATGGTTGAAGTGCTTAAGGTCAATTAGTAGAAACACTTCTAGGAGGATAAGTTCCTTGTCAGGACAATTGTCATTCTCACTTGAATTGTTGACTACTAAGCAACCAGGGAATGCCCTATCGACCCTTGTGAGCCAAACTATCAAGAATTTGGGTGATAATAATGCATCATGTCGGGTTAACTAGAGTGAATTGAACGGGAATCGTTTTAATCTTCATATGGCATTCATATCATGAAAAGTGAACATGTTCACCTAAAATGTACTTTCTGCACAACACATTTTCTACACCTATGTGGATTTTTTAAAGACCAAACTTCATAAAAACTTTTTTCTCCCTCTTTGATCTCTTATTTTTCTTTGAACTCTCAATATATATAACACTAGGATATTACAACGCGAGCGGAACTAGTTAGGAAATGAACATGATCGTAATTCCTCATATCCATTACCTTATTTATATTTTTATTGACTTCTCACTTCTCAATAATGTTTTCTACAGTTCCCTCTATAAGTATCATAAATACCACTCTCAACATCCTTGATAGGGATTAATAATAGAACCAAAGGATAAATGAGAATTGCGTGATCAACAATACAAGCCCACAAGTAGTCATAATGTAAATGCAGTTTTATAAATTTAATCATTTAGGTGTGTTTATTTCTTATCATAAACCTAAAAGTCACGTTCACTCTCATAAATAATCCAACTATCATAATATTGATTTCTTTAGATGACATGTAGCGGTTAAATCCTATATGGATTGTAATATAAGTCACTTACTCATAATCTAGTTTGTAAACTATATAATATGATTTTATTGGTAAGCTCTAATATGTATCTTTCCATGTTGAAGTTTAAAAGAAAGAGTGTGGTGAGTAGGTATCACTTAATTTATATTCATCTTTTTAGTTATTAGTTTCCTTACAAAATGTATTCTCACTTTTATGAGGTAAACTAGTTTGGTACTTAGGAGATGGGGTGAAGTACCATTAAATAGTTACATGATTCACTCGTTGTGTGGTTAAGCACTTCAGTTGTTCAAAGTTTCGAGCAATCATAAGATATTTATGTGAACGCCTTGTTTTTTGTCACTGGATAAACACTCCAGATGCAATCATCTCACAGCATATTATGATGTTCGACATCATCGCATGCTTTGTTATTAACTACCCTTTATAAAAAAAAATTATAGATGGGTTCTATTGAGGATAGAATTTTTTATAAACGCTTCTGGCCCAACTGAGTCTTAGCCTTGATAAAGCATATATTTTTGCTATGGCCTATTCTTTGCAACTAGATGCAGTTGAGGGATTGTGTAGATAATTCAAATTAGACATAATATGAAATATCCATGCATAAAAATGATCTATTCTAGGATATCCATAACTGTTGTATATGTAGTTGGTTGGGTTTACATCGTCTCTCTCTTCTATTGTTTAGATAAGGAGAGTTTCAGCATGGTTGAAGTGCTTAAGGTTAATTAGTAGAAACACTTCTAGGAGGATAAGTTCGTTGTCAGGACAATTGTCATTCTCACTTGAATTGTTGACTACTAAGTGACCAGGGAATGCCCTATCGACCCTTGTGAGTCAAACTATCAAGAATTTGGGTGATAATAATGCATCATGCTGGGTTAACTAGAGTGAATTGAATGGGAATCATTTTAATATTCATATGGCATTCCTATCATGAAAAGTGAACATGTGCACCTAAAATGTAATTTATGTATATCACATATTTTCAACACCTATGGATTTTTTTAAGACCAAACTTCATAAAAACTTTTTTCTCCCTCTTTGATCTCTTATTTTTCTTTGAACTCTCAATATATATAATACTAGGATATTACAACATGGGCGGAACTAGTGAGGCAATAAACATGGTCGTAATTCCTCATATCAATTACCTTATTTATATTTTATTGACTTCTCACTTCTCAATAATGTTTTTCTACAGTTCCCACTATAAGTATCATAAATACCACTCTCAACATCCTTGATAGGGATTAATCATGGAACCAAAGGAGAAACGATAATTGCATGGTCAACAATACAAGGCCACAAGTAGTCATAATGTAAATGTAGTTTTAAAAATTTAATCATTTAGATGTGTTTATTTCTTATCATAAACCTAAAAGTGGCGTCCACTCTAATAAATAATCCAACTATCATAATATTGATTTCTTTAGATGACATGTAGCGGCTAAATCCTATATGGATTGTAATATAAGTCACTTACTCATAATCTAGTTTACAAACTATATAATATGATTTTATTGGTAAGCACTAATATGAATCTTTCCATGTTGAAGTTTAAAAGAAAGAGTGTGGTGAGTAGGTATCACTTAATTTATATTCATGTTTTAGTTATTGGTTTCCTTACAAAATATATTCTCACTTTTATGAGGTAAACTAGTTTGGTACTTAGGGGATGGGGTGAAGTACCATTAAATAGTTACATAATTCACTCATTGCGTGGTTAAGCACTTAAGTTGTTCAAATTTTCGAGCAATCATAAGATATTTGTGTGAACGCCTTACTTTTTGTCGTTGGATAAACACTCCAGATGCAATAATTCTCATAGCATATTATGATGCTTGGCATCATCACATGCTTTGTTATTAACTACCCTTTACAAAAAAATTATAGATGGGTTCTATTGAGGATAGAATTTTTTATAAACGCTTCTGGCCCAACTGAGCCTTAGTCTGGATAAAGCATATATTTGTGCTATGGCCTATTCTTTGCATCCAGATGCAGTTGAGGGATTGTGTACATACTTCAAATTAGATATAATATGAAATATTCATGCATAAAGATGATCTATTCTAGGATATCCATAATTGTTGTATATGTAGTCGGTTGGGTTTACATCGTCTCTCTCTTCTATTATTTAGATAAGGAGAGTTTCAGCATGGTTGAAGTTCTTAAGGTTAATTAGTAGAAACACTTCTAGGAGGATAAGCTCTTTGTCAGGACTATTGTCATTCTCACTTGAATTGTTGACTACTAAGCGACCAGGGAATGCCCTATCGAACCTTGTGAGCCAAACTATCAAGAATTTGGGTGATAATAATGCATCATGTCGGGTTAACTAGAGTGAATTGAATGGGAATCATTTTAATCTTCATATGGCATTCCTATCATGAAAAGTGAACATGTTCACCTAAAATGTACTTTCTGTATAACACATATTTTCTACACCTATGTGCATTTTTTTAAGACCAAACTTCATAAAAACTTTTTTCTCCCTCTTTGATCTCTTATTTTTCTTTGAACTCTCAATACATATATGTTATGACCCCCTCTAAGTTTAACTAGTAAGTACAGTGATTAGTGCATCACCATGTTGATTAAACTAAGATAAGTGTTCAAGATGCAATTAGTGCTTAGATTAAGTTGAGTCAATCTAGTTAGTATGTTTTCATGCTTTGAGGTTGTGGTGGATCTCGTGCTTTAAAATTTGCAAAAGAAACCGCTTGAATCGGACCTCCGAGGCAAAAGATATGACATTTTCAAGTTTATTGGATTAAGAATGCAATTTACCCATTAATATTATCCCCCTTTCCCTTATCCCTTACCTCCCGATCGGTGCAAAGCACTGCTTGAGCAGCTGCACCTGATCATCCAGTAGAGGGAGAGGGCAGGGCAATTTTAGGGCTCCTTGAGCCGAACTAGCTTGGTGTCGTCTTCCTCTTCCTTTCCTCCTCTCTTCCTCGCCCCAACCACCCGCGACCTCGACCCGCTTGAGTAGTGCCGATCAACTAGGGCAGTGCCCCGACTAGCAGCAGGTGCGACGCCACCACCAGCACAGCCAAGAGCTCTATTGGCACAACAAAGCACCTCGAAACGGTGCCCTTGAGTCCGGCCTTGAGGCCTAAGCACGAATCCGCAGCCCCCAGCCTGTGAAAGTCAACCTAGCTGAGTCCTTTCCTCAACCTGTGTGCGTGTGGAAGCTGCTAGTTGCAGCAGATCCAAACCAGGGCAAACCCAAGGTTGAAGACAACCCCGTGGATGCCCCGAAGCAGGCTTTGGGCGTGTTTCCAGTAAATTTTGGCCATCTCGAACCTCTGTGAGTAGAATTTCACTCACTAAGCAAGTATTAACTCTGTGAAATGGTTGATTTTGGTTAGATATGTGTGTATTGTGGGTAACAACGATTACCCAAGTACCGGGCACTTGGCGTCGCCTGACTTCTCGTTGCACGTTTTTCTTCTTCACATTTGCATGACCCTAGTTATTTTAACTGATCTGTATGATTTGGATTATTGGAACTATATGGTTGAATAAATCCTAAACTGCTCAGTTTGGAGGTTAAAGACATTAGCACATGACCCAGATTTCCAGTAACTATATGGTTTGGGTATAAACCCAGGTTGTACAATTTTAGTAATTAACTAGTTGCATGATTTAAAGAAATAGACGATGACTCGCAATGTCTCAATATAAATTTGTTGCACGCTCTCTGTTATAGTTAATGTGTGTGATTTAGTATTAACACAAATTGGCACGTTTCATAAGGATATCATTAGAAATTCTCAATTATTAGTAATAATTCTTGTCATGATAAGTAATTAACTCTTAATTATGTTTTGTGATGCACAACTCAAGATTTGGGTTGATGTGCACATTTTCCAAGAAAGCACAAATAATTTACAGGTGCAAATGATGATTACTCGTATGTCAAGTAATTAACTCTTATCAGTGTATTAAGAAGTTCAATTACATGATTCTAGTGTATCAGTGCCTAATGGACACGTATTCCATTTATTTAAGTATTTCAGTCTGCCTGCATGTATAGTATGTTGATTTCTCAGTATATATAGTGTTTTGAATATATTGCTCTGCCAAGTTAAGGATGACATACATGTCATATTTATAAATTTCAAATAAATAGATTCAGTACCATAGAGATATCAGAGTCAAGTATAAGTAAGAGACAAATATAATATAGTAAGAGCTTTCCAAGAATAATAGAATAATAGACTCAGTAGCTCTGAACACCGTAGATTCCCTATGAGAGGTATGCGTCGTAGGGATGAAACGACCTAACCCTGGCAATATCCAGTATACAGGGGTCGGAACGTACTAACATGTGGTACGGGGGATGAAGCCCTAGTGGAAGTCTTCTTAAAATACAGCATGTAGTGTCCAACATCAACCGGAGGTCTTGATGGCACTAGAGTATAGAAAAGCCAATAGGTGGGTTGACTCTCCGCCTGTGTGCTCAGATCAGAGGAGGAGTCTAGTTTTATGGCCCATAGGTGTTCCGAGGCCAGAGAGCCATTTTTCTATTACAGACCAGTAACGGTGTCAAGCTTAGCATCCCGAGTGTGTCAGCTAAGTCTTGTACAGTGAGATCGTAGTTTGCTATGAGTCTTTGTATGTAGAGTACACTGCATATGATCAGGGCATAAGATAAAATATGATAATAAAAGTTTTAAAGAGTTTCTTATAAGTAAGAAAGGCTAAGAAAGATTCGAGTACAGTTTCACAATAGTTGTTCTTTAAATGTATAATTTGGCATTCTATGTTATTTAATTGTAATTGTTAGATCTACTCAGTGTAGTAATTTTGCATTTTATATCAGTTTAAATAAATATAAATTAGTTATCTGCGATGGTTGGGTGAAATTCTATTCACTAAGCTGGTAGCTCACCAACCTACTGACATATTTTTTAGGTCAGCGTCAGTACGAGGAAGATGAAGGATCTTATCATCCAAGCTCTTAGAAGATAGTTCATAATTAGAATAGATGTCTCTTAGTCCTTTCCCTTCGGTCCTTAGGGCATGTGGTGTGGTAGAGAGAGAATGTAAAGTAATATGTAGTTTAGTTTTAAGTTATCTGTTGTGCTTTATATTCCACATGAAAATGTAATATGTTGTGTAAATCTGCTTTACCTACCTAGTAAAGTAAATAGTAGTTGCTTCCGCAGTTTAGTAAGATTTCAGTTTATTCCAAGTTATAAGCTTTCCCTTTAAGTTAATTTTTAAGTGATTAAGAAAAGAAAAAAATTAAGGGTGGTTTACCAAGGTTGACTCTCCGGTCTTCGGGTCATTAGACATGGCACGGGAATCGGGGCATCATAATATAACACTAGGATATTACAACATGGGTGTAACTAGTGAGGTAATAAACATGGTCGTAATTCCTCATATCATTAGCTTATTTATATTTTATTGACTTCTCACTTCTCAATCATGTTTTCTACAGTTCCCTCTATAAGTATCATAAATACCACTCTCAACATCCTTGATAGGGATTAATCATGGAACCAAAGGAGAAACAATAATTGAATGGTCAACAATACAAGGCCACAAGTAGTCATAATGTAAATGCAGTTTTAAAAATTTAATCATTGAGATGTGTTTATTGTTGGGTTTTAGGGGAGACAGAGAAGGCAGCGGAAACAAAAATTTTCTCCCCCAACCCATACCGAGGAAACGCGTCAACGTCTATATAATAGGAAAGGATGGTTTGTGGAATCATACCTTGTCCCGAGGCTTGCTCGGCGACAATACCTCACGCAATGCGCGGTATTCAACTCCGGTCTTGGATGGCGTCTGTGCAGCTCCTGGTCGCACCGGGACTGACGACTCCTCCTCCTACCGGACTGTCGGATGACAGTTGTCCTCCTGAGCAGCAGTGTCCTCCCGCCTCTGTAGTAGTCCACACGGACCACCTGGAACTCCACACTCCTTGTCCCACAAGGAAGTGGAAGGAGTCGCACCCTCCTGTTGACGTACTAGTCGCCAACACACTCTCCTGCTACCAGTTGCAACTGCAGTTGTCCTTCCCTTGCTGCACCTCCCTTTTTGCGGGAAGCACTTGCTCGGGATCTCTCACGGTTACCAAAACCAGAGAGAACGACAACTTCGCAAAGCAACCGGCTTGCATTGAGTTGTACTTTGAGAAGCCCCCAATACCCCTATATATATAGGCGGGTCATGGGACAGGGTTCTCTGTGCCCGAAAATACGGGACTAAAGCAGGAGTAGAAGGGTTCGAGAATTTTCCACAAAAAGCAACCGGTTCGCAACTTGAAATGATCGGTTCACAACTGAACTGATCGGTTCGGCCATTGAGCCGATCGGTTGGACCTGAGCCGATCGTTTGGGGCACTCCAACCGATCGGTTGGTGCCCTGAACCGATCGGTTCATGGTCCTAATCCGGCTCAAAAAGACTTTCCTTGTTTCGTTCTCAATTGGTATCGTATACCAATGTTATTCCCAATCGAATTGGGCAATTTGAAACCAAAGGAAAATTCTTGCCGACATGACTTTCCCAACTGGTCGGTTGCACCAGTTGAGCCGATCGGTTCAACTCTTGAACCGGTCGTTTCAACCTGGGCATGAGCCGATCGGCCTGGACACTCCAGCCGACCGGTTCAGCACCTCAGCTGACCTGTTCATCACATGAGCCGATCGGTTGGGAGCACAGGTTGGGCAAAATCAGTCAATTGCGATTTCAATCAATCTGATACTCCAATCAATGCGTCCAACACCTTGAACCATATGATATTGAGCTATCGACTGATTGAGTGTTTAATTGAACTACTAAACTCCTTTAGTAATCAATCTAAACATTGCTTTGTGGACAAAACTCCTCTTCCATGTTAAATCCTATGTGTGTGACCCTGCAGGTCCATTTCACGTTGGCAGTGAAAGTCCATAACACTTATGACTTCACAAGCAAAGAGCGGTGCCTAGTCACACATCATTGCTACCCAAGTGAAAGTAGAAAGTTGGAGAACAACTTTCATCCTACAATCCGTGAATGGTGTTACAGTGAATGTATAATTCCTTTGTCACTAATATCGCGAATGAACTCAAGGCATGGAACAGTCATCCTGTCAACATTCATTCACTTTCTTGATCTCAGAGCAGATTGAAGGAGATATGTATGACATCAATATCACATACTGATTCACACATGCGTGTGCACGCCTATCTCAATCCTACTCATCAAGTGGCCTTGGATATCAAACTCCCTCAGGAGGGACAAATCCCATATCTATCACTCACCCCTCAAAAGCCCCATGTGTCAAAGCCACCCAATCATCACCTTTATAACAACCCATGTTCCAGGACTGCGTTTGATGATGTCAAAGTGTGCCCAACGACATGTGTTGAGTGTAGTGATTTCAGGTCAAAGAATCACACTCACCACCATCACTGTGAGTACTGACTGTGACTACCATCTCATGGTTCCATGTGTCAAACTCACGGTGGGTCTGTCCGGTACCTTGTTCTCTAACAAGTACCTATGTGTTTGGTTTGATATCTCTATTGTTGGCTAAATGGACATCTATAAAAATCCCTTTGTTTTGATTATGACAAACATTTCATTTTTATTTATCTAACGAGCTACTTGAGTGTGCAGGATGACACAACTATAAGGGAAATCCAACATGAAGTATTTATATTTTCATGCAAATGTAATCATTGTAAAAACTTGTACAGAATTATAATGTACAAGTACTTAGAATCGCATGTAAATCAAGCATTGGATTTTCCCTAGCTAAACACCGTAGTCATCCATTCAATAGGACCACCTATGCACACATATGTATAACTAGTGCCTAACTTGAAACCTTAAAACTGGATCTCTCTCGGTCGACCAACTCCTCGACCGAGACACCTTCGGTCGACCATATTCTCGACCGAGAAAGATCCAAGTAGCCGTTAGACATATCTGCATATAACTTGAGAAAAGAGAAGCCTGTCGGTCGACAAGTCCTCGACCGAGAGGTGTCTTGGTCGACCTTCACTCGACCGAGACGATCTCTGCAATTAGCCGTTAGACTAAACTGACAAGTTAGTTGGCAGTTGGAAATAGACGTTGCATTCAGAGAGCCTGTCGGTCGACGACACTTCGACCGAGTAGGTGTCTCGGTCGACCGTTCTTCGACCGAGACGATCTCTGACAGAATCTGCAGAGTAAAAGCAATTAGCCGTTGCTAATGCCCCTAACTTATTCCTAACGGCTAGTTAAGCACTAGGAACCCCCTGGAAGTTGTCTAGAATGTCCTTAAGCATACTTAGGCCATTCCTATAAATAGGACAAGCCATAGGACACTATAACACACTTCTTTCACTTGCTATACTTGAGAAAATACTTGAGCCCTCTTGTGCAATCTGTGTGAACTGAGCTTTGTGATCAATTGGCCATTTTCTCCTTAGCTCAAGCTCGTCCTATAGGCTAGATTTTCCTAACCCTAGCAATCACAAGTACATCATATTGGCTAGGAAAATCCAAACGCTTGATCTAGGGAAATCAAGCCTTGAGCTACAAGGATAAGTTGTATTTTCTTTTATTCCCTTCTTGTTTCTTGTATTACTTGTACTCTCCTTGCTACTCCAGGTAGGAGGCTGCGGATTGGAGAGGGTGAAGCTCTTCGTGGTGAAGAGGAAGACTTTGGACTACTTCAGAAGGCTGTCTTGACGGGAAGCTACTTCAGGAGGAAGGCTACTTCAAGGGGGAGCTTGAAGTTACTTCAAGGAAGGTTGCTTCGAGGTTGGCAAGACTACTTCAAAGTGAAGGCTGTCCAAAGGGTGTTTAGAAAGTATTGTAAATTTTATGTAACATCCTTGAGAGGTAATAAAATTTAGTACTTTCAAAATCCCGGTTGGGTAAGCAACCGGGTAGTGGACTGACTCCTTAGTATTTGCTAAGGTGGAACCACTCTAAACACATGTGTTCCTCTTCTTAATCTTCAGTTTGGTTGTTTGAGTTTAAATTACTTTAAAATCTCTATAAAACTCTATTCACCCCCCCTCTAGAGGTTTTCAATTGGTATCAGAGCAGGCTTCAAGGAGCTCTAACAAAGTCTTGAAGAAAAGATGGGGGATGGAGTGCTCAACAACCTCAACATTGAAGGAACGCTCGTTGCTCGACCTCCGGCATTTGACGGGACAAACTATCAATACTGGAAGAGAAGAATGCAATTTTACTTCCAAGGAATCAATTGGGATCTTTGGAGAATGGTATCTACACCATACACACTCCCACAAGATGAGTTCGAAGTATGGGATGCTAATACGGTAAAAATGGCACAAATGAATGCAAAGGCAGTAAGCATTTTATATTGTTCCATTTCAGTAGGAGAATTTAATAGAGTATCAAACTGTGATACCGCATATGACATTTGGCATAGATTATCTATAACATATGAGGGTACGGTTCAAGTTAAAAACTCTAAAGTTAGTTTGCTTAAAACCAAATTTGAACATTTTCGTATGGATCCAAACGAAACTATTAGTGAAATGTATTCAAAATTTTCTACTATTGTTAATGGTTTGAGTGCTTTAGGGAAACCTGTTCTTGAGGAAGATCAGGTATCAAAAATACTTCGATCTCTTCCTCCAAAGTACAAACCAAAGGTGACAGCTATTGCAGAAGCAAACGACCTCACTCGCCTCAAAATGGAACAGCTCATCGGAAACTTAGAAGCTCATGAGGCAGACCTAGAAGAGGAAGAGAGAAGAGAACATGAACATCAACGTGGGCCAAAGAAAGACGTGGCTCTCAAAGCATCAAAAGCTCTCTCACAAGAGAGTGAGGAATCTAGTGAAGAAGAAGGAGAAGAAGCATTGATAGTCAATGGTAAGAAATATAGAAGGTTTAAATCTAATAAAATTTCTAGTTCTTCTTCCACTCCCAGGTGCTTCGAATGTGGAAAGAAAGGACATTTCAAAAATGAATGTCCCAAAGCTAAAAAGGGAAAGAAAAGCTCACATAAGAAGAAAGAAAAAGCTTATAAAGCGGCATGGGATGAAACGAGTGAAAGTGAAAGCGGAGAAGATATGGTAGAATGTCTAATGGCAAAAGAAGATGAAGAATCTCAAGAGGTAAGCCTAGTTGATCTTCCTAAAGAAGAGTTAGTAGCTAGCTTACAAGAAACTCATGATAAATATGTTGATGCCAAAAAGAAACTAAAAAGGACTATAAAATCAAACAATGAGCTCATTGCCAAAATAGATGAACTTTCTTCCGAAAAGAATAACATTGATCTTGAAAATGTATCTTTAAAAACATCTTTAGATGATTGCACTAGAAAGCTACTTACTTTGGAAACTAATGTTGATCTTCTATCAAAAGAAAAGACTGATTTGTTAGCTAAACTACAAGCTTTTCAAACTCAACCTATCTTGTGCAATCATTCGGACTATGACATTATTGTAAAAGAAAAGGATTCATTGCTTTCTGATTTAGACCAGGCAAGAAAAGATATACATAAGAAAATGAATAACATTGCTCAGTTGCAACAAGAACTTCATGAGTTAAGAAGAAAAGATATTCTTGATAACATATTAAGAAGTGGTACTACCTTCAATGGAAGAAAAGGTTTGGGATATGTTCCAAAGAGAAACCAAACCAAAAAGACCCAAACTATGTTTGTACCCAAAAACACAATGGCTAGAAAAAGAAACGAAATTGATTCTATTACTTGTCATTTCTGTTTACGTCTTGGACATTACTGTTTTTCATGCCCCTACAAGACTAAGAAGTCCAACTTAGTTTGGACCCCAAGACCTCAAACTTAGAAGAATGGAATGTAGTTGAGATATGACAAAATACTTAATTTGTACAATTTATATTGTCCTATCTCAACAAACGATGCTATGCTTATTGGTATTATTTTTCTGCATTACTGTACTAAAACAGAAACTTCGTCGGTCGAAGTACTGTCGACCGAGCTCTGGGTCGGTCGAAGTAGTGTCGACCGAATGGATGTCTTTAACAAATCGAAAATCTTCCAGTACTCATTTCGGTCGAACATTGGTCAACCGAAAAATTTTCTGTTCTTTTTTATTGTGATACAGTAACCTGCTCGATCGATAAATTGTCGACCGAGAATTATATCGGTCGAACAATCGTCGACCGACTGGTTTTCTGTATCAGAACTTTTATACACATCAGCAAATTAAAAAGTTTCTAACCTTATCGGACCATCACATGGGTACCAAAATCTACATTCTAATGCAGGAATGGGTCGTTGACAGTGGTTGCTCCAAACATATGACCGGAAACAAGGATGCATTTTCAACTTTTGAAGAAAAGAAAAGTGGAACGGTCACCTTTGGAGACAATGGTAAGGGCAAAATCGTTGGAATAGGTAATGTTGGAACAAATCTTGAAATCAAAAATGTTCTACTAGTTGATGGATTGCATCATAACTTAATAAGTGTAAGTCAACTATGTGATAGCGGTTATGATGTGTTATTTAACAAAACCTGCTGCAAGTTATTGATAGAAAATACTACAACTGTTGTTTATGAAGGAAATAGAGTTGGAAATCTTTATATCCTTAAACCAAACTCTATGAAATCAGTAGTAGGTAAATGCTTACTTGCAAATGAAAACACCTTACAACTATGGCATAAAAAGCTTGGTCATGCTAGTTCACATGCTATTAAAAAGTTAGTAAAATATGATCTTGTTCGTGGATTACCTGTTTTGTCATTTGATCACGTTGCAAATTGTGAACCTTGTACAATGGGAAAGCAAACCAAAACATCTTTTAAATCAAAACATGTACTTAGCACCAGTAGATCCTTAGAATTAATTCATATGGATTTATTTGGACCAATGAGAACACAATCTATTGGTGGTAAACGATACTGTTTTGTTATTGTTGATGATTATAGTAGATTTACATGGGTACATTTTATTGCAACAAAAGATGACACTATTCATGTCTTTATGCAATTTTGTTCTAAGATTGAAAATCTTTTACAACATAAAATATGTACCATTAGAAGTGATCACGGTGGCGAATTTGAAAATCATACTTTTGAAACTTTTTGTACATCTCAGGGATATACTCACAATTTCTCTGCTCCACGTACCCCACAACAAAATGGTATTGTAGAACGGAAAAATTGATCTCTACAAGAAATGGCTAGGACCATGATGCTTGAACACAACACACCTAAAACTTTTTGGGCTGAAGCTGTAAACACAGCTTGTTATGTGCTAAATAGAGTCACAGTTCACTCTCATTTGAAGAAAACTCCATATGAAATAATACACTCTAAGAAACCTAGAGTTGACTACTTTCATACTTTTGGCTCTACATGTTATATTTTAAACACCAAGGATGATAGAGACAAGTTTGATTCTAAATCACAAAAAGCATTCTTCTTGGGATATTCTACCTCTAGCAAAGCGTTTAGGGTATATAACACTATCTCTAGAAAAGTTGAGGAATCCATTCATGTGTCTTTTCATGAGGAATCAAAATCTACAAATTTAGATATCATTGATCTCACAAATCAATTTGAAACTATAACCATTCCCAATGATAATGAGAAAACTCCCACATCCGATCCTCCGGTCGAAACACAACCTACACCTAGGCTGATCAAGGATCATCCCCAAGAGCTAATTATTGGAGATCCAAATGATAAAGTCAAAACTAGGTCCTCTTTTCAAGATGTTGCAAACATGGCTTTTGTCTCCATCATTGAACCTAAGAAAATATCCGAAGCTCTTAAGGATGATTACTGGATAATAGCCATGCAAGAGGAATTAAATCAATTCACTAAAAATGATGTATGGGATTTAGTTCCTAAACCACAAGATAAAACTATCATAGGAACTAAATGGGTTTTTAGGAACAAGCTTAATGAGGCAGGAGAAGTCATACGGAATAAAGCACGGTTAGTTGCACAAGGATATAATCAACAAGAAGGAATTGACTTTGATGAAACATATGCACCTGTAGCTCGACTTGAAGCTATTAGGATGTTACTAGCTATTGCTGCCCATAAAAACATTCAGTTATATCAAATGGATGTCAAAAGTGCATTTCTAAATGGCATCATACAAGAAGAAGTTTATGTTGCTCAACCACCTGGCTTCGAAATCCCAGAAAAGGACGATCATGTTTATAAACTTAAAAAGGCACTTTATGGTCTAAAACAAGCCCCTAGGACTTGGTATGAACGGCTCAAGACATATCTTTTTGATAATGGTTTCTCTATTGGAAATTCAGATTCTACTCTATTTTTCAAAACATATGCATCTGATTTCTTAGTTGTGCAAATATACGTTGATGACATTATTTTTGGTGCCTCAAATGAATCATTATGCACACAATTTAGTGACATTATGCAAAAAGAATTTGAAATGAGCCTTATGGGTGAACTAACATTCTTTCTTGGTTTTCAAATTAAGCAAACACCTGCCGGAATTTTTATAAGCCAAGAAAAATACACTAAAGAACTGTTAAAACGTTTTGGGATGGATCAATGCAAACATGCTACTACTCCTATGGCTACTTCTATTAAAATTGATAAGGATGAAAATGGGGAACCTATTGATGATTCCTTATATAGAGCCATGATTGGTAGTTTGCTATATTTAACCGCTTCTCGACCAGACATTATGTTTTCCGTTGGTCTTTGTGCTCGATTTCAATCCCAGCCTATGCAATCTCATTTTCTTGCGGTTAAACGAATTCTTCGATATCTAGCCGGCACTACTCGTTTTGGTTTATGGTATCCAAAAGGACAATCCTTGGATTTTAAAGCATATACTGATGCGGATTATGCCGGTTGTCGACTTGATCGCAAAAGTACTAGTGGTGGATGTTTCTTATTAGGTAGAGCCTTAGTATCTTGGTTTAGCAAGAAACAAAACACGGTTGCCCTATCTACAACCGAAGCTGAATATATGGCAGCTGGGTCTTGCTGTGCTCAAGTGCTTTATATGCAACAGGTTTTAAGCGATTATGGTTTTCATCTTTCATCAACACCTATTTTTTGTGACAACACAAGCGCCATAAACTTAGCACACAATCCTATTCTACACAGCCGGGCCAAACATATTGAAATCCGTCATCACTTCTTAAGGGATCACATCTCAAAGAATCATGTTTCCCTTCATCATGTTGATACAGAAAATCAATTGGCTGATATCTTTACAAAACCGCTTCCATTAGATCAATTCAACAACATTAGGAAGCAACTACTTATTACTCCATTGGAGGATGTTTTCTTTGATATCTGCGGTTCTTAAAAACGACTACTTATGTTTAGTATCAATATTGATATGAACGTTTCAATTGGTAATTTGCAAATTGTTGCCTCTTGGCTAGAAACCGCATTGCTTTACATTTTGGCTATTCAATGGACATATTTTTCGTTCATTTTTGATGGGATATCTAATTAAGGGGGAGTTTTTAATAAAATGGTTATCTTTTTGAGATGACAAAGGGGGAGAAATATATAAAACTATAACTTAATACTTATGACAAACTCAATCAATGAGTTTCATAAATATACTCTTGGCTTTACATTGAAAGTTGCTATATTCCCAAATGAACTGGATTTCATGTTCCATAATTCACTGGGGATACTAAGCACACATTTTATAAACAAGAGGAAAAGTTCCAAACGGCAATCTAAAGGTATGGCATTTATATGTTTTATATTTCCTTTATTTATATTTTGGAAATGTTTGTCATCTTCAAAAAGGGGGAGATTGTTGGCTAAATGGACATCTATAAAAATCCCTTTGTTTTGATTATGACAAACATTTCATTTTTATTTATCTAACGAGCTACTTGAGTGTGCAGGATGACACAACTATAAGGGAAATCCAACATGAAGTATTTATATTTTCATGCAAATGTAATCATTGTAAAAACTTGTACAGAATTATAATGTACAAGTACTTAGAATCGCATGTAAATCAAGCATTGGATTTTCCCTAGCTAAACACCGTAGTCATCCATTCAATAGGACCACCTATGCACACATATGTATAACTAGTGCCTAACTTGAAACCTTAAAACTGGATCTCTCTCGGTCGACCAACTCCTCGACCGAGACACCTTCGGTCGACCATATTCTCGACCGAGAAAGATCCAAGTAGCCGTTAGACATATCTGCATATAACTTGAGAAAAGAGAAGCCTGTCGGTCGACAAGTCCTCGACCGAGAGGTGTCTTGGTCGACCTTCACTCGACCGAGACGATCTCTGCAATTAGCCGTTAGACTAAACTGACAAGTTAGTTGGCAGTTGGAAATAGACGTTGCATTCAGAGAGCCTGTCGGTCGACGACACTTCGACCGAGTAGGTGTCTCGGTCGACCGTTCTTCGACCGAGACGATCTCTGACAGAATCTGCAGAGTAAAAGCAATTAGCCGTTGCTAATGCCCCTAACTTATTCCTAACGGCTAGTTAAGCACTAGGAACCCCCTGGAAGTTGTCTAGAATGTCCTTAAGCATACTTAGGCCATTCCTATAAATAGGACAAGCCATAGGACACTATAACACACTTCTTTCACTTGCTATACTTGAGAAAATACTTGAGCCCTCTTGTGCAATCTGTGTGAACTGAGCTTTGTGATCAATTGGCCATTTTCTCCTTAGCTCAAGCTCGTCCTATAGGCTAGATTTTCCTAACCCTAGCAATCACAAGTACATCATATTGGCTAGGAAAATCCAAACGCTTGATCTAGGGAAATCAAGCCTTGAGCTACAAGGATAAGTTGTATTTTCTTTTATTCCCTTCTTGTTTCTTGTATTACTTGTACTCTCCTTGCTACTCCAGGTAGGAGGCTGCGGATTGGAGAGGGTGAAGCTCTTCGTGGTGAAGAGGAAGACTTTGGACTACTTCAGAAGGCTGTCTTGACGGGAAGCTACTTCAGGAGGAAGGCTACTTCAAGGGGGAGCTTGAAGTTACTTCAAGGAAGGTTGCTTCGAGGTTGGCAAGACTACTTCAAAGTGAAGGCTGTCCAAAGGGTGTTTAGAAAGTATTGTAAATTTTATGTAACATCCTTGAGAGGTAATAAAATTTAGTACTTTCAAAATCCCGGTTGGGTAAGCAACCGGGTAGTGGACTGACTCCTTAGTATTTGCTAAGGTGGAACCACTCTAAACACCTGTGTTCCTCTTCTTAATCTTCAGTTTGGTTGTTTGAGTTTAAATTACTTTAAAATCTCTATAAAACTCTATTCACCCCCCCTCTAGAGGTTTTCAATTGGTATCAGAGCAGGCTTCAAGGAGCTCTAACAAAGTCTTGAAGAAAAGATGGGGGATGGAGTGCTCAACAACCTCAACATTGAAGGAACGCTCGTTGCTCGACCTCCGGCATTTGACGGGACAAACTATCAATACTGGAAGAGAAGAATGCAATTTTACTTCCAAGGAATCAATTGGGATCTTTGGAGAATGGTATCTACACCATACACACTCCCACAAGATGAGTTCGAAGTATGGGATGCTAATACGGTAAAAATGGCACAAATGAATGCAAAGGCAGTAAGCATTTTATATTGTTCCATTTCAGTAGGAGAATTTAATAGAGTATCAAACTGTGATACCGCATATGACATTTGGCATAGATTATCTATAACATATGAGGGTACGGTTCAAGTTAAAAACTCTAAAGTTAGTTTGCTTAAAACCAAATTTGAACATTTTCGTATGGATCCAAACGAAACTATTAGTGAAATGTATTCAAAATTTTCTACTATTGTTAATGGTTTGAGTGCTTTAGGGAAACCTGTTCTTGAGGAAGATCAGGTATCAAAAATACTTCGATCTCTTCCTCCAAAGTACAAACCAAAGGTGACAGCTATTGCAGAAGCAAACGACCTCACTCGCCTCAAAATGGAACAGCTCATCGGAAACTTAGAAGCTCATGAGGCAGACCTAGAAGAGGAAGAGAGAAGAGAACATGAACATCAACGTGGGCCAAAGAAAGACGTGGCTCTCAAAGCATCAAAAGCTCTCTCACAAGAGAGTGAGGAATCTAGTGAAGAAGAAGGAGAAGAAGCATTGATAGTCAATGGTAAGAAATATAGAAGGTTTAAATCTAATAAAATTTCTAGTTCTTCTTCCACTCCCAGGTGCTTCGAATGTGGAAAGAAAGGACATTTCAAAAATGAATGTCCCAAAGCTAAAAAGGGAAAGAAAAGCTCACATAAGAAGAAAGAAAAAGCTTATAAAGCGGCATGGGATGAAACGAGTGAAAGTGAAAGCGGAGAAGATATGGTAGAATGTCTAATGGCAAAAGAAGATGAAGAATCTCAAGAGGTAAGCCTAGTTGATCTTCCTAAAGAAGAGTTAGTAGCTAGCTTACAAGAAACTCATGATAAATATGTTGATGCCAAAAAGAAACTAAAAAGGACTATAAAATCAAACAATGAGCTCATTGCCAAAATAGATGAACTTTCTTCCGAAAAGAATAACATTGATCTTGAAAATGTATCTTTAAAAACATCTTTAGATGATTGCACTAGAAAGCTACTTACTTTGGAAACTAATGTTGATCTTCTATCAAAAGAAAAGACTGATTTGTTAGCTAAACTACAAGCTTTTCAAACTCAACCTATCTTGTGCAATCATTCGGACTATGACATTATTGTAAAAGAAAAGGATTCATTGCTTTCTGATTTAGACCAGGCAAGAAAAGATATACATAAGAAAATGAATAACATTGCTCAGTTGCAACAAGAACTTCATGAGTTAAGAAGAAAAGATATTCTTGATAACATATTAAGAAGTGGTACTACCTTCAATGGAAGAAAAGGTTTGGGATATGTTCCAAAGAGAAACCAAACCAAAAAGACCCAAACTATGTTTGTACCCAAAAACACAATGGCTAGAAAAAGAAACGAAATTGATTCTATTACTTGTCATTTCTGTTTACGTCTTGGACATTACTGTTTTTCATGCCCCTACAAGACTAAGAAGTCCAACTTAGTTTGGACCCCAAGACCTCAAACTTAGAAGAATGGAATGTAGTTGAGATATGACAAAATACTTAATTTGTACAATTTATATTGTCCTATCTCAACAAACGATGCTATGCTTATTGGTATTATTTTTCTGCATTGCTGTACTAAAACAGAAACTTCGTCGGTCGAAGTACTGTCGACCGAGCTCTGGGTCGGTCGAAGTAGTGTCGACCGAATGGATGTCTTTAACAAATCGAAAATCTTCCAGTACTCATTTCGGTCGAACATTGGTCAACCGAAAAATTTTCTGTTCTTTTTGATTGTGATACAGTAACCTGCTCGATCGATAAATTGTCGACCGAGAATTATATCGGTCGAACAATCGTCGACCGACTGGTTTTCTGTATCAGAACTTTTATACACATCAGCAAATTAAAAAGTTTCTAACCTTATCGGACCATCACATGGGTACCAAAATCTACATTCTAATGCAGGAATGGGTCGTTGACAGTGGTTGCTCCAAACATATGACCGGAAACAAGGATGCATTTTCAACTTTTGAAGAAAAGAAAAGTGGAACGGTCACCTTTGGAGACAATGGTAAGGGCAAAATCGTTGGAATAGGTAATGTTGGAACAAATCTTGAAATCAAAAATGTTCTACTAGTTGATGGATTGCATCATAACTTAATAAGTGTAAGTCAACTATGTGATAGCGGTTATGATGTGTTATTTAACAAAACCTGCTGCAAGTTATTGATAGAAAATACTACAACTATTGTTTATGAAGGAAATAGAGTTGGAAATCTTTATATCCTTAAACCAAACTCTATGAAATCAGTAGTAGGTAAATGCTTACTTGCAAATGAAAACACCTTACAACTATGGCATAAAAAGCTTGGTCATGCTAGTTCACATGCTATTAAAAAGTTAGTAAAATATGATCTTGTTCGTGGATTACCTGTTTTGTCATTTGATCACGTTGCAAATTGTGAACCTTGTACAATGGGAAAGCAAACCAAAACATCTTTTAAATCAAAACATGTACTTAGCACCAGTAGATCCTTAGAATTAATTCATATGGATTTATTTGGACCAATGAGAACACAATCTATTGGTGGTAAACGATACTGTTTTGTTATTGTTGATGATTATAGTAGATTTACATGGGTACATTTTATTGCAACAAAAGATGACACTATTCATGTCTTTATGCAATTTTGTTCTAAGATTGAAAATCTTTTACAACATAAAATATGTACCATTAGAAGTGATCACGGTGGCGAATTTGAAAATCATACTTTTGAAACTTTTTGTACATCTCAGGGATATACTCACAATTTCTCTGCTCCACGTACCCCACAACAAAATGGTATTGTAGAACGGAAAAATCGATCTCTACAAGAAATGGCTAGGACCATGATGCTTGAACACAACACACCTAAAACTTTTTGGGCTGAAGCTGTAAACACAGCTTGTTATGTGCTAAATAGAGTCACAGTTCACTCTCATTTGAAGAAAACTCCATATGAAATAATACACTCTAAGAAACCTAGAGTTGACTACTTTCATACTTTTGGCTCTACATGTTATATTTTAAACACCAAGGATGATAGAGACAAGTTTGATTCTAAATCACAAAAAGCATTCTTCTTGGGATATTCTACCTCTAGCAAAGCGTTTAGGGTATATAACACTATCTCTAGAAAAGTTGAGGAATCCATTCATGTGTCTTTTCATGAGGAATCAAAATCTACAAATTTAGATATCATTGATCTCACAAATCAATTTGAAACTATAACCATTCCCAATGATAATGAGAAAACTCCCACATCCGATCCTCCGGTCGAAACACAACCTACACCTAGGCTGATCAAGGATCATCCCCAAGAGCTAATTATTGGAGATCCAAATGATAAAGTCAAAACTAGGTCCTCTTTTCAAGATGTTGCAAACATGGCTTTTGTCTCCATCATTGAACCTAAGAAAATATCCGAAGCTCTTAAGGATGATTACTGGATAATAGCCATGCAAGAGGAATTAAATCAATTCACTAAAAATGATGTATGGGATTTAGTTCCTAAACCACAAGATAAAACTATCATAGGAACTAAATGGGTTTTTAGGAACAAGCTTAATGAGGCAGGAGAAGTCATACGGAATAAAGCACGGTTAGTTGCACAAGGATATAATCAACAAGAAGGAATTGACTTTGATGAAACATATGCACCTGTAGCTCGACTTGAAGCTATTAGGATGTTACTAGCTATTGCTGCCCATAAAAACATTCAGTTATATCAAATGGATGTCAAAAGTGCATTTCTAAATGGCATCATACAAGAAGAAGTTTATGTTGCTCAACCACCTGGCTTCGAAATCCCAGAAAAGGACGATCATGTTTATAAACTTAAAAAGGCACTTTATGGTCTAAAACAAGCCCCTAGGACTTGGTATGAACGGCTCAAGACATATCTTTTTGATAATGGTTTCTCTATTGGAAATTCAGATTCTACTCTATTTTTCAAAACATATGCATCTGATTTCTTAGTTGTGCAAATATACGTTGATGACATTATTTTTGGTGCCTCAAATGAATCATTATGCACACAATTTAGTGACATTATGCAAAAAGAATTTGAAATGAGCCTTATGGGTGAACTAACATTCTTTCTTGGTTTTCAAATTAAGCAAACACCTGCCGGAATTTTTATAAGCCAAGAAAAATACACTAAAGAACTGTTAAAACGTTTTGGGATGGATCAATGCAAACATGCTACTACTCCTATGGCTACTTCTATTAAAATTGATAAGGATGAAAATGGAGAACCTATTGATGATTCCTTATATAGAGCCATGATTGGTAGTTTGCTATATTTAACCGCTTCTCGACCAGACATTATGTTTTCCGTTGGTCTTTGTGCTCGATTTCAATCCCAGCCTATGCAATCTCATTTTCTTGCGGTTAAACGAATTCTTCGATATCTAGCCGGCACTACTCGTTTTGGTTTATGGTATCCAAAAGGACAATCCTTGGATTTTAAAGCATATACTGATGCGGATTATGCCGGTTGTCGACTTGATCGCAAAAGTACTAGTGGTGGATGTTTCTTATTAGGTAGAGCCTTAGTATCTTGGTTTAGCAAGAAACAAAACACGGTTGCCCTATCTACAACCGAAGCTGAATATATGGCAGCTGGGTCTTGCTGTGCTCAAGTGCTTTATATGCAACAGGTTTTAAGCGATTATGGTTTTCATCTTTCATCAACACCTATTTTTTGTGACAACACAAGCGCCATAAACTTAGCACACAATCCTATTCTACACAGCCGGGCCAAACATATTGAAATCCGTCATCACTTCTTAAGGGATCACATCTCAAAGAATCATGTTTCCCTTCATCATGTTGATACAGAAAATCAATTGGCTGATATCTTTACAAAACCGCTTCCATTAGATCAATTCAACAACATTAGGAAGCAACTACTTATTACTCCATTGGAGGATGTTTTCTTTGATATCTGCGGTTCTTAAAAACGACTACTTATGTTTAGTATCAATATTGATATGAACGTTTCAATTGGTAATTTGCAAATTGTTGCCTCTTGGCTAGAAACCGCATTGCTTTACATTTTGGCTATTCAATGGACATATTTTTCGTTCATTTTTGATGGGATATCTAATTAAGGGGGAGTTTTTAATAAAATGGTTATCTTTTTGAGATGACAAAGGGGGAGAAATATATAAAACTATAACTTAATACTTATGACAAACTCAATCAATGAGTTTCATAAATATACTCTTGGCTTTACATTGAAAGTTGCTATATTCCCAAATGAACTGGATTTCATGTTCCATAATTCACTGGGGATACTAAGCACACATTTTATAAACAAGAGGAAAAGTTCCAAACGGCAATCTAAAGGTATGGCATTTATATGTTTTATATTTCCTTTATTTATATTTTGGAAATGTTTGTCATCTTCAAAAAGGGGGAGATTGTTGGCTAAATGGACATCTATAAAAATCCCTTTGTTTTGATTATGACAAACATTTCATTTTTATTTATCTAACGAGCTACTTGAGTGTGCAGGATGACACAACTATAAGGGAAATCCAACATGAAGTATTTATATTTTCATGCAAATGTAATCATTGTAAAAACTTGTACAGAATTATAATGTACAAGTACTTAGAATCGCATGTAAATCAAGCATTGGATTTTCCCTAGCTAAACACCGTAGTCATCCATTCAATAGGACCACCTATGCACACATATGTATAACTAGTGCCTAACTTGAAACCTTAAAACTGGATCTCTCTCGGTCGACCAACTCCTCGACCGAGACACCTTCGGTCGACCATATTCTCGACCGAGAAAGATCCAAGTAGCCGTTAGACATATCTGCATATAACTTGAGAAAAGAGAAGCCTGTCGGTCGACAAGTCCTCGACCGAGAGGTGTCTTGGTCGACCTTCACTCGACCGAGACGATCTCTGCAATTAGCCGTTAGACTAAACTGACAAGTTAGTTGGCAGTTGGAAATAGACGTTGCATTCAGAGAGCCTGTCGGTCGACGACACTTCGACCGAGTAGGTGTCTCGGTCGACCGTTCTTCGACCGAGACGATCTCTGACAGAATCTGCAGAGTAAAAGCAATTAGCCGTTGCTAATGCCCCTAACTTATTCCTAACGGCTAGTTAAGCACTAGGAACCCCCTGGAAGTTGTCTAGAATGTCCTTAAGCATACTTAGGCCATTCCTATAAATAGGACAAGCCATAGGACACTATAACACACTTCTTTCACTTGCTATACTTGAGAAAATACTTGAGCCCTCTTGTGCAATCTGTGTGAACTGAGCTTTGTGATCAATTGGCCATTTTCTCCTTAGCTCAAGCTCGTCCTATAGGCTAGATTTTCCTAACCCTAGCAATCACAAGTACATCATATTGGCTAGGAAAATCCAAACGCTTGATCTAGGGAAATCAAGCCTTGAGCTACAAGGATAAGTTGTATTTTCTTTTATTCCCTTCTTGTTTCTTGTATTACTTGTACTCTCCTTGCTACTCCAGGTAGGAGGCTGCGGATTGGAGAGGGTGAAGCTCTTCGTGGTGAAGAGGAAGACTTTGGACTACTTCAGAAGGCTGTCTTGACGGGAAGCTACTTCAGGAGGAAGGCTACTTCAAGGGGGAGCTTGAAGTTACTTCAAGGAAGGTTGCTTCGAGGTTGGCAAGACTACTTCAAAGTGAAGGCTGTCCAAAGGGTGTTTAGAAAGTATTGTAAATTTTATGTAACATCCTTGAGAGGTAATAAAATTTAGTACTTTCAAAATCCCGGTTGGGTAAGCAACCGGGTAGTGGACTGACTCCTTAGTATTTGCTAAGGTGGAACCACTCTAAACACCTGTGTTCCTCTTCTTAATCTTCAGTTTGGTTGTTTGAGTTTAAATTACTTTAAAATCTCTATAAAACTCTATTCACCCCCCCTCTAGAGGTTTTCATCTATATCATGACTAATGAGATTCTGTCATCAACCAACACCACAATCTAGTCTTGTGTGTCATTGCTGTCTATCTACCTTCCACAATGACATCCGACTAGGGACATAACAAGAATGTACAAACTCTTAGCATCCGTATGATCTCATCGTTCAGGTCATGAACCTGAAGGCATACGTCATTGAGTACTGTCATTCTCTAGACATTCAATCTGTCCTATCACTATCTCATATGACTGAACCTGAATGAATTGGAAGCTTGCCTTTGATGTTTATCAAATCAATCTTAATGTATCCCACCAATCATCCCATGATTGGCTCTCAGGGCATACATACCAACAGACTCCCACTTGCACTGCAAGCCAATCACTCTTGAATCATATTCATAGTGATTTTCAAACATGTCCCACATGTTACTGTGCTCTAGTGCCAACATAGTGAGTAATGGCAAGACCTTGCCAAAGTCAGTATAAATTGCATGTCTCTCATCTCTTCGTTGTACGTCACACGTATGAGATGGAGTTGCCGTAATATGCGATCTAGTATTCCATTGCTAACCTTTAGCCACATTGCATGATCAAGGATTCCAGACTTGTCATCAATGAGTGGAATATGAGTTCATCTCATGAACTTCCAGATCCATATAGTATCCACTGTTGTTCTCTAACACACGGATACTCGGCATTTCCCTTTAAATGGTTTTATTGAAACACTTCCAATTCTCAACAAACTTTCACTTTTATACATCCCATGTATATTTTGCAATTAATTTTCTGTCCTTTCAGAAGTTCGCATCAATGTAACTCTTTACATCGAACTCTGCCTTATCTCCATAGAACTAGTACTTCCCAAGTACTTATCAAGTTCTTATGGTATTCCAGTAACCCTTACTGGAAGTAGACAGACATCCACTCGTCATGTCCTACATACGAGTTATCAGGATGAGCACATCATATTGCCATGTCCTACATACAAGATGATGAATGCATTTTATTCTTGCCATGTCATACATGCAAGACAATGGGATGATTACATACATGATAGATCGATATCTATTCTTAGTGTTCCCATTCTTCATAAGAATTGGACACTTGGCCTTGAGATACTAATATCCATATAACATGGACAAGTTTTCTCCCACTGAATCTGTGCATACTGAACCCTTCAGTACAGATTGCTAATGTATGCTCTCTCTTTTCCAGGTCAAGAGATTTGTCGAGAACTATCTCTATAGATCTCTATTCCTATCATATAGGAAACATCTCTATCTTCCTTAAAGATAATTTCCACTTTTGGATTTCCATTCTAGAACAATCCCATTTCACATCAATATGTGGAATGTGAATACGCTCCCACTAAATCACAGATCCCGTCTTTATCTTTGACATATCAGTCAAACCCTTTGACTATATCATCAAAGTAAAGATCCAATTTTGAGTTGCTTATACTCAATCAATCACATTGATTAGTCCATTGTAACTTATAGACTTCATTTGCATTAGTGGATTCATAAACCTTATAGGTTGTGTCACATACACATCCTTGTTTTATTCCTCATAGGAATGTGGTTTTAGTATCCATATGCCAAATGTCTCAGTCATTAAGTTGCAATCAACAAGCATCATCCTTCTCAAAATGTTATCCATGTGTCTTAACACTTAAGACTCATATGCACTTATGGATTTCATCCAATGAGAGCTACCATCAAGGTCATACCTTATGGTTCACATGGATGTCATTTAGGATGTAATGGTCATAAACCATAACTCAAAATTTGGTTCCTCATATCTTATCAAGATAGTTGACTCATCATATGAACAACTCATCACATAGATAATTGAGGTGTATCTGTCAAGGATATAAGAACTCACAACTCCTTGTGATTCTCAATGTCCTTTATTGGTGTGGGGTATTCATTTATTAAGAAGAATTCAGTTATTTGATAATCATTCTCTAACTCCTTAGAGTATGATTCCTTCTTGATTTAGACATCACCATGCCTTAATCATGAGTTCACTATGATACACTATCATAATCACTCAGACGGATCTCAAACATTTGGTCCAAGTATTTTATTCATTGATCTCATCAAGAATTAATACTTTACCAAATTTGTACTTCATTTATGATAATCTTGAACACTTCAAGACATTCATATTGGTATTTCTCTAAGCACCATTTAGAAGTATTAGCATTTGTCCCAATAGGTATGTAAATACATCACATGTATTATACCTAATAGGATAATCATTCTCCCACTACCATTAGTGAAGATTGATTAATCATGTCCAAGATATTCATGTCTCTTACTGGTTCTCTAACCAAAAGAGTCTAGATTTATCCATCATATGGAAACTAGAAATGAATTTCTCATGATTGATGCTAATTTGATTGTTTGAGTTATCAATAACTTTAGGTATCATTTTATCTTATGCATACCATGTATCACAAGATAAACAAGGCATTGCCACAAAGATCATATCTTTAAGATTGAAACATCAACTTTATTAATTGCCATCATTGTCATACAATATGCAACAATAAAGTGTTTCTATCTATTGACAATATATGAAATAGCAGTTCTCAACTCTATTTCGTGCCCTTTAGGCTGAAATAAACTGAAAGATACTCCTATCTATGGCAGCAACACTTACTCCAATGATGGGTACTTCTTTCTTGGTCCTTTCACAAAGGCCATCACTTCTTTGCGGATATTGCATATCATATATGACATATCCATATCTAGGTATCATATACCTCGGATAAAGAAGTGGTTCATTTCATGATACCTTAGGTGGAGATCTCCATCCCCTCCTTCATCTTCTTTTGTTCTTCCAGATATAGGGGGCAATCCCTTATACACCCTTTCCCCATGTGCCTTGAGGCTGAAGACGACTTGGATTGTCAGCTAGCAATAGAACACTTCTTTGCTTTGCCCTTATCCTTGCCCTTAAGGCTTACCTTTCTCTTTGATCACATCAAAGATTATGGTTTGTCTTTCTTCATCTTTGCCTCTACTATCCTCAACATGTCCAACAACTCTGTCAACACTTGTCAAAGTTGTTCATGTTGTAGCTTATCATGAATTGTATGATTCTTGCAACATTTGCAGTATCATACCAATAGCCAACCCTTGGCTCAGAGGGAATCCTTCTCAGTCAGGTTTTCCACATACCCAATCACATTGAGTGTGTGAATCCCTTACTGGATCTCCTTCTGTCATGACATACTAGGACAGTGTCTTAGAGACATCATATGTCTCATGTTGTCTCTGCAACTCACAGTTCAGAGAACACAACATCAAGCACTCCTCATCAATGTCATCCTTAGTATGCTTCCATAAGCATACTTTCAGCCATTGATGTGGTGGGATCGAGTTCATCTGGTTCTGGTATAACTAGGACTTAGACCTTTCACTCTTTGATTGAGAACACTTCTCATCATCATCCTAACCAGTCGTGGAATTATTCCCATTTAATTTGTTGGTCTCAAAGACCGATCGCAAATAAAGTGATTGGTTGATTAACCATTTATTTTAACAAAAAGGAAATATATGCAATTTTAGTCCAAAAACTCATTTTTGACTTGTTTGATTGATTTGAAAAGTTGACGATAAAATTAGGCCTTTAATTAATTATCGCTCCCACTATTTTAGTTCAAATTGATAGCCCTCACCATCAATTCGGAAGATTGCAGCGTACAACCTTCTAGTGGGCAAGATCCTAAAATCCTCTAAGCCATGGACCAGCTAGGGCTGTCACCCACAACATAGATCTCTCAGGTAGGCAACTTTTGCCAATTGCATCATATGCAACTCTTGATAAGATGTCATCTACAACTCCTTGCAATGATCATCTCCATGCCTCAAGGTACTAGATCCCATCTAGACCACCTTGTTAAGTCTGACCCAAAGCAAACACGATGAATATGCACCCTGCTAGGGCAGACCCACACATTCATCCTTCACGCTTCCATGAGGTAGACGGTGCACCACGCTAGGGCGTGCCCACACTTGGTCGAACAAGCTTTTCACGTGTGTCGCATTTGGAAGGCATCTAAAACTTAATATTTTAATGAGGGATTTGGTTTTATATACATATACATATCCAATCACCACAATACATAGTATGTATCATATACATGCTATATCCCACAGAAAACATGCACAAAACGATAAAAGCGATGATTATGGCCATCCTAATGTGATTCCTCGAGCCAAGAGGAATCACGGTCATCTAGGTCTACATCACATGCAACCTGTATAAGATGAACTCTGTGCCTTGCCATCTGAGTAGATCAACTCATCACATGAATGATCTGTACTCTCCAGCCGGTCGTCTGGGTGCCACCAGCCGATCGGTTGGCTCCTCCAACCGATTGGTTCGCCTGGTCGTCGTGCATCTCGTCATGTCCGCCACCCGCTCATCTCGCTCCTCGAACCGGTCATCAACCGATCGGTTCACTCCTTGAACCGACCGTCTGGAACGTCAACCGATCGGTTCACTCCTTGAACTGATCGTTTCAGCTGTCGTCTTGATGTCCGCCGGTCTTTGACATAACAGGAAATAAAATCTATCCTATTATTACATTGCTTTTAAAAAGGGAAACCCCGATTTACATTCGGGGGGAGCAAAGGTAGGAAAGAATCTCGAATTATTTCGAGTTACATCAGGAATAAGAGAGGGAAGATCGGTGTGCAGACCGAGATGCAAGCAACCACAAACAACCACACACAGATAGGGGTTTATAGGCCATAATCACGCTACACACATCCACCACAAAACTCGTTTAAGGGCGACGCATATCGAGTGCATTAATAATACATATCATATATGTAATTAGGGATTTGTGGATTTAGGATTGGACATGCATAAAGCCGATATTATTCGCATCGCATGCAATAAATAAAGGTGACAAACCAAAATCGATCATATCGATATTCCTAAAATATAGAACAGCTGATGTGGCTCTGATACCACTGTTGGGTTTTAGGGGAGACAGAGAAGGCAGCGGAAACAAAAATTTTCTCCCCCAACCCATACCGAGGAAACGCGTCAACGTCTATATAATAGGAAAGGATGGTTTGTGGAATCATACCTTGTCCCGAGGCTTGCTCGGCGACAATACCTCGCGCAATGCGCGGTCTTCAACTCTGGTCTTGGATGGCGTCTGTGCAGCTCCTGGTCGCACCGGGACTGACGACTCCTCCTCCTACCGGACTATCGAATGACAGTTGTCCTCCTGAGCGGCAGTGTCCTCCCGCCTCTGTAGTAGTCCACACGGACCACCTGGAACTCCACACTCCTTGTCCCACAAGGAAGTGGAAGGAGTCGCACCCTCCTGTTGACGTACTAGTCGCCAACACACTCTCCTGCTACTAGTTGCAACTGCAGTTGTCCTTCCCTTGCTGCACCTCCCTTTTTGTGGGAAGCACTTGCTCGGGATCTCTCACGGTTACCAAAACCAGAGAGAACGACAACTTCGCAAAGCAACCGGCTTGCATTGAGTTGTACTTTGAGAAGCCCCCAATACCCCTATATATATAGGCAGGTCATGGGACAGGGTTCTCTGTGCCCGGCAATACGGGACTAAAGCAGGAGTAGAAGGGTTCGAGAATTTTCCACAAAAAGCAACCGGTTCGCAACTTGAAATGATCGGTTCATAACTGAACCGATCGGTTCGGCCATTGAGCCGATCGGTTGGACCTGAGCCGATCGTTTGGGGCACTCCAACCGATCGGTTGGTGCCCTGAACCGATCGGTTCATGGTCCTAATCCGGCTCAAAAAGACTTTCCTTGTTTCATTCTCAATTGGTATCATATACCAATGTTATTCCCAATCGAATTGGGGAAATTTGAAACCAAAGGAAAATTCTTGCCGACATGACTTTCCCAACTGGTCGGTTGCACCAGTTGAGCCGATCGGTTCAACTCTTGAACCGGTCATTTCAACCTGGGCATGAGCCGATCGGCCTGGACACTCCAGCCGACCGGTTCAGCACCTCAGCCGACCGGTTCATCACATGAGCCGATCGGTTGGGAGCACAGGTTGGGCAAAATCAGTCAATTGCGATTTCAATCAATCTGATACTCCAATCAATGCGTCCAACACCTTGAACCATATGATATTGAGCTATCGACTGATTGAGTGTTTAATTGAACTACTAAACTCCTTTAGTAATCAATCTAAACATTGCTTTGTGGACAAAACTCCTCTTCCAGGTTAAATCCTATGTGTGTGACCATGCAGGTCCATTTCACGTTGGCAGTGAAAGTCCATAGCACTTATGACTTCACAAGCAAAGAGCGGTGCCTAGTCACACATCATTGCTACCCAAGTGAAAGTAGAAAGTTGGAGAACAACTTTCATCCTACAATCCGTGAATGGTGTTACAGTGAATGTATAATTCCTTTGTCACTGATATCCCGAATGAACTCAAGGCATGGAACAGTCATCCTGTCAACATTCATTCACTTTCTTGATCTCAGAGCAGATTGAAGGAGATATGTATGACATCAATATCACATACTGATTCACACATGCGTGCGCACGCCTATCTCAATCCTACTCATCAAGTGGCCTTGGATATCAAACTCCCTCAGGAGGGACAAATCCCATATCTATCACTCACCCCTCAAAAGCCCCATGTGTCAAAGCCACCCAATCATCACCTTTATAACAACCCATGTTCCAGGACTGCGTTTGATGATGTCAAAGTGTGCCCAACGACATGTGTTGAGTGTAGTGATTTCAGGTCAAAGAATCACACTCACCACCATCACTGTGAGTACTGACTGTGACTACCATCTCATGGTTCCATGTGTCAAACTCACGGTGGGTCTGTCCGGTACCTTGTTCTCTAACAAGTACCTATGTGTTTGGTTTGATATCTCTATATCATGACTAATGAGATTCTGTCATCAAACAACACCACAATCTAGTCTTGTGTGTCATTGCTGTCTATCTACCTTCCACAATGACATCCGACTAGGGACATAACAAGAATGTACAAACTCTTAGCATCCGTATGATCTCATCGTTCAGGTCATGAACCTGAAGGCATACGTCATTGAGTACTGTCATTCTCTAGACATTCAATCTGTTCTATCACTATCTCATATGACTGAACCTGAATGAATTGGAAGCTTGCCTTTGATGTTTATCAAATCAATCTTAATGTATCCCACCAATCATACCATGATTGGCTCTCAGGGCATACATACCAACTTATTTCTTATCATAAACCTAAAAGTGACGTCCACTCCAATAAATAATTTAACTATCATAATATTGATTTCTTTAGATGACATGTAGTGGCTAAATCCTATATGGATTGTAATATAAGTCACTTACTCATAATCTAGTTTGCAAACTATATAATATGATTTTATTGGTAAGCTCTAATTAATATGTATCTTTCCATGTTGAAATTTAAAAGAAAGAGTGTGGTGAATAGGTATCATTTAATTTATATTCATGTTTTTAGTTATTGGTTTCCTTACAAAATATATTCTCACTTTTATGAGGTAAACTAATTTGGTACTTAGGGGAAGCTAGACTTGGATTGATTTAGTCACTTAATTTTTTTACTAATTTTTCCTTGTCAAACCTATCAAAACTAGCATGGATGAAGTCTCTAGTCTAGTTGGATCGTGATATTTGCATTGTCTTTCGTATTCAAATATCGATTAATCAGTAATGGCCTACTATATGTAGTTTCATCCTTTCAAGTGTAGTACTATTATTTTGTTTCTCAACATTTTTATGATCGATTTTATATTAAGTGATCTTCATCAACCTAGACTAGCTATAAAAAAAAATTGCCTTATGACCATTCCCATTACCAAATCATAATCTTTCTGCATCATCAATCGATGTGTAAATTGATTTTTAATTTCGGTTTCCATTTCCTCCTTGTAGTTTCTCCCGTATGGATTTTTCATCATTGTATGAAGTAGGCTAACCACTTATTGTTTTAGATCCCCTATAAGGCTTCCCTTGTGTCATGTATTATCTTATTCACATCCAATGTTGACCATGTATGGGCTAGCATGGTAATGGCTTTTTCTTGTTCTTCTTTTCCACTTGCGGCTCTTCTTCCCATCTCCATATACATATAGTTGTTCCCATATCCATACACATCTAGTTAACCTTAACATTGGATTTGATCAAGTGTGTGTTTCTACATTTTATTGTCCTCCAATTTAAAGGGTATCTTCAACATAATTATTTTTCAGATAGATTTGGTTGATCATATATAGTCAAACTTGATTTGATTATATCAAGAAGTCAATAATAATAGGGTTATTTTATCATATTTGATGATATATATACTCAATCATTATCAAGGGAGGTCTAATTGATTTATGACAATGCCTACAAAATCCTTTAAGTAATAATTTATAGTGAGTAATCACATATGTAATATGTCTATAAAGGATTTGATGCTCACATTTATTTGTATTTAATGGAAATACAATCTGAAAACATGAGTAGTAGTAGAGGTTGTTGTCACTCATTCACCTAGTGCAAATGGAGTTGGGGAGACAAACACGGTAAAGGCAATATGAGTGGAAAAAATATTCAAAGGCACAAACTACAAAACCTTAGACAACATCAAAGATTGATTGTGTTATAATAATTGCAAGGTACGTGGGGCCAATCCTTTGAGAATCGGTACAAGGGATGCTCCTTTGTGGGTGTCTATACTACCTAAACTTATAGAGAATCTAAGGGCTCTCCACATACCCATGGATAATTTCCTTACGGAAGGAGTATAACCATGTGATTGAAAAGAAATGCTTCAGTAGGGAAATATTGGCTATGATTCTTACGTGTGTGCTTCATGGTTGCTTAGTGAATCCTAAAGGCTAAACTCTATGGTTTAGACTTCAATTCTACCCCCAAAGTCTCTTCTGCATTACAAGTATGCATATCTAACACAACCATCACAATCCATGTCGTAATAAAAGGCTACATATTGTCCAAAAATTCTAACACCCCTCCATCATACTAAACATTGTGGTGATGTTTTTTTTCCAACAAATAATCCATATTTCATGGCATGGAACTTGTAACATAGTGGATATGTCATTATTTGATGTAAAATTTGAACTAACAACTCATAATTATTGAGAATACTTAGAATACACTAAAGGGTTTTATAGATGTTGTTTAAGATTTATTTAGAGAACATTAACGTAATATTATATTTTTATCTACCATATGTCATGGAGAATGTAAGGGGAAAACGTGTTTAAGTCAATATGTGTCATATATGGGAATTTAACATACTCTACCTTTCATATTTGTAATAGAGTATATGTATAATGTCAAAGGTTGTGCCATTTGGATAACTGAAAAATTTGGGTATTTGGATCTGTATGAGAATCTTTGTTATGGAAGAACCAACAAAAACCACCATGTATCTAAGAATGTGTTCTACTACTTTTGGTTGCAGTCAATATAGACCCTTGGTGTGTCATCCATGATTTAGCATGGACATAGAAAGAAAAACAAGGTTGTCTAGGTCAAACTACATAGTTTTTGTAAGCTTGATATTGATAACTCAACCCTTTTCTTATAAATTTGTAGCATACCAAAACCTAAACTTATATCCCTAGCAATCCTACTTCCCTGAATAGTGTACTGACAATATTAGTTTGTAATAAACCCCAAACAAGATGTAAGGACACATATATTCTTAATAATATAATGGTGAAGGTTAGGTTTGATAAAGCTTAGGTGGTTATTATCAATAGCTAAAATAGTAATGAGACAATTTGTATGATAAATCCAAAACCTCGTGATGTAAACAAAAATCCACCCCAAGTTGATAAATGAATCAATAAATTGTAATATATATATATATATATATATATATATATATATATATATATATATGGTAACTCTAGCAATATATGGCTTGTTATGTAGTTGTAATGGGAAATATATATAGACAAATAAATACATCACACACCCATCAGTTTTTTATTCCATTAATAAGTCTAAAATAAGCTATCATATCCAAATTAGTAAGATTAATATAATATATTCTAAATATACATAAATAGGATAGTAAACACCAATGGGTGATTGGTTTGCACATAATATAATTGTAACAACATTAAATGGATTTGTAAGGATTTGGGTAAAACGAATGATAATATTTGAAAATATACACTAATCAAAAGTGACTGTATGACTATATTATCCTAAAATAAATTGAATTCTAAGATATTAATGGTAGATGATATTTTGGATGGAAGATATGAGAGGGATCACTTTTAACCCCAACATGTTAAATGACTTAAAGCATAATCTCAAACATATAATTAATGACAAATGCATAATGTACATACTTATTTTGGTTATCATGCCACACTTCTTTAATTAGTTCTTGTCTGATAGCCCAATTTTTTATAGAAGATAATAACATTGATGGTAACCCTAATTCTTATAGTTTGATTTTATGTAAATGGTTTCATATTTGTAATTTATTGTTCCAAACACACTTTCCTCCAGAATTTTGTTTGGAGGATGTTTCATGTGTTGGTATGTATGACCATAGAGCCAATCATATGATGATTGTAATGGGACATCATATACTTGATTTGATAATGATAAAGGTAATTCCATCTATTATATTTTTATCAATCATGAGATGATGACACAAACATAGTAGATGTCTAAAGAATGATGTTACTCAATGATATAAGTGTTCTGGTTGAGGATCTTAATAATGAGATCATATGTATGATAAGAGTACATAAATTATTATTATGTTTGTAGTCGGATGTTACTGTGGAAGCAAAATACACAATAGTAATAAATAAGACTAGAATATGTGTCATTTGATGATAGATTCCATTAATCATGATATGTGATATCAAACCAAATACATAGGTACATGTTAGAGAATAGTGTATTGGACATACCCACCTTGACAGTGATACATTAAGACCATGAAATTGTAGTTAGAATCAATTTTCATAGTGATAGTGGTGATTGTGGTTCTTTGACCTGAAATCACTGCACTCATCACATGTCGTATGATGTCCTTTGACATCATCCAACATGGCCTTGAATAAGGGTTACTTTAAAGGTGATGCTCAGATATGTTGTAACACATGGGGAATGATTGCAAGTGATGTAGATGGGATTTGTCCCTCTTGTTGGGGTTGATATCCTGGCCACTTGATAAGTGAGATGGAGAAAAGTATGTCCATACTCATGCGAAACAATACATGATATGTGATCTCACATGCATCTCAAACAGTCTACTCTATTTCAAGGAATATGGATTGAACGCTAAGAGGATTACGATTTCATGCCTTGAGTTCAATCTTGATATCAGAGGCAAAGGAACTATATGATCCCGGTAGCACTAATCACATATTGTCGGTTGAAGTTGTTATCCAACTTTCCAATTACTTGGGTAGCAATGATGTGTTGCTAGATACCGCTTATTGCTTGTGATGTCATAAATTGGTTATGAACATTGACTACCAATGTAATTTGGGACTTATAGGGTCACACACATAGGATGAACCTGTAATAAGAGTTTATTCATGAATCATGTTTAACTTGATTACTAAAGTGTTTAGGTATTCAATTTAAAACAATGCCTCATTGATGAAGTAGACTGTGAAATGACTGGTTCAAGTGTTGAACCGATCGATTCAATTATTAGATCAATTTAAACAACATTGGTTGAACATTGCCTGAACTGGGTCATGGACTGACCGGTTCACTTGGTGAACTGGTGCGAACCAATTCAAGGTCTAAAACAACTGGTTTCACTATTGAACCGTCCAGTTCAATGATCAATTCAATTGGATCAAGGATTGATGTTGATGTCATATTATGCATTAATCGATTTCTAGGGTTGTGACTGTACATTACTTTTCAAGTTGCCCTCAAGTTTAATCTCCTTTGCAATCTTAGGGCTTATTGGAATCTTTCATGGAATTGAATTAGACACATGGTATAAACCCTTATTTGTTGTCATTACTTAGTAGTTTCATTCAATTGCTAAATTTCTTGTGTTTTCATTTTTCTCCTCTTACCAAAACAAAATTCTATGAAACACTATGAAAATAGAGAAAAGAAAGAATATAAAACCTAGTATTTATATTATGTTTGAAAATAGGAAATGTGGTGAATTGACTGATTCAAGTGTTGAACCGATTATTTCACATGTGATTCAACCGGTTCAATAGTGAACCAACCAGTTCATCGTTTGTAGCTTCAAAAAAATTCATGAAATTTAATCTCTTCGACTCTCAGATGAACAGGAAACCATGACCCTGGCCATCCTATATAAAGGGGGTCAGTTTAGACTTTTAGAGACACAACAATAAGTTCTGACAATTGCTTTCCTCTCACAGTTATGGTAACCTGAGATCCCGAGTAAGTCCTATCTGTAAAAGGGTCAACGAGAGAGAGACAACAAGGAAGAGTGAATCAACACCAACACGTTGACGTTCAAAGGGACAACTCCTTCTCGTTGGCTCTGGTAGAGCAATATGTGTAAGGAGTGGGACCCAATAGTGGGCCCACTCATTGGTATAAACATGAGCCATGAAATATTTAAGTAGTAGAAAACATAACTATTTACAAAGTTACAAAATATGCCCATGTACATAACTTTCTCACCCTAAGGGTGGTACATAGAATGAAAGCATTAAATCTATATACACATGATCCCATATGCAGAGGGTAATAAGGCTATCTCAAGTTGTCCTTATGTTCACCAATGATCTCATAATCATCCTGAGTCTCTATCCTATAAATTACCTACACCTGGGTGGAGGGAACACCCAAAAAATAGAAAACAAAAGAGTACGAGTCAGCAAAAGTTGAGTATGTACATTAGAAGATTAACTAGGGCATTATTTATTTCAAAATTAACATAGGATGTTCCCATCAAAGAGGGGGCCATGGAAACTAGGTAAGTTTTAGTGAGAAGTAACAAGAGAAAGAATTTCCAAAAGAATGAGGCAATATAACTAAATAATTGAGAGAACACATCTTGTCATTAACATCCACAATATCACAACAATCATAATCATTTGCATGCATATATATTTGGACTCAATAGCTAAAGTACGACCAAGACACTGCTGGATCTTTGGTCTAAAAAAATAGGTGGAATAGCACACCCTGGGCGGAAATAACACGCCCATGTATAAAGAGAGGTGGAAATAGCGCACCCCAGATAGAAATAGCGCGCCCTAATGGTTGTGCTCATGCACCATACAATAGATATCTAACTAAATTACCAACATGCATAAATAGAGTGCCAAGATATGGTATAATCCATCAATCAGGTTTTCAAATCCAAACAAAATAGCAAGTGGGGTCATTGACCCAATTCAACATGATAATAGTAATTTTAGAAGAATAACAATAAGTCCAATTGAGAGTATATGATTTGTTCAATAAATAAAACAAGAGCCAGTATTTCAAAAGTTGCCTCATTATGGGAAAATTTAGTCATATAAATGCCCAATTATAAATAGGGAGGAGTACATACCTTACACGTCCAAAAGTTAACTCTAATAAGGTACTTGGTCCACTGTGTCACCTCTTCCTCCTAGAAGTATATTATTTTATGTCAGTCAAGATAAATCAAACACGTGTATTCATTCTCAAATTGTCTACATGTATATAGTTCTTATCCTAATGTTGAACACTTAGTGTCATATTAGGGTTGTTAATCTTTTTAAATGAATATGTGTTCCATTTGACATCCATTTTGTTTATTAGATCCCTCCTTAGGTGTATAAGTTAAGACATAGGTATGTTATATGTGTGGTTAGTAGTATTCATTTTCCAATTTCAGTTTTGTAATGACATTCTCTCTTGTTAACATATATCTCAATTCGGTCAACTAGGTCAAGGATATGTCTTACATTAGATACTATCGACTAAAATACACTTATACGAGTAAGTTTGTAGGAACATAGTGTCAACCAAGCAGTTATTTGCAAAGTTAATATCCTTTATGTATATTATTTCTCTCTTATATCAATTTATTTAAATTAGCAAACTAGATAAATGTAATGTCTATATTTAATTGCCATTTGTTATACACATATATACCTAGGGTTATGATTCACAAAAAGAGTGAATCATTACTTGTATTGTACCCTTGGTAATTTCTAACTATACATGGTTTGTTATTAATGTAATTACACTAGTGTATGTTGTTACAATGTGATTAGATTAGTAGTTCTTAAGGTCTAGATATTGGATTAGCTTGGTTTAATACTCAAATTCTCTTGCATTGCATGAGACATACTATCTAACCTGAGTATTAAAACTAGATACCTTATATGCTTTTGGAAGCATTATGTTTACATTCTTATACGAATATACCACCATGATATTTTTAGGTATAGATAAGTGGGCTAGTCTAGAAACTTCATCAACTTTTCATCACTAAAACTATTAACTTACTGTTTCTATAAGGTGGATGACGACTGGTCCTTGACGACCAGTCTCTAGTTCGAGGGTGTCTATATACTTCTGTATACACTGTATTTTTACACCTTATTCTCCATCAGTGATGGGAGAGAGGATGAAAAGGTTGGATGTCTTAAGGAGTCCCCTGTTAGCAACATTGTTGTCCCGAGCGTGATGGGAGAAAGGAGATGGGTAGCAAGAACGTGGGTTTCCAGTCCGGTAATGGTGGAGATGTTCTCTGGATTGAAGCCAGAGGACGCCTGTTGAGTCTGGGCGTGCAAGGGAGGATGTGAAATGAAGAGGGCACCTATGATGGAGGTTGTCGAAGTAGTATCTGGCCTAAGTAGTTGCAGGAGATGGTGGATGCTCTTTCTTTATTGAAGTTGCTAGCATGTGTCACAGTGATGGAGGAGGTGGCGTCTAGCTTATTTTCAAGGATTGCAAGGGCCATTACTATCTACTACATTGGAAGGACGAAGATGAAGTGGTCAGAATGTTGGACAAGATAGCACTGCTCCTCAAATCCCTGTATTGGCATCAAGGAGCATGAAGGCATATGATGCTAAAGAAGATTTCAATACTCCCATGATTGTCTATGGCAGCATGACAAGGGATGGCATGGATGCTTGTTGTCACAGATGTATGGTGCTGAGGAAGAGGGAGGTATGTGCAGAGGGATATTGGAGAATATGGAAGAGTACAATGACTTCAGATCTCATCTGGAAGGTTTGAGCATGATCGAGTTTTCCAATTTTTTGATCTGATATCGAGGAGGGTCAAAGTGGTGGTGGTGGTGTGTCTTGCCATGGTGATGAGTGATTGTCAGGGTGAGGGGATGATCGACTTGCTGCACTTTATGATTGAGCCAAGACCTTAGTGTGACCAGGGGGCTCGGAGAGGAAGGCAATATGGTAGTCTGCAAGTTTGGGGGTTAGGTGTTTGAGGCTAGGCAACATCTGAAGGATGCAGTTCACGGTGGCTGGCATAGAAGGATGGTTGTGGTGTTGCAAGTTTAAACAAGGTGGCATTCTCGTGATAGAGAGGAAGAAGATGGAGACGTTGGCCTCCCTGGCGGCTAGGGTTTATGCTGCCATGAGAAAGAATATGAAAGGAAGGAGGAAGGAAGTCAAAGGGATAAGTGGGAAAGAGTGAGGAAAGGCAGAACAAGAGAGGAGAAGAGGAAACAGATGGAGGAGGGGAAGAGGATCGGAGGAAGAGGAGAGGAAGGAGGGCATCAATTACCTGCGGTTGGCATTAGCATAAGAACCACAACTAAGGAGTGGAAGATGTGGGGGAGGCCGCGTGAACTAGGGGAAAGGAGGAAGGCATTACAAGATTTATAAATCCTAGAATTGACCAATTAAATGAGTAGATTAATTATATCTAGGTAACTTATTTCATTTACTTAGAAGATAAATTGAGGGAGCAAGTGTTACCTGAAGGGCATGAAATTTCATAGGTTGGCTGATTGGACTATATAAAAACCTAATTTGGAGTCAATTTTACCTTTTGACATTAATTGGTGTTCAATTTTATCACTTGTGTGTTACTGATCCATTATATGCATTTATTTCACCTATTTGATCAACTAGTATATAATTTCTCTAATTTTATTTGATACTATAGATCTAGGAAGATCCTAAAGTACCAATTTAGAGGTAACCACTATTGATTGGCGTATTGTACATCTAACCCTACTAATAAATTGATTTGTTTGTTTTATTCTACAAAATGCAAATATGAACAAATATTGGATTCGAGATATTCCAAATTGAATATAAATTAGGGGATACCATTACTTTATGTTATAGTACTTGAAAGGGGCTCAGAAGAGGGAGGGTTAACATATATACTCATATTTGGGTATGTTACAATACGTAGTTCTCGGTAGTCTGCATCGACTACTAGAGGCGTGGAGGCCATTGCCACCCTCTAAGAGGACAACAATCACTATCATTTGTGGTGATGCAACAATTGTCTATATGCGCCTTGTGAAGAGCGCACATTACCGCTGCAAGAGTAGTCAGTGGACTTGCTCTAAGACCAGGTATATATCTTGCTATCCTCTTTCCTGGATACATTGTTATTAATGTGTTTAGCTGGTTTGGGAATCAAGAATTATTTTTTGTTTCAACTACCTTATCTATTGCCTCGATTTCTCAGTAATGGTGTTAAAGCCATATCAATTTACAGTGTATCTGGATTTAAATAGATGTGATCGGATTTAGTTATATCATATATTTTATTATATATGGTGTGGATATTAGAATGATTAATGTGCATATCCGATTAAATATTACATATGATCCCAACATATATATGTATATATGATATATATGCAATCAATACACATCGACTCTAGAAATGTTTTGATGGTGGATGTAGTTATGGCCAAAACCCTTATGGATTGTGTGCATGGTTGTTTGGTTTAATTTTTGTTGTTATTCTGTTTGCATATTGAGCCTCTCCCCTCCTTTTCAAATATAAATAAAATTCTCCTCTTCCTATATTCCCCTCAAATGTAACTCAAGATTTTCCATTTTACAATTTAATATGGAATATGATAGTTTTAATTTATATTGTGTCATGAGAATGCGTTCTGCACTAGACAAATGGATCAGATCATAAGTCGAATCGATCGACTAGAAGAACGAGGAGGACAAACGATAAGAGGATGAACCGATCAGCTAGTGGCCCAACCGAGACTGGAGGAGTCCAGACGTAGCTTGAAGCGAAGACCAGATGGTTAGTCCCAAAGACTAAATGACAGACCAGGAGGCCAATCAATCGGTTCAAGAGTTGAATCAATCAACCTAGACTACTTTCAGCATATATCTTCATCAAAAATAGGTTGCTACATATGATGTAGACCTTAGGTGGTAGTAATTCCTTGCGAATCTAAGAAATTTTATTAGTGTGGTCGTAACCATCACTCATGTTTTATAATTGCATGTTTCATGTATAGATATAGTATGTATATGATACATATAAGCATGTGGTGATTAGATATGTAAATGTTTAAATATAAAATCCCTCAATTAAATATTAAGTCTTAGATGCTTTCCATAAGCAACACAAATAAAAAGCTTGATCGACTAAGCATGGTGCGTTGTCCATCTCGTGGAAGTGTGACGGTAGTTATGTGGGCATGCCAAGCAAGGTACATTATTATTATGTTGGCTTTTGAGTCAGACTTAACTAGGTGACCGTAATGAAATTAAGTTCCTATAAGTATGAAGACGACTATACCAAGGAATTGTGCATACTATCTATCCAAGAATTGCATGAGATGCAATTAGAAAAATGTTGCCTACCTTAATAATTGGTTATGGACGCTGGAGTTGGCTGGTTAATAAATTAATTGCTTTGGGTCTTGTCTCACTAGAAGGTTGTGCATTACAATCTTATAAATTGATATGTGAGGGCTATCAATTTGAACAAATAGTGGGAGCGATAATTAAAAGCCTTATTAATATTGTCAAACTTATCAAATCAAATTGAATCAAAAATATTTTGATAAAATTTGCAAATATTCCTTCTTAGAATCTAATGGCAAACACAAACATGTTTTGATTGCGATCGGTCCTTGAGAAGGACAAGATGACAACTTCCATGACTTGTTCATGACATTGGGAATCGTTCTTACTCAAGAGCACAAGCTCTATGTCCTTGAAACACTAGAGTCAGATGAACCTGCTCCTGTCGCACAAGGCTCTAGTAGAGTTTCAGGAATGACGACTGGCCCCACAAACCACCACTAGCCTTACCTGCGCACTTTGTCCACACTGACGCGCAAGCCAGGATCAACTTCTCGACTGGTCACCCATCCTAGTACTACTCTAAGATGAGCACGCTTAACTATGGAGTTCTTTAGTAATGGGATCCCGGAAAAGGAGGTGCACCTTGGTGATATGGGTAGTCCAATCATTCCTTTTAAGATCATGTTATCCGAGGCCTCAAATCTTGAGATGTTACAATCTCCCCCACTTAGACTCTTGACGTCCTCGTCAAGGCTCAACTATAAGGCCTCATAATCTCTTCCCCATTTCAGTACAGACCCACAATAGCCCATGGACATCCAACTCCCGATCACAGAATACCAGCGCAAGGGTGGCTACGTCAACCATGGACATCCCTTTCCTACATGCCTGGACCGCATGGCTCAAGATGGCATGCCATGCCAATGTGGGCCCCACCTACTAGAGGGGAATTGGCTCTGATACCATTTGTAGCACCGGGGCCCACTGCCCAAGGCTCTAGTAGAGTTTCAGGAATAACGACTGGCCCCACAAACCACCACTAGCCTTACCTGCGCACTTTGTCCACACTGACGCGCAAGCCAGGATCAACTTCCCGACTGGTCACCCATCCTAGTACTACTCCAAGATGAGCACGCTTAACTATGGAGTTCTTTAGTAATGGGATCCCAAAAAAGGAGGTGCACCTTGGTGATATGGGTAGTCCAATCATTCCTTTTAAGATCATGTTATCTGAGGCCTCAAATCTTGGGATGTTACAACTCTGAAGATGCCAGGAATGTCAAATGCATGATGCTATGATCAATGAACTATGAGTTGTAAAGACAACATGAGAACATGGATGTTATTTAGCTGGTTACACATCTTAAGAACATGTACCAAGATCTAGCAGGATAAGAGAGATACGATGTCTCTAAGGCGTTGTTCAAGTGCAACATGGAAGAAAGAGATCTAGTAGGTCACCATACACTCAAGTTGATAGGGTATGTGGAGAACCTTGTTAGACTAGGATTTCCCTTGGGTCAAGAGTTGGACACATATGTGATTCTGTAGTCACTGCTAGAATCATACATATACTTTGTCATGAACTAAAACACGAATGATTTTGATAAGCCATGATCCAAATTACTTGGCATGTTGAGGAAAGTTGAAGCGCATATGAAGAAGGATAAACCCATATATGTAATGATGATTACTAGAAGGAAATCCAAGGGCAAATGCAAAGATAAGAATAGTGCTAAAGCTATCCAGAAACCAAAATATTCTACACTGAAAGCTAAAGGAGGAGTCAAGAAGGATGGAAAGTGCTACCATTGCCACCAGGCTAGACGTTGAAAAAGAAATTGTCCTCTTTGTCTGGAGGAACATAGGAAGAAGAAAGAGTTAGAGATCTCCACTTCAGGACCCAAGAAGAAGTTAGATAGAACTGCTCAGAGCAAGAGTTGCTACCACTGTGGTTGGAACCTATCATTCATGGGCATGTAATAGAATTAGTGAATTACTACTATGTACCCGCTATTAATGAAAAACATCATGTATCTTTTATGGACAAGAATGTTATGAATATAATTGATGTTTTACTTTCAAAGATAAGATCTTTTATGTCAATGGTCCTAATGTCTCATAGTTTATATTTGATAGTTCTAGAGATAGCTATATAAACTAAATGACTTGAAGTCTCAAACAATAAATACCTATAACATTTTCATCTAAAGCACATAATGAGAAATGCATTTCTAGAATCCATAATGATGGTTATCTAGACTCTATTGGTTATTGAATCAAAAGAGACATGCAAGTCTTATTTGTTGGGCAATATGACAAAAGGACCTTTTAATATATACAATGGGTGGGCGAGTATTCTATTAGGGATCATACATATTGATGTATATAGACCTTTTCAATTAAATGCTACATGTAGTTGATAGTACCACATTATATTTGTTGATGATCTTAGTAGATATGGTAGTTTGTATTTAATGAAATACATATTTGAATCTCTTGAAGTGTCCTCCAAGGATATCATGAATCAAGTACATAACCCACTTGGTATAAGTAATGAAACTCTTCGATATGATTGATGTGGAAATATTTCACCAAGAGTTTTAGGACCATTTGGGATACCATGATAGTGTATCATGATGAACTCCACTTGACACACAATGATAATGTATCATAATATTGTATTAGAAAAAGGTATCACACCCTATTATTCATGGTGCGATCATCAATAAATCTAGTTGATCTTCTAATTCCTTTGGGGCACATGCTTTATACTAAACAATGTATCGTCTAAAATGGTTAAAAAGACACCATATGAGATATGCCATGGGAAGTGTCATGATATGTATTTTATAAGGATTAGGATTGAAAGCTCATATAAAAATAGTTTCTTGAAAAAGGTTTGTCCACAAATCACATAAATGTTATTTTGTTGAATAATCCTTTATATTCCAGTCCAACAACAAAAGTGTTTGTTGCTAGGATGGTTGTATTCCTCAAGGGAATTTAATTACAAATGAATTAGTGGAAAAAAGTAGAACTTGAAAGGTTTGAGACCAACAAGAAAACATTGAACCTAAAGAGGTACAGTAGGAACAACGAGAATCACAAATCCTTGCGGAATCTCAAGTTCCTTATGTAACAAAAATCTCATAGATCTAGTAGGACACACCTTGAATTTGAAAGATTATGATATCTTATAAATTAAGAAGGTGGTGAGTTGGTCATAGATGACAAGACAATAGCCTACCTAAAACATATTGAGGGATCAAAGTTTGAGAAATGGCTTGAGGCCATGAGATCCAAGATGGAGTCCTTGTAAACCAACATGGTATGACCTAGCTGGATCCACCTGTAGGAGTAAATCCCTTAGGGTGAAATTGGGTCTTCAAAAGAATACTATCATGGATGGTAATGTATTATTAACCTATAAGAGCACATGGGTTGTAAAGGATTTCAAACAAGTTCAAGGCATTGAACATGACAAAATCTTTGCACCAATTGCCATGGTTAAATTCATCATGATCATGCTTGCCATTGCAACTTAATATGACTATGAGATCTGGAAAAATGGATATTAAAATCGCATTCCTTAATAAGAATAATGTAGAGGATGTGTACATGACACAAGATGAAATTTTTATAAATCCAATTATTGCAAATAAAGTATGTAAGTTACAAAGGTCAATCTATGGATTGAAGCAAGCATCTCAAGAACTGGAATATTATATTTGACAAGACAGTCAAAGAGTTTGACTTTAGTCAAAATGAAGATGAAATATGTGATTACAAAAGGTTTAGTGAGAGCATATTTATATTCCACACAATAATAACATCCTTATCCTATAGATATTAAAACATGGCAAGGGAGTACCTTCACTATGAAGGGTTTAGGTAAAGCATCCTATATGATAAGAATCAAGGTATATAGAGATAGATCTAGAAAGATTGTTGACCTAAGTAAGCACACATACATTGGTAAGATGTTGAAGGGGTTTAACATGCATGACTCAATGAGAGAAAATTTGTGAAATTTGTCTATCAAGAGTCTAGTGTCCCAATTCTTTTGAAGAATAAGAAAAACATGAGTCTGATGCCATATGCATTCACAATTAGATCTATCAGGTATGCAATATTGTGTACTCATCCCATTATCTCATATGTATTGGACACAATGAAAGGATGTGTACTTATCCCATTATCTCGTATGTTTTAGACATGACGAGTGGATATGTACTCATCCTATTATCTTGTATGTATCACACATGATGAGAGGATATTTGTCAGATCATAGTGAAAGTCACTAGACTACCATAAAGAACATCCTCAAGTACTTGAGAAGCACTAAAAGGATCAATTCCTAGATCATGGTAATAAGGAAGAGTGGAGTGTAAAGAGTTACATAGATGCAAGCTTCCAAAATGACAAATAAAATTAATGATCACAATCTAAATTTGTGTTGGCCTTAAGATGAGAACTATAAGCTGGAAAAATTTCAAGTAAGAGATAGTTGCTAATTATACAATAGAAGTTGAGTATCTTGGTGTTATGAATACAACAAAGGATACCGTATGGATCTAGAAGTTCATATAGATGAAATTGTGGGAGGTTCCAAGCATTGATGACATAGTAGAAATACTATGACAATAATGGAGATATTGCATAGGTAAGGAATCTCAGATTGCATACTACAACACCTCCATTTCATACAAGAAGTTGTACAATGAGGATATGGGAAAACTTGCAATATACCAAGTAGAAGCAAATGTTGCTAACTCGCTATAAAAGTGCTTGCGCAGCAGAAACATGATGGACATGTTAAGATCATTGAGAATAAGATTCGTGAGTGATTGAATATAAGTGCAAGTGAGAGTCTGTTGGTATGTATGTTGTAATGAACCAGAACCTAGAACCCTACCTTATTCCATGATTAGAAATTTAGTAAGATTGGCTTCTTAGATTTTACCAAACAAGAACAAAATTAAAATACATTTAAAGAATGAATTAATTATGTGCCAAAATGACAATAAAATCATGAAATATATTACATATATTTTCTTTATTAACATAATGGTGAAATAAAAAAATATAATATGTTTTGGAGTAATAATTGGTAATTTCATGTCCATAAGTATTTATGTTAAATAAACATGGAAATAATGGACACAAAATGTAAAATAAGTAGAATGTAAAATTTATGCAAAATAATAATATGTAGCTCTTTTCAAATGTATTGAAAATAATAAGACTCAATTAAGTAAGTTTTGATAATAAAGATATAATATTTTAATACAAAATGGTAATATGTCAAAAATTCTAATGATGTCATAACTCAAAAAAGAAAATCTCAAAAGTAAAATATGATGGTAAAAATATGTTTCTTGGGACCCAATTGCCTTGAGTGCCAAGTTTCACATTGTTTACATAATAATAACTATTTAATTCTATTTATAGATTTAATTAAGATTAAGATCCAAAAGTAGCTGTCAAAAAAAAGAAAGATCCAAAAGTACTGTTAAATAAATTAGTGAAAGTCTAAAAAATTAGAAATAAATCTCAAATATGAAATCTACATACCAAAACCAGTTTATATGTGAATTTGGACATATTTGGACAATATTATATGCAGAATTTTTAGGAGAGAGAATGTATATTAAATCCCAAAATATTAAATAACATGTTAAACAATCCCAAAAGGGAAAATTAATTGTAAAATCATATTCCTTGTGTTCAAGTTTTCTCGCATACTAAGTTTCACATCTTTGAAGAGTTTCTAGATGCCTCATGAAAGATAAGGCCAAAAATATTATATTTATTATTAAAAGAAAATATCTAATATATTAAATGAATAATGTAAACCAACTTGTACGAATTATATGTATATAATTTATGTGAAGTTGCAACATAAAGGGAAACAATGTTGTATATGCATGTTAAATCTATAAAAAATATCATAAAATAAATAAAATGAATTTTATATTATAAACACATTAATAAATACATATGTAAATAATAGCATCACATTTGTATGTACTAAATAATTAGATGTAAATGTAAGTAGTAGAAAGAAGAGAATATAATTTCCCCTCTATAATTATCTTTAGAGGATGTTATTAATATTTTGGAAATAATTAACATGTATTGGGAAACTAAGTTACTATTATCTGAAAGAAATTAGAAACAAACATAGTTGAGGATAATGAAGAGAGATTGAGGAATTTAAGTAAATATAATATATTCTTTACTTCTCTCATGAGTAGACCATTTGGAAAGGATCATAAATACCCAATATAGTAAGTACAATTTTCACGTATATGAAATAATCCACTTTACAATTGTTAAACAAGGAAGAAACATCAAATTTATTTCTCATATATTAGTTTGTCCAATCACCAAATCATGTTTTAGTAAGATAATACTAGTGTCATAAACAAATTATAAAATAAATTAACAAAATAATGCTAAAAGGATTCAAATAAAGTAAATGACACATTGAACACTTAAAAAAAACTATTGTAAATTTCACATTCTGCATGTTTTAATTAACCTATGTGTCAAAATTTAATTTATTTGAACTTTGTTTGAACCCTTAAATAAATTTGGAAAGAGAATATACAATTGGAAACATTAATTGTTAATTGTTTAATTTAATACATTCGATTTGATATTGTTTTTGATGTTCTTCTTATCATGTTTTATTTTCCTTTTCCTTATCCGTGTGGTACTATCTTTTCTTCCAATTCATACTCTCACTCTCCCTTCCTTTTTTTCCTTTATTAACATTTCCTTACTTTCTCCCACATCCCTCCAATGATATTCACATTTTAATGTATTTATTTTTCTCCCTTATCATTTTGGCATTTACAATATCCTATTTGACTAGTTAATGATAGTAGTATATATACCCCAAGATATGTACTCTCTGGATCTTAGACGGTGACTACCCACCACTGCCATGCCTCTCCCCACAGAGACACATGCATGTTAACTGATACAATATATCCGTTCAAAGACTTGTTTTATCATCCGCTTCGATCTCTATCACGTCCATCAATACCCAGTTATCGTCAGCCATCAACTCTTCACCATGACGTTTCTTGACCCTCTCACCGCACCAAATTTACGGCCGGGTCCCATAGAGGCCTTCAATGATTTTCCTACACCATGTTTCCTGATCACATCACAGGTTGCTTGTGGATTGAGATGGAATTAGTGTTTTGACTTTGCGTATATGTAGACTTCTTGAGGTATGTTGCATCATCCACGAGTCATATTGAGTAATTATTTTCTTTACTCTATCTCTTGATCCTCTTTGAGGTATTTTAGTGATGAATATTTTCTTTCTTGACTTGATGACCTATTTAGGTATAATTTTAATCACTTTGAACTCTTGATCAATATTGGACTCTTATTTATATTTTTTTCATCTTTTTATGTCTGAAACTCTGATTTTAAAGTTGAGGACTTTTGTGATCATGTGAAGTATCTTAACTGTGAAAATGTTGGAATGTTTATTTATGGGTACTCTAACCTCATTGATATTAGTTGTATGATCTCATCCCTTATTGAACTTTACTATACTTTGTCTTGCCTTCCCTATTTGCATGGGTGATTGACTAGACATAAATAGAAGTAGTCACATCGTATAGGCATTGGCTTTTATTCCCCTGGCACTTATATTGTTTATAGGCACTTGGTGTTATTCCCCTGTCAGGCATCGAGTTTTATTCCCCTGTCACTTATGATATTAGACACTGGGTTTTATTCCCCTGCCATGCACTGTAACTCCCCTGCAAAATATTATATTTATTTGGCATTGAGGTTTTAGTCCTCCTGCCCTTTGATATCATATGGATTCATGTCCTACTTTTTAATATAAGCTAGTATGTTTATTACTCATAATGCAATTGTTTATGAATTGTGATTATTATTGTGACATTATTTTAAGGCAAGAACTCTCTTATTCTTTATCATCATTTATTGAATTCATATTCTTTTATGCCCAATTGGGATTGTCCTTTCTTTTTTCCCATGGGAAACCTTGCTTATTTGACGTCCTTTGTTTCATAATGTTGATTAGTACCCAATTTAGTATGCACATACCAACATTTTGCTGATTCATCTATTTTTCTCCTCTTGGTGGGCTATGTTTCAAACCCCAAGTGTAGGTCAATAGAAGTTAACCCAGTTGAACCAAGACATCAATAAGTGTAGATGAACCTTTTGGGAGACTTTCTCGAGGTGGTTAAATACCCTTTGCTGATCCTATATTCAGTTTAGTTTTTCATATATCTCACCTTGCGTGGTGAAGGAATGTGATTATATCAAGCATTGTAATAGTTAGATATTTTATATTCCACTACTACATTTGGTATCATGATACATACATTTTGAATAAATTGGTTATCATTCCTTTTGCAAAAAAATTATAGTGGTGTTTGATATATGGGATGTTTCCTTTTTATTTAATCTAGTAGGGAGTGGATCCCCTCTTGGGTCCCACACTTTACAAGTGTGGTATTAGAGACATTAGAGGTCAGTTAATCTAACTATTTCAATCTTTTCTCCCTTAGTATGTTTACCCTAGGAAGATATGACATCTACACAAAAGAATTTTAGTGGACCTACCCTCCTTCCTCTCTAATATGTGGAAGGTTGTACTAGGTGAATATCTAGTTTTGAGATGTGAATCTTTGGGTTTCTAGGTTAGAATCACAAGGACCTAAAATATAACACTAGGTGTATATTACGTGTTAGCTGGATGCATGGAGAACAATAACAAAATGTTCATAATTAAGAGATGTATAAGTAACCATAATATCTATAAGAGTTATCTTATTAGGTTAAACCTTTTAAGGGGTGGAGATTAATTGGAGGATAATATATGGATGTTTATATTTCAAGGACGAAATCGATTTAAGTGGTGGATTGTTGTAACGAACCAGAACCTAGAACCCTACCCTATTCCATGATTAGAAATCTAGTAAGTTTGATTTCTTAGATTTGACCAAAAAAAGGACAAAAATTAAATCACATTTAGATAATGACTTAATTATGTGCCAACATGTATACAATCATGAAATATATTACATATATTTTCTTTATTAACATAATGGCTAAATAAAAATATATGATATGCTTTGGAGTAACAATTGGTAATTTCATGCCCATAAATATTCATGTTGTCATATAATTTAAATAAATATGGAAAGAACAGACGTAAAATGTAAAATAAGTTGAATGGAGAATTTTTTGCAAAATAACAATATATGGCTCTTTTAAAAATGGATTGAAGATTGATTAGAGCACAACTTTGGGCGGAGCTATGACGGGTGGGGGTTCTAGAACCCCGCCGGCTCCCTCCAACCCTAGCATCCCATCCCCGATCAATACCAATACCAATCCCACCGCCACCACCCCCAGCCCCACCACCACCACCCCCTCCCCTCCCCCGCCTCCTCCTCCTGAGGCTGCTGACTGGTTCGCCCCGGCTTCCGATGTAACCATTGTGGGAGATTGGGTTAGATCAGTTGTCGGACCTCCTCCGACCATCCACGGAGCCCTTGCATCTGACCCTAAAATGCCGTTTAGGTGTGAGGGGGATCACCGGACTTGGATGAGGTTGATGGAGCTGATCCTGGACGAGATGGCCAACTACCACAAATTTTTGGTCATCATCCAAATCCTGGGCAAGAAATGCCACCCTATGTAGCTAAGAGGATGGATGACGAGGAACTGGAGGCCTAGAGGCAAAATAGAAGTCTTCACGCTGGATGGAGGCCTCTATCTTGTCTGGTTCTCTAATGAAGCTGATCGCAGGAAAGCTACCCTCAGAGGACCGTGGTTCTTCGACGATCAGTTGTTGCTGGTTTGTAACTGGATTCGGGAAGCAGATACGAGGAGGGAGGCCTTCACTACTGCACTGGTTTGGGTATCCCTTCCAGACATTGGTAGGCACTAGACGCCGAGAGTAATCACAGTCATCGCCCACGCAATTGGGACCCCAAGGGCGTTCGACAGAAAGTCTGATGGTTCTACCATGGGTTGCGCTCGCTTCTGCATGGACATCGCAGCTGACATCGAACCACCTCCGGTGGTTATGGTGGAGCTCCCTAATGGCGAAGAATGGGAAATCAAAGTAAGGGATGAAGCGCTACCAGATAGGTGCGTGGACTATAAGGTGTTTGGCCATGAAACAGGCCAATGCCCTGGTAAGAGGTGGAAGAGATTTGATGCTCCTCCTATCATCCCTGACCCCTCGTGAGGATGACCGAGAAGAGCGGGGAAATCAAAGGCCCCTAGCCAGATAAGCTTGACAAAATAGGATTCCATAGCTGCTAACCTGATGGTGGTGAGTCCTGCCGATGGAGCTACCTCACCCTTGGCTGAGGATCGAGCGGCTCCAGGTGCTGGTGCGGTGCCTGTGGTTGGCGATACCTCATCCTTGGCTATTCTAGCGGCTCCTGGAGTAGGCGTAGTGCCTGCTGTTGTGCCTGACAGACCTCGTGCTGGGTTGAACACAGGCTAGACACCCAAAGGAGGTGGACCAGTCACAAGAGGTGAGGCGGACGGGGCTGCTACCAACCCATTTGCTATCCTTGAAAACATGGAAGAAGAGGTTGTTGTCACAGGAGGGACAAGAAGTAGGAGCCCCAGAACAACAAGGAATACGAGCAAGAAGAAGCAAGGCAAGAGCGACCCCGGGGAAGGGAGCTGCTCCAACAGAGGTTAAAATGTCCATACTCACATGGAATGTGCGAGGGGCATCGTTAGCCGAGAAGCAAAGATGGCTACGAGCAGTGATTGAAGAAGAGAAAGTATCCCTTGTTTTCGTTCTAGAGACGAGAATCAGAAGGGCGGTGAGTGAAAGAGTTGCAACTCTTTTCCCAACAGGTTGGGTGACTAGATCCAATCTTGAATGCAGAGATGGCGCTAGAATCGCTGTCGGATGGAGGCCAGACGTGTGGGACATTGATGTGATCAACATCATGGACCAAGCTATCACCATTAGCTGCTGCAATAGAGGCGGTATGGCCTTCATAACTACCTCTGCTTATGGCGAAAACCTGGAGACAGAAAGAACCAGGATGTGGAAGACCATTAGAGAAACTGCCCAGAACCAGGTCCCTTGGCTGGTTTGGGGGGACTTCAACAATGTTCGAAGGAACAACGAAAACCATGGAGGGTTACCTGTCCCAGAGCGAGTCATGGATGCCTTCAACTGCACCATGGATGCAGTAGGTCTGATGGAGCTCAATTCAGTGGGAGGTTTCACCTCCTGGTCGAACAAGCAGGGTAGAGGAAGAAGGATATCCAGCAAACTAGACATAGGATTAGTTAACAAAGCTTGGCTTGAAGTGTGGCCTAGAGCAGTGATTAACCACGACAACGATCCCCTTAGCGATCATAGTTGGATGAAGGTGAATCTCACGTGTCCCCCTGACATTGTGAGACCCTTCAGGTTCATTAATTGGTGGTGTGAGTGGGACAGATTCAAGCAGGTGGCTGAGGAGGCCTGGGGAGAGGTTGTTGAAGGTAACCCTCTATACATTGTTGTTAAAAAGCTACAAAACTCTAAGAAGAAGATAAGAAAGTGGGCTAAAGATGTGGTGAATCTAAAGAACCTTACCACCCTTGCTAAAATGATCTATAAGGATGCTGCTAGAAAAGCAACGGAGAATCCTAAAAATGATGAGATGGTTGAAAACTGGCTCAAATCTGAACAAAGGTTGAACAAACTTCTGAAGGCAGAGGAGGTTTCAATGTGGCAAAGAAGTAGGATGAAATGGTTAAAAGATGGAGACCTAAATACAAAAACTTATCATGCAGCTTTCAGGAAGAAAGAAATGAAAGAGACGATACATCAACTTATAAATGAAAACGGCCAGCTTGCTGAAAGCAGAGAAGAGATAGGCAACCAGCTGGAGATTTTCTTCAATAGGCTATATAACCACCATAAAGACAGGAGCAGACATTATGATGGGAACATCTACCCACCTCCTAGAGTCAACCAGAGAATGAATGAAGTGCTCTGTGCTGATGTGGGTGAAGCTGAAGTTAAGAGGGCTGTGTTTGACATCAATGCCAGCAAAGCACCGGGGCCTGATGGATTTAATAGTCGCTTCTTCCACTTTATGTGGGATCATATTAAAGAAGACATAACTAAATCTATGCAATGGCTGATGCAAGGAGGTAACATGGTGAGAGCTGCAAACCATACCTTCCTGAAATTAATACCCAAAAAGAAGGATGCTAGAGCAGCTAGTGACTATCATCCTATTGCTTGTTGCTCTGTGATATACAAGGTTTGGGCAAAAATTCTATCTAATCGACTGAAAGACATCCTTCCCGATATAATCTCTGAGGAACAATGTGCTTTCATCAAAGGTAGGAAAGTAGCTGATTGTGTGCTCCTTGCGGAGGAGTTCCTTACAGGGTTTAATATCAGAAGAGCTAGCACAAAGGCCTGCTTAAAGATTGATTTGACAAAAGCATATGATAATGTCAGATGGGATACCTTATGGGATATCATGCACTCACTCGGGTTCTCTCTAAGATGGATCCAAATCATCCAGCAATGCGTCACTACTACTTCCTTCTCTATCCTTCTTAATGGAGGACCTGTTGGTATGTTTAGAGCCTCTAATGGGCTTTGACAGGGGGATCCTCTGTCCCCTCTCCTCTTCACCCTGATTATGGAGGGCCTAACAAGTATGATCAGAGCAGCTGAAGCAAGAAATCTGATTCAACCTTATAAGATATAGGGTATAAAGGTGAAGACACATCTGATATTTGCTGACGACATCATGGTCTTCTCCAAAGGACATGCTAACAGACTTCGCAGTTGCAAGGAAGTCTTGGAGGATTTTGGTAGAACCACTGGGCTGTACATTAGTGAAATCAAATCATGGGTTTATCTGTCTAAATCCTGTGATAACAGAAGAGGCCGTCTAAGAGCTGCAGTGGGTCTCAACAGAGGGTGCCTTCCCACAAGATACCTAGGCACCCCCATTGCGGGGGGAAGGGGGTTCGCTAAGGACTTTAATTCCTGCGTGGATAAAGTAAGAACCAAGATAGAGGGCTGGTGTGTGGGATCAAGATGGCTATGGCTAGTAGACTTATGCTTACGAAATCATCATCAGCATGATCCGGTTCTGGTGCGAGATGAGCAACCTTCCTAAGCCTACCATCCAAAGTCTCACAAAATAGATCGCAAATTTCATATGGGTAGGAAAGAGTCACACAATCAAATGGGATATCATAACTAAACCTCTCAGTAAAGGAGGTTTAAATATCACCAAGGTTGAAGACCTGGCTAGAACTGGTCAACTACGAAGACTTGACAGATTTCTCACTAATAAAGATGGGGTGTGGGTCAACTGGCTTAGAATGAGATATGGCAACACTCCTACCACTTGCGCTAATGCGTCTAGAACCTGGGAGGCCATGAACCACAGGTGGAATGAAGTGCAACACCTGTATAGTGTGGATGTTTCCGGTCTCTACAAGTTCCATGGACAACAGAAACCGTGGATCCACACACCTACAGGTGAAGATGTCCCGTGGCATGACATTGTGTGGGGCAAAAATCACATACCCAAATGGAGTATTGCTTGTTACAAGGTTATTTTATGAAAACACCTAACCAAAGATAGGCTCATCCGATGGGGCATCCCGATCAGCCCCAAATGTTCCTTTTGCGAAGAGGATGAGACTCATGAGCACCTGTTTTTTGGGTGCTCCAAGATCAAAAGACTGTGGGCTCTGATGTGGCTGAAGAATGGCTGGGGCAGTTTAACAACCCATACATTTGTGGATATGTTAGAACAACTAAAGAACAAGTGGCCAACAAAGAGGAGAGAGCCTTTGCGGGTGTATGCCTCTCGAATGTATGTTTTAACATCTGGAAAGAAAGGAACACCTTGAATCATGGGGGTGAGGCTAATATTGATGTTTTTCAACTAGTTACAAGAGATGTCTGTAATGCTATCAAGGCCAAGAAAGGACTTGATAAAGGGCTTAAGCCAATAGCCAAACGATACTGGGGCATTTTGTAGAGTCTGTCCCGTATACTTTTTGTAGTCGGTCTTGTACAGTATAGCCTAGCTATATCTCTCTTTTGGCAATATATTTACCTATTTCCAAAAAAAATGGATTGAAGATAATAAGACTCAATTACGTAAGTGTTGATAATAAAGATATAATATTTTAAAAAAATAATGGTAATATGTCAAAAATTCTTTTACTGCCATGACTCATAAAAGAAAATCTCAAAAGTGATATATAATGGTAAAAATATGTTTCTTGGGTCCCAGTTGCCTTGGGTTCCAGATTCACTTTGTTTGCATAATGATAATTATTTGAATTCTATTTACAGAAGAAAATAAGATTAAGAGACAAAAGTGTTAAATAAATTACTAAAAGTCTTCAAAATAGAAAATAAACCTCAAATTGAATTCTACATACCAAAACTAGTTTATGTGTGAATCTCCACAATATTTGGACAATCTTATCTATTCTAGTGTTTTTAAGAGAAAGAATGTATATTAAAGACCAAAATAATAACAAAAAAACCCCTCTCTCCCGACGTTATCCTAGCGCTCTGGCGACTAGGTAGACGACGGTGGGAGTCTTCCTCACCTGAGTGGTTACCCTCTATCCCGAGTGGATTCTCTCTCTTGCAGGTTCAAGGAAGGCTAGGGCTCCGGGTCTTGGTCATAGGATGGCAGACGATTTGGTACACAGATGTGCTCGACTAGGGTTACAGGATGAGGAAGATAATGAGATCATCGTCATCACAGAGACGGAGAAGGGCGATCCAAGTGAACATGTCGAACTGGCCTTAGTGGCGAGGCTGCACACGAATCGACCCTACAATTTCTAGGCCATGAAGAGAACCCTAAGTCAAGCATGGTCAATTCCGAACAAGGTTATCTTCAAGCAGTTGGACGCAGATGTATTCGTGATTCAGTTTGTGCATTGGAAAGATAAGGCAAAGGTGGTCAAGGGAGGTCCATGGAATTTCGAGAACCGATTGCTACTTGTAAAAGAAGTGGAAGATGGTGATCTTTCGGGCCAGATTGCCTTCACTGAAGCACTCTTTTGGGTCTGAATCTATGGCATCCCGCTGGGGTACAGATCGAAAGGCGCAATGAGGACAATTGTGGCCAGGTTGGGGCACGTGGAGCAGGTCGACCTGGATGACCTTGGCTGGGACTCTTCGTCAAGAGTCCGCGTATCGCTGGAAGTCGATCGTCCATTGAAACGTTCTTTGAAGTTGCAGGATAATAAGGGGCGATTGTTCAATCTGGAAGTGAAGTATGAACGATTGCCAAACCTGTGCTTCTTGTGCGGGCGGATGGGCCATGTCGACAGAGACTGCGACCACGCAGAGGAGTAGGAGGAACAGCAATGGGGCTGGGGCGCATGGTTGAAGGCTTCACCTAAGAAGCCCGGGGTTTCTTCTGTGGAGGAAGTGTATGGCGTGGGAACCACGAAGAAGAAGGTCGTGTTCCATACGAAGCCGGGGCGCCGGGGGTTAGAAGGACAGTGCGGGGAGACCGGCGGTGGACGAGGGTTGAGATTGGAAGACCTGGAGGAAAGAGTGGGCCGTAGGGATGCAGTGCCTCGGGGGGTGGGGTTGCGAGAGGAAGATGATGAGGGAGGAAGAGCGGTTCAGGAGAAACAGGGCGCGGGGGAAAGGCCCCGTGGTCGAGGGGAACGGGGGATGATGGGAGGGACAGAAGCGCAAGGACGGTGGTGCTTACTGTTGTCCGGAGCCGTGGCATTCAGGAGGTATGAGGGGCGACAGTGGGGGACGATGCGGTTGGGGGGAAGGCTATTGCGGAGTGGGATGGTGGGGAGCGGAGAGGGAGCTAGGTAGGTGCAGATCCGATTGCTAGGGAGGGAAGCAGGGAAAGGAGGCGGGAGAACAGTTCTGCAGGTAGAGGAGGTCGGGTTGCTATTGAGTCACGTTTGGCGGAGACGCCAAGGCACTGTGAATGGGAGGCTCATAATCATCAGGAGGAGAAGTCAATGGAAGTAGGGAAGCATTGCAATTCACAAAGAATTAAAGAAAATACGGAACACGAGAAGGAGCAGCAACAAATTACTGATAAAGTATATGTCCAGCAACCTCAAGATATGAATTATGAAGGGGGACAGCATGAGCTTGCAGGTGTATCCAAGCAGGTTATAGGGCATAATGGCACGGTGTTCAAACAGGGGTGGGGAAGACCACGGGTGCAGACTCGGGGGAAGAAGAAAAAGAAAGATGCAAATGACCCAGTAAGTTCAGCGCGATCAAAAGCCCGCAGGTTTAAACACATGCCAAAAATTGTCAGAAGACAAGTTTGTATAGCTGAAGATGAGCCAGAGGCTGCACTTGAAGAGGGGGAAGTTTTTCTTCAAGGGAAACAAGGACGAGATATGGATGAAGGTGGTATGGACATTGATGCTGATTTGGGGTTAGTTTTCCCGATAAAAAAGCACCAGGGCACACATGTCAGAGTTGGAGGTTCTAATGGAGGCACTGAGCTTCAAGTAGCGGGTTATGGGGATATCCAGACCCGTAAAGGACAATGAAAATCTTGAGTTGGAACTGTCGAGGGTTGGGAAACCTTGACAAGAAGCAGGCTCTCCAGAAGTGGTGTTGGAGAGAGCGCCCAAGTTTGGTCTTCATTTCGGAAACCAAGGTGGATGGAAATAAATTGGAACGAGTTAAGAAAGACTGTGGGTTTGTGGAAGGTTTTTGCTTGGCGAGTGAGGGCAGGTTGGGAGGATTGGGGCTGTGGTGGAGGGACGTCAAGGTGAGTATTTAGAGTTTTTCACAACATCATGTGGATTGTGTAGTGGAGGCAGATAATAATGGCGTGATGTGGCAAGATATAGCTATTTATGGATGGGCTGAGCAAAGTCAGAAATATCATACCTGGGACCCAATGAGGAGACTAAAAAGTGCATCAGACCTGCCGGTGTTTTTCTTTGGCGATTTCAATGAAATTCTTTCAAATGAAGAGAAATGGGGTGGCAATCCAAAACCTGACAGGTGGATACAGGACTTCAGGGATGTTATGGATACATGTGGCCTGCTTGATCTGGGTTTTTCAGGAAGTCCATTTACGTGGCAAAGAGGAAGCACATTAGATACCCTCATTAAAGAACGTCTAGACATAGGCTTAGCTTCACATGATTGGTGTCAGTTGTTCGGGTACAAGAAGGTGATACATCTCCCTATCTACAGCTCAAACCATGCTCCCATTGTCATTATAGTGGGAGGGAGAGAGGCACGACGACACAGGCCAAGGAAGAATTTCTGTTTTGAGCCCATGTGGTTGGCTGAAAACGAGTGTGAGGAAATTGTTAGGGAAGCATGGACTCAAATGGGTGAGGGGAGTGAGTTGAAAATGAAGGTGGGAAACTGTGGCGTAAGACTGATAAAGTGGGCAGCACAGAGATTTGGGAAGATGAAGGACAAAACCAAAGAAGTGGAAAATCTTCTTGGTGAGGAACAAAAGAAACCTCCAGATGCAGTTGTTCTTGACAGTTGTTTGGTGTTATCTAAAGAGTTAGAATGTTGGCATAGATCAGAAGAGTCCTATTGGTGTGCTCGAGCAAGGATTGCTACGCTTCGCAAGGGGGACCGTAATACAATGTATTTTCACCATAAGGCTTCTCAAAGGCGAAGACAAAATCACATTGATGGACTGAAAGATGAATAAGGGGTGTGGCACACCGAGGAGGGGGAGATCCATTAGGTAGTGATTGATTATTTCCAACAGTTGTTTTCTAGCAGCAATCCAGCAGAGTTTGAGGAGGCTACTAAAGGTGTGACTACTGTGGTGGATGATAATATGAACGGTGTGCTAGAAAGAGATATTACTGATGCGGAAATTTTTGCTTCCCTTAAACAAATGCACCCCAATAAGGCACTTGGCCCAGATGGGATGAAGCCCATGTTCTTTCAAAAAATTTGGGACATTGTTGGAAAGGATATTGCAAGCTATATTAAAGGGTGGTGGAAGGGGCGGATATTAGCACTGTGAACTCCACACTGGTGGTGATGATACCCAAGGTGGATAAACCTATACAGATGTCTGATTTTAGGCCGATTAGCTTGTGTAATGTCATCTACAAAATTGCATCAAAATTTATGGCCAATAGACTTAAATCGTTCATGGATAGGATCACTTATGAGAACCAAAGTTCCTTTATTCCTGGGAGGATGATTACTGATAATGCGCTTGTTGCATATGAACTTTTCCACAAGATGAAGAGTGAAGGAAAAAATAAAAAGGGATTCCTGGCGTTGAAACTAGACATGTCCAAAGCTTATGACAGGGTGGAGTGGAATTTTCTGGATTTTGTAAAATAGAAGATGGGGTTTGGGAGTAGATGGAGGTAGAAAGTTTGGGAGTGCATTTCGTCTGTGGAACATTCCTTTGCCATTAATGGTGACCGGACCCGAAGCCTCAAGCCTCTCCACAGACTGCGACAGGGTGACCCTCTTTCTCCCTACTTATTTGTTCTTTGTGTTGAAGCTTTCTCTACTTTCCTTTTACATGATCCATGGGATAAGGAGAGCAGGTATGGCCTGTGCATTTCACATCTTTTCTTTGCAGATGACAACATTCTCTTTACTAGAGTGTCTCGTCATGAATGCCTAAATATAGCTAATATAATTAGCCAGTACGAGCAGGCGTCAGGTCAAAAAATTAATCTTCTGAAGACCGAGGTTGCTTTTAGTAAGGGAGTGCCACAAGACACAAGGGAGGCCATTAAAATTCAGCTGGGTGTTCAAGAAGTTGACAGACACGCAAAATATTTGGGGCTGCCCACAGTCATTGGGAGGTCAAAGAAACAGGTGTTCCAATTCATAAAAGATAGGATTTGGAGAAAACTACAGGGTTGGAAAGAAAAGTTGCTATCTAAGACAGGCAAGGAAGTGTTGATTAAGTCTATTGTGCAGGCAATACCTTCTTATATCATGAGTGTGTTTCAAATACCGGCATGGATATTGGATGAGATTTAGAGTTGCATTGCAAGATTTTGGTGGGGAGCTAAAGATAATGAGCGGAAAATATCATGGCAATGTTGGGCGTCTTTGTGCAAGCCGAAAAGAGAAGGTGGACTTGGCTTAAGAAACATGCATGTTTTTAACCAAGCTTTGTTGGCAAAATAGGTCTGGAGGCTACTGACCAAAACATCTTCAATAGCATACAGGGTACTCAAGGCGCAATATTTTCCTTCCACTTTTATTTTAAAAGCAACTAGGGGGTACAATCCTAGCTACACTTGGAGAAGTCTCTGGGCGGCAAAAGCAGTGGTTCTTGAAGGGACAAAATGGAGAGTGGGAAACAGAGAGAGCATTAGAGTTTGGGAGGATAGCTGGATACACGACTATCATGGAGAGATGACAATAGCGCATGACACGTCTATATGGCAGCCTTCTATGGTCAGTGACTTGATAGATCCACACACATTAGCATGGAATATGGAGAAGGTCCCTCAGTTTTTCCTGTAGAGGTGTGCGGGCTGATTGCGAGCACTCCTATTAGTACCAGACTTCCAGAGGATATTTTATATTGGTGGCCGGATAAAAGAGGGAATTTTTCTACTAGATCAGCATATTGGTTGGGGCTGCTAGGGAAGAGGGCCTTCATTGAAGCCAGACGGGTGACTGCCGAGCAGATCTGGAAGGTTGTATGGGACCTTTCTTGGCTGCCGAAAGTTGCACATTTCTTATGGCGGGTTACTACAGGTGGTATGGCTACTATGGGTGGATTGCTTGACAGACACTGCCATGTGGATGGCATGTGCCCTTTGTGCCATGAGGAAAAGGAGACGGTCCAACATATGCTCTTTTGTTGTGTAGAAGCCAGGAAAATGTGGAGCTCAACACCTGCGGCTATTATCATTGCATCGGCTCATATTCAATCGCCTAGGCAAACGATACTGGAGTTATATGACGGGCTAGATCAGCAAGAGTTTACAGATGTAGTCGCCAACATGTGGGGGCTATGGACGTATAGAAATCATAAAGTGTTCCAGGATGATGGGAGATGTCTATCTTTTTTACCAGGGCAACACATGCATATATCCTTGACACGTGGAGTGCACGGGCAACACCACCGAGACAACAACAACCGCAGAGTACCAGTGATGTTAAGCGATGGAAAAGGCCGAGGATGGGGATAGTGAAGATTAACACTGACGCAGCGGTGAAGACCGGCACGAGGATGGGCGTGGGTGCCGTGGGACGAGATCACCAGGGACGGGAAACATCTATTCATGGGCGCCAGTTGTGGGGAGAGTGGAATGTGGACATCTATGAGGCGGTAGCTGTCTTGGACGACATCCAACTTGCACGTCAGTAAGGGTAGATGACGGTGGAGATTGAGTCTAATTTGATCACGGTCATTGCGGCACTGACTACATCGACAGAGAGGAGGGACCATCTTGGTCTGATTGTTGATGATATTAGAGCCCTTGCTGCTGATTTTACTTCCATTTCCTTTATGCATGTTTGCCGATCCTGTAATATGGTGGCACATGAGGTAGCCAAGCTAGCGAAAGCCGAAAACTTCATGTAAACTGATGAGGCAGGGGACATCCCTCAGTCTCTTCTAAGCTATGTAATTTCTGACTATGTTGAGTAATGAACAGGATCAGCCCCTTTTTAATAAAAAAAATGACAAAAATAATAAATAACATGTTAAACAACCCCAAAAGATAAAATTAATTGTAAAATCACATTCCTCATGTTTAAGTTTGCTTGTAGGCTAAGTTACATATCTTTTAGGAGTTTCTAGATGCCTCAAAATCCTTAAGAAAAGAAAATGAAGGATAAGGCCAAATATATTAAATTTATTATTAAAAGAAAACATCTAATATATTAAATGAATAATGTAAAACAACTAGTATGGATTATATGTATATAATTTATGTGAAGTTGTAACATAAATGAAAACAAATTTATACGTGCATGGTATTTCTATGAAAATATTATCATAAAATAAATAAAATCCGAAATTTATTTTAGAAACACATTGATAAATATATATGTAAATAATAGCATCCCACTCATATGTATTATATAATTAGATATAAATGTCATTAGTAGAAATAAGTAAGAGAATACAAATTTCCTTCTTTAATTATCTTTAGAGTATGTTATTAATATTACAGAAACAATTAACATGTATTGGGAAATTAAGTTACTATTATTAGAAAGAAATTAGAGACAAATATAGTTGAGGATAATAAAGAGAGATTGAGGAATTTAACTAAATATAAGATATTACTTCTCTCATGAGTGAAAACTTTGAAAGTATCATAAATACCCAATATTAGTAAGTAAAACGTTCATATATGTGAAATAACTCACTATACATTTTTTCAACAAGAGAGTAACGTCAAATTTATTTCTCATGTATTAATTGGTCCAATTTCCAAATTTCATTTAATTGAAGAATACTAGTGTCAATAACCATATTATAAAATAAATTAATAAAATAATGCTAAAAGGGTTCAAATAAAGTAAATGACATATTGAACATTCCAAAAATGAAAACTAATGTAAATTTTGAATTCTACGTCTTAATTAACATATGTGTAAAAATTTACTTTATTTGAACTTTGTTTGGACCATCAAATAAATTTGGAAAGAGAATATATAATTGGAAAGATTAATTATTAATTGTTAAATTTAATACATTCTGTCTGATATGGTTTTTAATTTTCTTCCTATCACGTTTTATTTTCATTGTCCTTTTTTGTGTGGTACTATCTTTTCTTCTAATTCTTGATCTCACATTCCTCCAATGATATTCACATTTTAATGTATTTATTTTTCTCCCTTATCTTTCTAGCATTCACAATATCGTGTTTGACTAGTTGATGATAGTAATATATACACCCCAAGATATGCACTCTTTAATTCATGGACAGTGACTACCTGTCACCACCATGCCTCTCCCCAAAGACACCCATGCATGTTAACCTATATAATACCCGTTCAAGGACTTGTTTGATCATCTGCTTTGTCTCCATTATGCCCATCAATATCCAGTTATCATCAACCATCAAATCTTCACAACACTAGATCTTGAAGCCCTTACCCCACCAAATCATCACGATCGGCTCTGGCGGAGGCCTTCAATGTTTTCCTATACCATGTTTCTTGATCGCATCATAAGGTGTTTGTGGACCGAGATGGAATTAGTATTTTGACTTTGGGTATATGTAGACTTCTTGAGGCATGTTCCATCCACCATGAGTCATATTTAGCTTTTCTTTACTCTCTCTCTCTTAAGCCTCTTTGAGGTATTTTAGTGATGAACATTCTCTTTCCTGACTTGAAGATCTTTTGGGTCTAATCTTAATCATTTTGAACTCTTGATCTATATTGGACTTTTATTTATATTTTATCCATCTTTTTCTGTGTGAAACCCTAATTTTAAAGTTGAGGACTTTTGTGATCATGTGAAGTATCTTAATTGTGGAAATGTTTGAATGCTTATTTATGGGCCCTCTGACCTCATTGATATTAGTTGGATGATCTCATCCCTTATTGAACTTAACTATACTTTATCTTTCCTATCCCTGTTTGCATGGATGATTGACTGGTTACAACTAGAAGTAGTGACATCATATAGCACTCATTTTATTCTCCCTCCAATTATAATGTTTATAGGCACCATGTCTTATTCCCCTGCCATGAACTGGGTTTTATTCCCCTACCACTTATGATATTAGGCACTGGGTTTTATTCCCCTGGCATGTACTAGTTTTATTCCCCTGTAAAATATTATATTTATTTGGCACTGAGGTTTTAGCCCTCCTTACCTTTGGTATGGAATACATATGGGTTCCTGCCCTACTTTTAGTATATACTAGTCTATTTATTACTCTCCATGCAATTGTTTATGAATTATGATATTATTATTGTGACATTGTTTTAAGGCAAGAAGTCTCTTATTCTTAATAATCATTTTAATGAATTATATTCTTCTATGCCCAGTTGGGTAGTCCTTTCTTTTTTTCTTCAATGGGAAGCCTTACTTATTTGACGTCATTTATTTTTATAATGTTTCTCAATACCCGATTTAGTATGCACATACCAACAATTTGCTGATTCATCTACTTTTCTCCTCGTACTGGGGTACACTTCTAACCTCAGGTGTAGGTCAACAAGAAGTGAACTAAGTTGAACCAGGACATCAACAAGTGTAGCTGAACCTTTTGGAGACTTTCTCAAGGTGGTTAGATGCCCCCTGCTGATACTATATTTAGTTTATTTTTTCATATTTCTCACCTTGCATGGTGAAGGAATGTGATTATATCAAGAATTGTAATAGTTAGATATTTTATATTCCACTACTATATTTGGTATCATGTTACATACATTTTGAATACATTGGTTATCATCAATTTTGTGAAAAAAGTTATAGTTGAATTTGATATATGGAATGTTTACTTTTTATTTACTTTAGTAGGGAGTGGATCTCATCTCATGCCCCACTCTTTACATATTCCCATAAAGCTAATCATATGATGATTGTAATGGAGCATCATATACTTGATTTGATAATGATAAAGGAAAATCTAACTATTATGTTTGTCTCAATCATGAGATGATTACATAGACATAGTAGAAGTCTAAAGAATGATGTTACTCAATGAGATATGTCTTCAGGTTGAGGACCTGAACAATGAGATCATATGTATGATAAGAGTACATACATTCTTGTAATGTGCATAGTTGAATGTTACTGTTGAAGCAAAATAGACAACATTAATACATAAGACCAGAGAGAGTGTTCATGGATGACAGAATCTCATTAGTCATTGGTGCGTCCAGCCAGAATTGTACACACTAATCAATGATATTTGACTAGATGCACCCCATGGACTTGGAACACACTTGTGATCTTTAAAATTTGTAGATCCCTAAACTAGGCTCACCCGTAATACTAAAATACTCACCCACACAAGCACAGGTCGTGTCGTGGCATAGGAGAGTGACAAGTTAGGGGTTGAACCCAAGAGAGAAATGGGGTACTATAGCTAGGTTAGTTTTGGCTAGGTTCCTACTATGGAGTCCAGCGTTGAAGGGTTTGATGGTTCATTTTGTTGATTGCACCAAGGGTTGAACAAAGAAGCAATTAAAGGAAGACAACAATCAAAACCTAAGTTAACCCTACAATTAGTTCTACTAAGCAAGAAATGACAAGTTGAGCAAGAAAAAGAGCAAACTACACTAAGGAAAGCAAGAAGAGATCTACACTATTTAAACTAGCAAACTAGGCAAAAGGGTAATTAAAGACCTAAATTAGAAAGAACAAAGCAAAATAAAGGAAAGAAGCTAATTAAGCAAGTAAAGAGCTAAACAAGTAAAGACTAGCTAAGTAAGAAGGTAATTAGTGTTTTAAAGAAAATATGAGAAGTGTGGGTGGTTTGGGGGATGCACTTGTTAATGAGGTTGGGGTGATAACATCTAAACATTATTCTTTCACTCAGATTATCAAATCAAACAAAAAGCTAGAGGCTAGTGAATTTCCCTAAACTACTAACTGGCCATGGATAAGGTACGGTGTGTATAAGGGAACTAGTCCCTAATACCTCATACCTACCCTTACGAGGCTCAGTTGGGTTAGGGCTTAGGTGGAATTAAATTAGCATCTACTCAAGCCTAGGTTTCTAGGATAGGAACTCTAAAGGTAGTTAGGGGCCGAGGGTAGCAATGTAAGGTGGAAGTGAGGGGTTTTAGACCTCACATCACCTACATAGTAACCCTGAGAAGCTCAAAGATAAGTACATTAAATGCTCCCATACTAGATACTTAGATATCTCACCTAGGTGTAGGAGAATTGATTAAAATGTAGGAATGTGAATAGCTAACTAGGGATCCATTAATTGTACTTAGGAGCAATTCACAAAGAGAGCCACATATAAGCAGTTTCCCTATAATCTAGGTGATTTTAAGCACAAACCACAAAGTAATTTATGAGAAGTGAGATAGAAGTAAAACACAATCATTAGCAAATGAAATTACAATGTATATCAAAGTTATATTTTTGGCCCCAAACAGCCCACCTAAGGGGCCTAGCTACTCATAGAACAAGAAAACACAAAAAGAAAGGAAGAAGAATGAGTAGAGGAGTGGAAAGCCATGATGAAATTGGTATAGACTCCTCCTTCTCCCCCTCCTAGCATCTACAACTCAAGAACCTCCCTCCAAGTTGGTACATGACATGGATGTATGGTGGAAAGTGGCCAAAAACCCTAGAATATGTGTTTTTAGGTTGGAAGATGATGGACTGGAGGTGGAATGGAGTGGGAATGTATAGGAGGTGAAATTAGGGACCTGAGAGTGGTATACTAGTGGCTAACTTCGAGCTCCAATCAGGTGGTGGGGAAGCATTAGGCTATGCGGAGGTAAAATGGGAAGGACAGTGGAAATGTGTTGCTAGGTTTGTATGTAGCACAGTTGTGTTGGGCAGCACAACCGTTGTGGATAGAGGTGAACAAACCTATGGTGGGATGGAACGAGAGAGGTGAAAAAAATGGAATATTGGTAGGGAAAACTGGGGTTTTTGAGTGGTCGGTGGCATGACCATGGTGGTGACCACGGACGTGGTGATTCATGGTTAGCACAACCATGGTGGTCACAATGGTCGTTTTAGTTGAGGAAGGCTATGTCTATTATGAGGAATACGACTATTCTATCTTCTTGGCAACACGACCATGCTTCACTGCATGGCCGTTTTGATTCTTGGCCACACAATTGTCCTATGAAACACGACCATTCTACTAAACTTGAATCTCCAACCTTGTCTCTATGATTTTGAGTGGGCCAACACAGCCGATTTGTGGCACCACGACCATGTTGGTTTCTTGACACTTAGAGCTTGTATTTTGATTTTCCTTGGACCTCTATGCTTCCCTTGGCCACTAGAGGTAGGTTGATGGAGCCTTGGACTTCACTTTTGGACTCTCTAAGGGTAGAGAAACCCTAGGTTCATTCTTTCTCTCTATCTTCCATTCAAGTGTGGTTCAAGTATGAAAAAGCATGCAAAGAACGTTCATAAGTGCATTTTGCATAAATATACATAGTGAGGGGAATGACATGTAATCTAGCAAGTATAGATGTGATTGAAGTGCAATAAGACACAAGATGAAACCCTAAAATAGGGTTGCATTACCACCCCAAAATTAAAACATACTTGTCCTCAAGTATGCCTCAACTCAATCTCTCTATAATTTTTCCACAATCAAGAAATGAAAAACACATTGAAATAGATGAATATTGACTATATGGGCTCAATGATGAATAAGTACATGTATTCCACCTCTCTCCTCTCCTCTTTCACAAACCAATGATGATTAAATCACTGAGCATGCAAACTTTGAATATAGAGCATAGAATACACAATCAATCCATATGGTTGTCATATAACTGTGGATAAATCGTTTCATGGTGACAAAGATAAAAAATGAATAATTTTTGTATTTTACATTCATGCATTAAATCTCACATGTCAATTCACTCCAAGTAAGCCACGTGGCTGTGAAAAAGTGCAAAATGAGCTAGATGTTTGATGTTTCCTAGCTCAATGGGCATACAAATGGAAGAAAGGGTTGCGGTAAGAGTTTAGAGTGATATTGCATAGGAGCACTCATCTTTTCTTTATTTAGATGCTATTGCATATGAGAATCTTTTATTTAATTTTTGCATTTTTTTCTTTTTTTCTTTACATGTGGTGTAGATAGGGCACATGGTGCTGAGAATGAAGCGGGGGGTATATATATGATCACCCCAAACTTTTGGAGGTGGCCAAGGCTAAATATGTGCAATATTTGTCATCCTTTCATGAGGCAGAGAGGTAAGAAGATGATAGAAGAAAATTCAAGGGGGGTTAGTAGTACAAATTTCAACATGAGATCTCATGCATGAAAGCTACACTAATAATTTCATCAAGCAATGTCACACCACATGAATGAGAAATATTGAAACCACACTTCTATCAGGAGATTCTATAAAACATGTGCTTGTGGCTTTCTTAAATCACAATTCAAGCAAATAGTTCACAAGCATGATAGAGGTAGTTCACTTGTAAAAAGTCAAGACTGAGGCCATTTAGCAATAAACCATGATAATTCACTTATATTTTTCAAAGCTCATTATTTTCAATTCACAAAGTAGAGATTGGGTCAATACATGCTTTTTAGACAAGACATTCTAAATTTGGGCAAAATTGGCCAAAATGGTGACAAATTGCCTTCAATCACATATAAGCCTACATTATGGAACATAAAGCAAGAAACAAGCAAATCCTATATACAAACATGCGAAAATTAAAAAAAGCTACATGGAATGCAAGGCATAGCAAAAAGAGCAATTTTTTTAAAAAACTCAAAAATTGCAAGAAAGTAAACTACATGGCATGCAAGTATGCAAAGCAAATCAAATCTAATTTAGATAGTAGGATCAATAGAACAAAAATAATTGACAGTGTGAAATGAAAACTGAGTGAAATGAGGGCATACCACCGCACCTCAAAAAGCTTGGTGCCTCAGAGCAGAGGTACATACACTAATCAATTATATTTGACTAGTTGCATCCCACGGGCTTGAAACACACTTGGGATGTTTCAAATTCATAAAGACCTAGACTAGGCTCACCCACAATACTAATACTCACTCGCAAGTGCACATGGTTGTGTCATAGTATAGAAAGGCAGCAAGTTAGGTGTGAACCCAAGAGAGAAAGGTGGCACTAGAGCTAGGGTAGTTTTGGATAGGTTTCTACTGTGGAGTCTAGGGTTAAAGGGTTTTATGGTTGGTTTTATTGATTATACTAAGGTTTGAACAAACAAGCAATTAAAGGAAGACAACAACCAAAACCTAAGCTAACCCTACAATTAGTTCTACTAAGTAAGAAATGACAAGCTAAGCAAGAAAAAGAGAAAAATACAATAAGACACGTAAGAAGAGATATACACTACACTAAACTAGAAAACTAGGCAAAAGGGCAATTAAAGACCTAAATTAGAAAAAGCAGAGCAAAAGCAAGGAAAGAAACTAATTAACCAAGTAAAGAGCTAAACAAGTAAAGACTAGCTAAGCAAGAAGGCAATTAGGGTTTTAAAGCAAATATGAGTAGTTTCGGCTATTTGGGGGATGTATTGTCCATTAGGTTGGAGATGATAACATGTAAACATTATTCTTTAATTTATATTAAAAAGCCAAACAAGAATCTAGAGGCTAACAAATTTCTTTAAACTACTAACTGGCCATGGATAAGGTAAGGTGTGTATAGGGGAACTAGTCCCTGACACCTCCTACCTACCCTTACAAGTCTCTATTGGGTTAGGGTTTAAGTGGAATTCAATTAGGGTCTAGTATAGACTAGGTTTGTAGGATAGGAACTCTTAGGGTAATTATGGGCTGAGGGTAACAATGTAAGGTTGAAGTGAGGTTTTAGACCTCACATCACCTACATTCTAGCCTTGAGAAGGCTCCAAGCTAATTACGCTAAATGCTCCTATACTAACTACATAGATCTATCACCTAGGTGTAGGAGAATTGATTAACATGTAGGAAGGTGAACATCTAACTAGGGATCCATTAATTGGACTTAAGTGCAATTAACAAAGAGAGCCACATAAAAGCAATTTTACTATAATCCAGGTGATTTCAAGAACAAATCACAAAGCAATTTATGGGAAATGAGATAAAAGTAGAACACAATCATTAGCAAATGAAATTACAATGTTTACATATCATTTTCCCCCAACATAGTATCAAAGTAACATTTTTGACCCCAAACAACCCACCTAAGGGGCCTAGCTACTCATAGAACAAGAAAACACCAAAAGAAAGGAAGAAGAATGAGTAGAGGAGTGGAAAGACATCATGAGCTCGGTGAAGACTCTTCTTTATCCACCTCCTAGTAGATGAAGCTTGAGAACCTCCGTCCAAAGTAGGTAGATGGCATGGATGAATGGTGGAAAGTCGCTAAAAACCCCAGAATAGGTTTTTCTGGGGTGGAAGATGATGGAATGGAGTGAGAATGGATAGGGGGGAAATGGGGGAGATGAGGGAGGTCTAATAGTGGCTAACCTCAAGCTCCAACCGCCACCTATATATGTACAGGTGGTGGGGAATCATTAGGTTAAGTGCAGGTAAAATGGGAAGTGCAGTGGAAAAGTGCTGCTAGGTTTGTATGTAGCACGGTCGTGTTGGGCAGCGCGCTTGTGGTGGATAGAGGTGAACACACCCGTGATGGGATGGAAGGGGTGAGGTGAAAAAAATGAAAAAATCACAGAGAAAATTGTGGTTTTTGAGTGGTTGGTGGAACGTCCATGGTGGTATCCATGGCCGTGGTGATTCATGTGTATCACGGCCATGGTGGTCACCACAATCATTTTAGGTGAGGAAGGATCTGCCCTTTCTGAGGAATACGACTATTCTGTCTTCTTCACAACACATCCGTGCTACGTTGCACAACCATTTTGGTGCTTGGCCACACGATGGTGTTGTGCAGTACAAACTTTCTACTGAACTTGAATCTCTAGCCTTGTCTCTATGATTTTGAGTGGGCCAGCACGACCATTTTGTGGCACCACAGTCGTGTTGGTTTCTTCATCAACACTTAGAGATTGTACTTTAAATTTCCTTGGACCTCTTTTTTTCATTTGACCCTTGTAGGTTGAGGGAGCATTTGACTTAAATTTGGGCCTCTCTAAGGGTAGAGAAATCCTAGGATCATTCTTTCTCTCTATCTTCCATTCAAGTGTGGTCTAAGTACCCGGAAAACATGCAAATAACGCCCATAAGTACATTTTACATAAATATACATATTGAGGGGAATAACATGTAATATAATAGGTATAGATGTGATTGAAGTGAAATAAGATACAAGATGAAATCCTAAAATAGGGCTGCATCACCACCCAAAACTTAAAACATACTTGTCCTCAAGTATGCTCCAACTCAATTTCTCTACAATTTTTCCACAATCAAGAAATGACTAATGCATTGCAACAGATGAATATTGAGTAACTGGGCTCAATGATGACTTAGTACATGTATTGTACATCTCTCCTCTCCTCTTTCACAAACCAATGATGATTAAAGCATTGGGCATGCAAACTTTGAATATAGAGAATAGAATACACAATCAATCCATATGGTTGTCATATAACTCTGGGTAAATCATTTCATGATGGTGAAGATAAAATGAGTAATTTTGTTGTTTTACATTCATGCATTAAATCTCACATGTCAATCCACACTAAGTAACCATGTGGCTACGGAAAAGGGAAAATAAGCTAGGTTTAATGTTTCCTAACTCAATGGGCATACGAATGGAACAAAGGGTTGTGGTAGGAGTTTAGAATGCTATTACATAGGATCACTAATCTTTTCTCTATTTATATGCTTTTATATAGGAGCATCTTTTATTTTCTTTTTGCATTATTTTTTTAATTTTCTTTGCATGTGGTGCAACTAGGGCACATGGTGGTGAGAATGAAGCGGTGGGGGGTATAGATATGGTCACCCCAACTTTTGGAGGTGGCCAAGGCTGAATATGTGCAAAATTTAGCATCCTTTGATGAGGCACAGAGGTAAGAATATGACAAAAGAAAATTCAAGGGGGGTTAATAGTACAAATTTCAACATGAGATCATGCATGAAAGCTACTTGAATAATTTTTTCAAGCAATATCACACCACACGAATGAGAAATATTGAAACCACACTTCTATCATGAGATTCTACAAAACCTTAGTGTTTGTGGCTTGCTTAAATCACAATTCAACCAAATAATTCACAAGCATGAGAGATGTGGTTCACATGTAAAAAGTCAAGACTGAGGCCATTTAGCAATAAACCATGATAATTCACTTACATTTGTCAAAGGTCATCATTTTCAATTCACAAAGTAGAGATTGGGTCAAAACATGCTTTTTAGACAAGACATTCTAAATTTGGGCAAAATTGGCCAAAATGGTGGCAAATTGCATTCAAACACATCTAAGCCTACATTATGGAACGTAAAGCAAGAAACAAGAAAATCCTAGCTACAAACATGCAAAAACTAGAAAAAGCTACATGGAATGCAATGCATGGCAAAAATATCATTTTCTTTAAATTACGCAAATTTTGCAAGAAAGTAAACTACATGGCATGCAGGTAAGAAAAATAGGTAAATTCTAATCTAGATAGTAGGAGAAATAGAACAAAAATAAATTGTAGGGTGAAATGCAAAATGAGTGAAATGAGGGCATACTGCCATACCTCAGAAAGCTTGGTGCACTAAACCAGAGGAGCACACACTAATCAATTATATTTGACTAGTTACGCCCCATGGCCTTGGAGCACACTTGGGATCTTTCAAATTTGTAAAACCATAGACTAGGCTCACCCACATTTCTAAATACTCACCCGCAAGTGCACGAGGTCGTGTCGTAGTATAGGAGGGTGGTAAGTTAGGGGTCAAACCCAAGAGAGAATGGAGCACTAGAGCTAGGTTAGTTTTGGCTAGGTTCTTACTATAGAGTCTAGGGTTGAAGGGTTTGATGGTTGGTTTTTTGATTATACTAAGGTTTGAACAAACAAGAAAACAATCAAAACCTAAGCTAACCCTACAATTAGTTCTACTAAGCAAGAAATGACTATCTAAGTAAGAAAAAGAGCAAACTACACTAAGGAAAGCAAGAAGATATATACACTACAACAAATTAGAAAACTAGGAAAAAGGGAAATTAAAGACCTAAATTAGAAAGAACAGAGCAAAAGCAAGGAAAGAAGCTAATTAAGCAAGTAAAGAGCTAAACTAGTAAAGAATAGTTAAGCACGAAGGCAATTAGGGTATTAAAGCAAATATGAGAAGTGTCAGTTGTTTGGGGGATGCAGTTGTTAATTAAGTTGGGGGTGACAATATGTAAACAATATTCTTTAATTTAGATTATAAAGACAAACAAGAAGCTAGAGGCTAACGAGTTTCCCTAAACTACTAACTGGCCATGGATAAGGTAAGATGTAGGAGAACTAGTCCCTAACACCTCCTACCTACCCTAACAAGGCTCCATTGGGTTAGGGTTAAGTGGAATTCAATTAAGATCTAGTCAAGCCTAGGTTTCTAGGATAAAAACTCGTAGGGTAATTAGGGATTGAGGGTAGTAATCTAAGGTGGAAGTGAGGTTTTAGGCCTCACATCACCTACATTATAGCCTTGAGAAGGCTCCAAGCTAATTGCACTAAATGCTTCTATACTAGCTACTTAGATCTCTCGCCTAGGTGTAGGAGTATTGATTAACATTTAGAAAGGTGAATAGCTAACTAGGGATCCATTAATTAGACTTAAGAGCAATTCACAAAGAGAGCCACATATATACAATTTTCCTAGAATCTAGGTGATTTCAAGCACAAACCACAAAATGATTTATGGGAAATGAGATAGAAGTAGAACATAATTGTTAGCAAACGAAATTACAATGTTTACATATCATTTTACCCTAACATTGTATCAAAGTACCATTTTTGGTCCCAAACAGCACACCCAAGGGGGCTAGCTACTCATGAACTTGAAAACACAAAAACAAAGGAAGAATAATGTGTAAATAAGTAGAATGAGATGATGAGCTCGATGAAGACATCTTCTCAACCTCCTAGCAGCTGCATCTCGAGTATCTCCCTCCAAAGTAGGTAGATGGCACGGATGTATGGTGGAAAGTAGCCAAAAATCCTAAAATAGGTGTTTATAGGGTGGAAGATGATGGAACAGAGGTGGAATGGAGTGGGAATGGATGGGGGAGAAATGGGGGAGCTAAGAGTGGTCTACTAGTGGCTAAAATCTGGCTCCATTTGTCACCTATGTATATATAGGTGATGGGGAAGCATTAGGTTAAGTGGGGTTAAATGGGAAGTACAGTGGAAAAGTGATGCTAGGCTTGTATGTAGCATGACCGTGTTGGACAACACAACTGTGGTGGATAGGGGTGAACACATCCATGGTGGGATGGAACGGGAGAGCTGAAGAAATGGAAAAGTCACAAGGAAAATTGGGGGTTTTGAGTGGTTGGTGGCATGGTCGTGGTGGTCACCACGACCATGGTGAGTCATGGGTAGTGCGGTCATGGTGGTCAACATAGTCATTTTATCTAAGGAATGATCTACCCATTTTGAGGAACATTGTAGTTCTATCTTCTTAGCAACACAGTCGTGCTATGCTGCACAACTATTCTGATGCTTGACCACACAGTCATGCTATGCAGCACGATCGTTCTGTTGAATTTAAATTTCCAATCCTATCTCTGTGATTTTGAGTGGGCCAACACGACCGATTTTTGGTACCACAACTGTGCTGGTTTCTTCATCAACACTTAGAGCGTGTACATTGAATTTCCTTGGACCTCTTTGCTTCAATTGACCCTAAGACACTAGGGGTAGGTTGAGTGATATTTGGACTTCACTTTGGGCCTCTCTAAGGGTAGAGAAACCTTAGGATCATTCTTTCTTTATCTCTTCCATCCAAGTGTAGTATAAGTACCTAAAAAACATGCAAAGAACATCCATATGTGCATTTTACATAAATATGCATATTTAGGGGAGTAACATGTAATCTAACATGTATAGATGTGATTGAAGTGCAATAATACACAATATGAAGCCCTAAAATAGGGTTGAATCACCACCCTAGACTTGAAACATACTTGTCATCAAGTATGCTTCAACTCAATCTCTCAACATTTTTTTGACAATCAAGAAATGTCAAATGCATTCCAACAAATGAATATTGACTAAATCATCTCACTGATGACTAAGTACATGCATTCGACCTCTCTCCTCTCCTCTTTCACAAACCAATCATGATTAAAGCAATTAGCATGAAAACTTCAAATATAGAGCATAGAATACCCAATAAATCCATATGACTGTCATATAACTCTCGGTAAACCACTTCATGGTGGAGAAGATAAAAAATGACTAATATTGTTGTTTTACATTCATGAATTCAATTTTACATGTCAATCTACACTAAGTAACCCACACGGCTACAAAAAAAAGGACAAAATGAGCTAGGTTTGATGTTTTCTAACTCAACAAGCATACAAATGGAAGAAAGGGTTGCGGTCAGAGTTTGGACTGCTATTACATAGAAGCACTCATCTTTTCTTTATTTAGATGTTATTACATAGGAACATTTTTTATTTTCTTTTTGCATTTTTCTCCTTTTTTCCTTTTTTTCTTTGCCCTTGGTGTAACTAAGGCACATGGTGGTGAGAATGAAGTGAGGAGATATAGATATGGCCACCCCAAACTTTTAGAGGTGGCTAAGGCTGAATATGTGCACTTTGGCATCCTTTCATGAGGCAGAGATGTAAGATGGTGACAGAAGAAAATTGAGTCAAAGGGGGGTTACTAGTATGGATTTCAACATGAGATTTCCTGCATGAAAGATACTCTAACAATTTCATCAACCAATGACACACCACATGAATGAGCAATATTGAAACCACACTTCTATCATGAGATTCTACAAAACCCTAAGTGTTTGCAACTTGCTTAAACCACAATTCAACCAAACAATTCACAAGCATGAGAGAGGTGGTTCACATGTAAAAGGTCAAGACTGAGGCCATTTAACAATAAACCATGATAATTCACTTGTGTTTGTCAATGGTCATCATTTTCAATTCACAAAATAGAGTTTGGGTCAAAACATGCTTGTTGGACAAGACATTCTAAATTTGGACAAAATTGGCCAAAATGGTGCCAAATTGCCTTCAATCACATCTAAGCCTACAATATGGAATATAAAGCAAGAAATAAGAAAATCCTAGATACAAACATGCAAAATTACATAAAACTACATAGAATGCAATGCATGGAAAAAGGGAAATTTTTTGAAAATTATGTAAAAATTGCAAGAATTTAGACTACATGGCATGCAAGTAGACAAAATCCAATCTATATAGAAGGAGCAATAAAAAAATTAAATGACGGGGTGAAATGCAAAATGAATGAAATGAGACCATACTGCCCTACCACTCCAAACTTTTGAATCTTGTTGTCCTCAACATGACACTAAAGTATAGGAGTGATAGGGTAGATGATCACGACTGCTATGGTGGCTCGGGTGGTTCTCCTCCCTATGGTGGAGGATATTGGTAGTATCTTCCCTAGTAGTCTGCATGTGGAGGCGAGTAGGTCTCTTGGTAATCGGACAATGCACCCCACCAATCTTCCCCCAACTACGGGTTCTTCTAAACCTAGACATGTTGAAAGCAATACATATGGTTGATCTAATGGTGCATCTGCTGATGATCCAACCATAATGCATCCTACGTGTGTTGGAAACCCTCATGCACCCCTCAAGATGTCATCAAGCATCCTTTGAATACCCTATAGTTGTGCATGTATAGTATACATATCATATGTGTTTGTTGTGGGTTGTTGTGGCTTTGTCGCCTCTTCTTCTCGTCTCCTCACCCTATGAGTCTATCTCTCCTACATTGTCCTCCACCACTCAGCAGTTTCCTATGAATCTCCTAGTCCCTTAGGTAATATCACAAACTATGGATGCTGCCATGTGTCCAGTGAATGCTCTTCTTCCCACCTTAAAATATCCAAGAAAATTGGAGATGGACCACACCCCTCTAGGATAGGTGTAGCATGGTAGGGGAGCTCCACTAAATTTTTTGCATAAGAAGGGTTGATGTTGTGTGATTTCTACATCATCTTTTCACATAATATCACACACAAATTTGGTCCATTCTAATTTTATTTAGCCTCTTTTCATATTACTTTTGCCATCTTTTTGTTACTTTACTTATCGCATAACTTGCATTGCAGGTATGTCCCAAAAGAACTCATTTCAGAGCTTAATTCTGCTAAAACAGTAGAATGCACGGCGTGCAGGACAAATGCACGACGTGCATCACTTTAGAAGAAGTTTTGTTTCACCCAGACAATAGAATGCACGACATGTTCAGGCCTCGAACACGGTGTGTGAGATTCCAGAAATGTACAGAAAAGCATGTGCACGGCATGCACTCAATTGCACAGCGTGCACCTGGTGCGTCAAGCAACCAAGAAAACTTCTAGAAAGTCACACAACATGCATTGCTTCTGCACACGCCGTGCGTAGTTGAACCTGGAGCAACCCGTCAGTGTTGGTGCATGACGTGCACCCAGATGCACAGCGTGCACCTGGCAGTTTTAGAAATTCAAAAAATATGAGTTTGTGTTTAAATGAAGTAGGGAACTGAAGGGACAGTTATGTTGGGTCATTTTGGAAGGTTTCTCTCATCCCAAGCCAGAGAAAACTAGAGGAAGGTGATTTTGGGAGAGATCTAAGGTGGTTTCTTGCAAAAAGAAGCCAATTCTTCTTCTCCATTGTCTTCTCTAAGGTGCATGCAAGCTTCCCCAACTCTGCTCAGCTTCTTGGGAAAGGAGCTAGTCTGTTTTGGAGCAGCTAAAGAAGGAGAATTTCGTCTCCAAGCTGGAATTCCTCCTTCTTGCGGTTACAACTTCAGATCTCTTTGTTTTTCCTCCTCTAGATCATGTTTAGAACTGAATTTTCTGTAACAAATCTGCAAGGCGTGGCTATGGATGAGTAGTTCTCTTTTTCTTGGGCATGGGAGAGTAGCTCCCATGTCATAGCATGTATGGAACAAGTGATTTTGTACTAAATACTATGCTTCTTGTTTTTCTACCATGAGTGTACCAGTTTATTTATCTCTTGCATGTATTGTTGGCCACTTTATATGCATGTTTTCTACATTCTTGCTTGATCTAAGAAGATAGGTAGGAATGTATGGAGGTACCCTTCTTGGAAACTCTTTCTGTACCATGGGAGTGGAGAGAAATGAGTTGAGGAACAGGTTGTGATCAAAAATGAAATTTATGCACGAGAGTGCATCTTTGAGTTGCGATCATTGCACTTGCATCAGGAGGTGAAGTGTAATACAACTTTTCCTTTAACAAGAGCTTATGTATGTTTAAATTATCATGTTCCTATGATATGCTATGATATGTGAGTGAAATTCTAATGTACAAGATCCATTAATATCTAAACCTAAACTTTTCTAGTAATCTTTTCATTGTTAGTTTTAATCTAAATTTTCTACAATTAGATAAGCTTCACCATCTCTTCTAAACCGATCTAGATTGTTGAACTTTAGTGTTGTTGCACTCAATTAATTGCCTAAGCTCCTTATGTTCGAACTCAACTATACTTCCTCCGTATACTTGCAGAGATTGCTTAAGTTGGGTAAACTATCCTTGTTTGGATAAAAACTCGTTAGTCTAAATATAACCAACAAGTTTTTGGCACCATTTTCGGAGAGATACAATAGTTTATTTGGAGTAATAAGTAATAATCAATATTCGAGGCTAGATCACCATTTCCATATTTTGAATTTCATATACCTTTTAGTTGTGTTCTCATCTCCTCTTGTTTTTTTTCCAGGTTGTATTTTTCGCTCACAACGAGTTCTTCAAACATCTGCGTTGTTAGACCTTGAAATCGAGCGTACTCTTTCAAGCTTGAGAAGAGCAAGAAGAGTAGAATAGTTGCTGCTAGGAGGTACTCTGCCGTCACCATCATCACCACCACCATCTTCTTCACTCTTTGAGGAAGCTACACCAAGCGATCCATCCATGGAGGACGACCATCCTTTAAAGGATTTTGCGATGCCGGTCGCCACAAACATCTGTGGGGCCATTGACTTGCCTGCTGTAGACTATGATGCAAATGATACAACAAAATCATTTTGGAGGCACAACCAATGAAGACCCAAGTCTTCATGTTGCCGAATTCTTGGAATATCTAAATACCTTCAGAATTAACGGGGTATCTCCTGAAGGAGTGAGACTTACGCTTTTTCCCTTCACTCTAAGGGATAGAGCTAAGGCGTGGCTTTTGTCTCTTCCAAAGAAGTCAATAAAAAGTTGGGACCAACTCTTAAATGCTTTTCTTGTAAAGTACTTCCCACCCAGCAAAACAACCCAATTGAGGAATCAACTCACCAATTTCTCTCAAAATGAAGGAGAAACTATTTATGATACATGGGAACAGTTTAAGGATCTTCAATGCCTTTTCCCACACCATGGTTTAACTAACTGGTTGTTACTTCAAACTTTTTATAATGGACTGTTCTACAACACTCGGTTGATACTAGATGTCACAACTAGTGGTGCATTAATGACTAAATCTTATAGAGAGGCTTATGACATTATTGAAGACATATCGCTAAATCATTGCCAATGGGGAGGAGATAGGGGAGTAAAATCAGCCTCTACAACTAGTTCTTCAACCAGGAAATAAGGAGGGAAACACACTATTGATGTTGTTGATCTTATTGCTATTAAACTGGATGTTCTTACACAGAAGTTTGAGAAGATGACTACTATGCAAATCCAATCAGCTGAAGTTATATGTGAAGCTTGTGGTAATGCAGGACAAACTTCTTCTTCATGTCTTTCTCCTAATGTAGTTGAAGGGAATTTTGAACAGGTCAATGTTGTTGGAATGCAAGGGAATAAGCAATACAATCCCTATTCCAACACATACAATCTAGGATGGAGAGATCATCCTAATTTCTCCTATAGGAACACAAGAAACACTTAAAACTTCCAATAAGGACAGCAACAACCGCAACAACAACATGTAAACCGTCAAGGGAATCCGTCGGGTTTCAACAATAGGGGTTACCAACAGCCACAACAACCCCAAGGTTCTTCCTTAGAAGCTATGATGGAAAAATTATATCTACACAAATGCAGTAGAATGAAGAACTTCGAGGTAATGACAAGCTGTTGAAAGATGCCATTGCTCAACTTTCTGCAAAGGTGGATGGTATTTCCACTCACACCAAGATGTTGGAGAACCAAATAGCACAACAAGATCTAACTTAACAAAGGACTCTGCAGTCTGGTTCTCTTCCAAGCCAACTAGAAGTGAACCCAAGGCAACAAGCTAATGCAATTATTCTAAGAAGTGGAGCTGAGATTGAAAGACCCTCTCCATCCAAAGAGAAGAACATGGAGGTAGTCAATGAAGAGAAGTCCAACACTTCTAATTGCAGCAAGGAGAAAGGTAGAACTAAAACACCACCTTCTTTCAAGGTCACTGCACCTTTTCCTCAAAGGCTTACTAATAAGAAGGAGGACCTCAAGTTTAGGATGTTTATGGACATATTAATAAATTACATGTCAATCTTCCTTTTGCTGAAGTTATTGCCAAGATGCCTTCTTATGCTAAATTCCTAAAAGATATCTTGACTAAAAGAAGAAAAGTTGATCAGGTTGAATCAGTAATGCTTTTAGAAAGAGTGAGTTCTATTATTCAAAACTGCCTTCCACAAAAGCTTGATGATTTGGGAGCTTTTACACTGCCATGTAAGATCAACAATACCACTTTTGACAAAGGTCTAGTAGAGCTTGGTGCTAGTATTAGTCTCATTCCATCCACCTTATGGAAAGAATGGGACCTTGGAGACTTGAAGCCAACAAAGATGGCTATTGAGTTAGCTGATCATTCTATTAAATACCCAAAAGGTACAGTGGAAGATGTACTAGTGCAGATCGGGAAGTTCTATATACAGTGAGATTTTGTTGTTCTTGATACGGTGGAGATCCCTTCCAACCCAGTTCTTTTTGGAAGGCCATACTTGAGGACTGCCGGATGTCTTGTTGACGTTCGGGAAGGAAAGCTCACTCTACATGTTGGTGAAGAAGTAATGGAATTCTCTATTCATGATGCAATGAAAGCACCCGTACGTGTTGAAGAAATTTGTTTTTTAGATACTACTAATCCAATTGAGGATGATAATGAAGATATTGCTGATTTGATGATCAATGTTTATGATGATGATGTGACTGAACTCAACAATTCAGAAATTTCTCAAGCACTTTCTATTTCTAAAGCACAAACTATTAATGAAGATGCTCCACTTGTTGATGATCAACTAACTAAAAGCCTTTCCACCCGGTCTAAGGTATGCATTTCTTGACCCAAACTCTACATCCCCTGTTATAATAAATAATGCATTAATCAATGACCAAGAAAATAAATTAGTTGCTGAACTACATTTGTATAAAAATGTCATTGGTTATTCCTTAGATGATCTAAAAGGCATTCATCCTTCAATCTGTATGCATAGAATTAATATGGAAGATGATGCTAAACCAACAGTTGAACCACCTAGGCACCTAAATCAAAATATGCTTAAAGTGGTAAAGAAAGAGATTTTCAAATTAATTGATGCTGGAATCATTTATCCCATCAGTGACAGCCCCTGGGTTAGTGCCATTCACGTGGTTCCTAAGAAGGGAGGTGCAACTATTATCAAGGGAGATGATGATGAGTTAATACAAACACGTATGGTTACCGACTGGCGTATGTGTATTGACTACCAATATCTAAATAAGGCAACCCACAAGGATCATTTTCCGTTGTCTTTTATTGATTTGATGCTTGAATGCCTCGCTAAGCATTCTTATTTTTGTTACCTGGACGGGTATTCCGGATTTTTTTTCAGATTCCTATTTATCCACCCGACCAAGAGAAAACCACATTTACTTGTACTTATGGAACATATGCCTATCGCCGTATGCCGTTTGGTCTTTGCAACGCTCCTGCTACTTTTCAGCGGTGTATGATGGCCATATTCTTTGATTTTATTAAAAATATAATGGAGATTTTCATGGATGATTTTAGTGTATACGGTGATTCTTTTGATCAATGTCTATTGAACCTATCTTTAGTCTTAGCCCGCTGTAAAAAGGTTAACCTAGTGCTAAAATGGGAGAAGTGCCATTTCATGGTACAATCCGGTGTAGTACTAGGACATGTTGTATCTAACAAAGGCATTGAAGTGGACAGGGCAAAAGTTGAAGCCATTGAGAAGATGTCTACTTCATCTTCAGTTAAAGACATCTGAAGCTTTCTTGGACATGTAGGTTTTTATAGAAGATTCATTAAAGATTTCTCTAAAATTGCAAAACCGTTGTGTTCCCTACTTGCAAAAGATGCTGAGTTTGTGTTTGACAATGATTGCCATACATCCTTTTCTAAGCTCAAAGAGGCCCTCATTTCAACCCCAATTATTCAACCTCCAGATTGGGATTCCCCTTTTGAGCTGATGTGTGACGCAAGTGATTATGCAATGGGAGCTATTCTAGGATAGCGGAAAAACAAGAAACTCCATGCCATCTATTATGCAAGCAAAACCCTTGATGAAGCACATATCAACTATACAACCACGAAGAAGGAAATGCTAGCCATCGTTTATGCTTTTGACAAGTTCTGACAATATTTGGTGGGATCAAAGGTGATTGTATTTACTGATCATGCCGCCATAAAGTATTTGTTGAACAAGAAAGATGTCAAACCATGTCTTGTTCGTTGGATTTTGCTTCTATAAGAATTTGATCTTCAGATCTGAGATAAGAAAGGTACATAAAATGATGTTGCTGATCATCTTTCTAGACTAACCACAGAGGATGGAGACCCATTGCCCCTCGAAGATCATTTGCCTATTGAAAAGCTCTATGCATTGTCATCTACTCAAGCACCATGGTTTGCAGACATTGCCAACTTTCTTGCTACTGGAAAACTCCCATCTGATTTGACATATCAACAAAAGAAGAAATTCTTTCATGATGTGAAATTCTACTATTGGGATGATCCATTGTTATTCAAGCATGGAAGTGATGGACTGATCCACCGGTGTGTTGTTGAAGAGGAAATCCCAAATATTATTGTTGAATGCCATGCCTCACCTTTCTTGGCTAAATGGACATCATTTAAATCCCCGTGTTTTGATAATGACAAACATTTCATTCTTGTAGATCTAACGTGCTACTTGAGTGTTGCAGGAATAAAGTGGATGACAAATATTTGGAAGATCTATATGCTAACTTGCTTTAATTTCATGAATGTAATAAATTGTAAAACTTGTACAAATATATAATATACAAGTACTTAGACATCATGTAAATCAAGCGTTAGAACTTCCTTATCCAATCACAACACTTAGATAGGTCATCCCCTTCAATAGTGTCGCAATTGCACACTCATACACAAACTTAGTACTTAGTTTAAAACATTGAAATAGGGTCAATCTCGGTCAACAATATTCTTGACCGAGACACTCTCAGTCGACAAACTCTTCGACCGAGAAAAACCCAGGTAGCCGTTAGACACAACAGACAAGGTGGTTGGGAGTTAAAAATGAACGTTGTAAACACTTGCACCAGGAAGTCCCTCGGTCGACAAGACCTCGACCGAGAAGGACTCTCGGTCGACAAATCTTCGACCGAGAAGTGTTATGACTGCAGTTTTCAGAGTTAATTAACTAGCCGTTGCTAAATCAACTAATGTGTACCTAACAGCTAGTTAAGCACTTAGAACCCCCTAGAAAGTGTCTATAACGTCCTTAAGCACTTGTAGGTCATTCCTATAAATAAGACATGCCTTAGGACACCCCTATATACACTTGTGCAATACTTGAGCTTACACTTGCAATTGGCAATCTGTTTTGAGAAATTGAGCAACACTAGCATTGGCTATTCTTTCCTTGCTCCATATTCATGTCCTATAGGCTAGCATCTCCTATCCACTAAACCTACACTTTAACATTCATTGGTTAGGAGATCTATACGCTTGATATAGGCAAATCAAGCCTTGTGCTTCAAAGTGGTAATTGTAATTTCCATTTCCTTTCTTGTTCTTTCTTATTGCTTGTACTCTCCTTGCTACTCCTAGGGTTGGAGGCTACGGATTGGAGAGGGTTTGATCTTCTTGGTGAAGGAGGTCTTTGGACTACTTCTAGAAGGCTGTTGCAACGGGAAGCTACTTCAAGGGGGAGCTTGAATTTACTTCAAGAAGGCTGCTTCAAGGTTGGTGCAACTACTTCAAGGTGAAGGCTGTCCAAAGGGTGTAGAAAGTATTGAAATTTTATGTAAAGTCCTTGAGAGGTAATAAAATTTAATACTTTGAAAATTCCAGTTGGGTAAGCAACCAGGTAGTGGATTGACTGCCTTAGTATTTGCTAAGGTTGGAACCACTCTAAACACCTTGTCTCCTTCTTATTATTTCAATTGTGTTTGTTTGAGTTGAATTATATTAAAATAATCATAAAACCCTATTCACCCCCTCTATTGGTTTTTCAATTGGTATCAGAGCAGGGCTTCAAGGAACTCTAACAAAGTCTTAAAGAATGGGTGATGGGTTGCTCAACAACCTCAAATTGGAAGGAACACTCGTGGCTAGACCTCCAGCTTTTGATGGAACTAACTACCCCTATTGGAAGAGGAGGATGCAATTTTACTTCCAAGGAATCAGTTGGGACTTATAGAGAATGGTATCAACCCCGTATGAACTTCCTCAAACGGAGTATGCAAATTGGGATGTTAATACAGTAAAGTCTGCCCAAATGAATGCAAAGGCTGTAAGTATACTTTATTGTTCAATTTCCATTGGTGAGTTTAATAGAATATCAAATTGTGAAACGACTTATGAAATATGGCATAGACTTTCTATAACATATGAAGGAACTGTTCAAGTAAAGAATTCTAAAATCGGAATGCTTAAACAGAAATTTGAACATTTCCGTATGGATCAAAATGAATCTATTAGTGAAATGTATGTAAAATTTTCTTCTATTGTAAATGGTTTGAATGCTTTAGGCAAAGTGATTAGTGAGGAAGACCAGGTGTCTAAGATTCTCAGATCACTTCCGCCCAAGTACAAGCCCAAAGTGACTGCCATTGAAGAAGCAAATGACCTCACCCGACTAAGGATGGAGCAACTCATCGACAACCTAGATGCACATGAGGCAACCTTATAGGAAGAGGAACGACAAGAGCATGAACTACAACAAGGAAGAAAGAAAGATGTGGCTCTAAAAGCTTCAAAGATCATCACCCAAGAAAGTGATGAAACACGTGAAGAAGAAGGAGAAGAAGCCCTAATTGTTAATGGTAAGAAATATAGAAGATTTAGATCTAACAAAATTGCTAGTTCTTCTTCTTCCCCTCCTAGGTGCTTCGAATGTGGAAAGAAAGGACATCTAAAAAATGAATGCCCTAAAGAAAAGAAAGGAAAGAAAAGCTCACACAAAAAGAAGGGAGAAAAAGCTTATAAAGCTGTGTGGGATGAGTCAAGTGAGAGTGAAAGTGGACAAGAGAAGGTGGAATGTCTCATGGCAAAAGAAGATGATGACGATTCCTAAGAGGTAAGCCTTCTTGATTTGCCTAAAGAATATTTAATTGCTAGTCTACAAGAAACTCATGACAAATATGTTGACTGCAAAAAGAAACTAAAGAAGGTCACCAAAACAAATGAGGAATTATATGCTAGATTAAATGATCTTTCTTCTGAAAAGAACAATATTGCTCTTGAAAATTTGTTTTTACAAACATCCTTAAATGATTGTAATAGAAAGTTACTTACTTTAGAAACGAACCATGATCTTCTTTCTCAAGAAAAAGTTGATTTGCTTGCTAAACTAAACAATTTTCAGACTCAACCTATTCTATGTAATCATCTAGATTATGATAATGTTGTTAAGGAAAGAAACTCTCTATTATCTGATTTAGATAAAACAAGAATAGATATAAATAAGAAGATGGATGAGATTGCTAAGCTACAAAGAGAAATAAATGGTTTAAAGGGAAATGACATTCTTGATAATATTCTAAAAAATTCCTCTAGCTACAATGGAAGAAGAGGCTTGGGATATGTTCCAAAAAGTAAAAGAGCTCAAGCATCCAAGACTAAGACCATGTTTGTACCTAAAACTACAATTCAAAATCCTAGAAAAAGAAATGAAATTGACTCTATTTCTTGTCATTTTTGTCTACGTCTTGGACATTAATCTTTTTCATGCCCTTATAAGAAGAAGGATTGTGAGTTAGTTTGGGTCCCTAAACCTCAAACTTAGAAAACTTGAATGTAATTTAGTTGAGATATGATCTAATGCTTACTCTTGAAAATCAAAATGTCTTATCTCAACTAAACAAATAGCTTAATGTATTGTTTTAAATTCAAAACTGATATAAACAAATTACGAAAACAAACAGAAACATTTTTGGTCGACAAAAAGTTTGACCGAGATACTCTCGGTCGAGAAAACTTTGACCGAACAAATGCCTGTGACATATCAAAATATAAAGTAGATATCTTTGTGAAACAGAAACTATTCTGGTCGAGAAATGATCGATCAGAGAAAAATTCGATCGAAAAATGGTCGACTGAACATCCTCCTGCTCCTATTCAGTTCTAATCTATAAAACAACAACTTTCTCGATCGACAAATTGGTCGACCGAGACACTTGTCGGTCAAACTTTTGTCGATCGAATGAGGTTCTGATCAGTTTTCTTTTTTAAAACATTTTCAGTTTGTAATTAAATGTACCTAACCATAACAGACCATCACATGGGTACCAAAACCTACATCTTAATGCAGGATTGGGTGGTCGACAGTGGATGTTCCAAATACATGACCGGAAACAAGGAGGCATTTCAAACTTTTGAAGAAAAGAAAAGTGGAACAATCACTTTTGGAGACAATGGTAAAGGTAAAATTGTTGGAATAGGTAATATTGGTACAAATCTTGAAATAAAGAATGTTTTACTTGTTGACGGCTTACACCATAATTTAATAAGTGTTAGTCAATTATGTGATAGTGGATATGATGTTCTATTCAACAAAAATTGTTGCAAGTTACTAATAGAAAATACTACAAATGTTGTTTATGAAGGAAAAAGAGTTGTAAATCTTTATATTCTTAGACCTAACTCTATGAAATATGTAGTTGGAAAATGCTTACTTGCAAATGAAAATTCTTACAACTATGGCATAGAAAATTGGGTCATGCTAGTTCACATGTTATCAAAAAGCTAGTTAAATATGATCTTGTTCGTGGTTTGCCTAATTTATCTTTTGATCAAGCTGAAAATTGTGAACCATGTACTTTGGGTAAACAAACAAAAACCTCTTTTAAATCCAAAAATGTACTTAGCACCTGTATATCCTTAGAACTCATTCATATGGATCTATTTGGACCTATGCAGACACAATCTATTGGTGGCAAAAGATATTGTTTGTTATTGTTGATGATTATAGTAGATATACACGGGTACACTTTCTTGCAAACAAAGATGACACTATTCAAGTTTTTATTAAATTTTGTTCCAAGATTGAAAATCTATTACAAAGCAAAATATGTACAATTAGGAGTGATCATGGTGGAGAATTTGAGAACCATTATTTGAAGAATTTTGCACATCTCAAGGCTACACTCACAATTTTTCTGCTCCACGCACTCCACAACAAAATGGTATAGTTGAAAGGAAAAATCGATCACTACAATAAATGGCTAGGACTATGATGCTCGAACATAATACACCTAAAACATTTTGGGCTGAAGCGGTAAACACAACTTGCTATGTGTTAAATCGAGTAACTGTTCATTCCTATTTGAAGAAAACACCATATGAAATCATATATAATAAGAAACCTAGGGTTGACTATTTTCATACTTTCGGATCAACATGCTACATTCTAAACACAAAAGAGGATAGAGACAAGTTTGGCTCTAAATCACATAAAGCCTTTTTCTTGGGATATTCTACCTCTAGCAAAGCATTTAGAGTTTACAACATTATTTCTAGAAAAGTTGAGGAATCAATTCACATCTCTTTTCATGAAGAGCCACAATCTGAAAACCTTGAAGTAATTGATCTTACTCATCAATTAGAAAATTTATCTTTACCTAATGATAATGAAAAAAACACTACTAGTGATCACCAAGTTGAAACACAACATGCTCCTAGACTCATTAAGGATCATCCTCAAGAATTAATCATTGGAAATCCAAATGATAAAGTCAAAACTCGTTCTTCTTTTAAAGATGTTGCAAATATGGCATTTGTCTCTATAATTGAACCTAAAAAGGTAACTAAAGCTCTCAAAGATGACTATTGGATAATAGCAATGCAAGAAGAATTAAACCAATTCACTAAAAATGACGTATGTGACTTAGTTCCTAAACCACAAGATAAAACCATTATTGGAACTAAATGGGTTTTTATAAATAAGTTCAATGAAGCAGGGGAAGTAGTAAGAAATAAAGCTAAGCTAGTAGCACAAGGATATAGTCAACAAGAAGGGATAGACTTTGATGAAACATATGCACCAGTAGCAAGACTTGAAGCAATTAGAATGCTACTAGCTATAGCTGCACATAAAAACATCAAACTTTTTCAAATGGATGTAAAAAGTGCATTTCTCAATGGGATAATCCAAGAAGAAGTATATGTTGCCCAACCACCTGGTTTTGAAATACCGGAAAAAGGTGACTATGTATACAAACTTAAGAAGGCACTTTATGGTCTAAAACAAGCACCTAGAAATTGGTATGAAAGACTCAAGAACTATCTATTTGATAATGATTTTTCTATTGGAAATTCAAATTCTACTTTATTTTTCAAAACATATACATCTGATTTTCTAGTTGTTCAAATATATGTTGATGACATTATTTTTGATGCTTCAAATGAATCATTGTGCACATAATTTAGTGATATTATGCAATAAGAATTTGAAATGAGCCTCATGGGTGAATTAACTTTCTTTCTTGGTTTTCAAATTTAACAAATGCCTGCCGGGATTTTTATAAGCCAAGAAAAGTATACCAATGAACTCTTAAAACGATTTGGGATGGATCAGTGCAAACATGCTACCACTCCAATGGCTACCTCCACTAAAATTGATAAGGATGAAAATGGGGTACCTATTGATGATTCCTTATATAGAGCCATGATTGGTAGTCTGCTTTACTTAACCGCTTCTAGACCGGACATCATGTTTTCAGTTGGTCTTTGTGCTCGATTTCAATCACAACCTATGCAAACTCATTTTCAAGCCGTTAAACGGATTTTTCGATATTTAGCCGGTACCACAAGTTATGGTTTATGGTATCCTAAAGGACAATCCTTGGATTTTAAAGCTTATACTGATGCTGACTACGCTGGTAGCCGACTTGATCGAAAGAGCACAAGTGGTACTTATTTCTTGTTAGGAAGAGCCTTAGTATCTTGGTTTAGCAAGAAACAAAATACGGTTGCCCTCTCTACAACTGAAGCTGAATATATGGCAACCGGATCTTGTTGTGCTCAAGTGCTCTACATGCAACAAGTGTTAAATGATTATGGCTTTACTTTTTCATCCACGCCTATTTTTTGTGACAACACAAGCGCCATAAACTTAGCACATATTCCCATTTTACACAGCCGAGCCAAACATATTGAAATATGTCATCACTTTTTAAGGGATCATATCTCTAAAAATCATGTATCCCTTCATCATGTTGATACGGAAGATCAACTGGCTGATATTTTCACAAAACCGCTTCCACTAGACCAAAATAAGGAAGCAACTACTCATCACTCCCTTAGAGGATGTTTTCTTTGATATTTGTGCTTCTTAAAAATGGTTTTAATCGTGTTATTTTTGGCCTTCAAATGGACATCTCTTTTTGAAAGAATTGATGGTTATCCTTTTATGGGGGATACCAAATTAAGGGGGAGTCTCTCTACACTTATTTTTAACAGTTATCTTTTTGAAATGACAAAGGGGGAGAAATAAATGTAAATCATAAAATGGTTACTTTGAAAAACTCAATCAATGAGTTTCATAATCTCTTGGCTTTACATCAAAAGTTTCTATATTACCTAAAGAATTGGATTTTATGTTTCATACTTCTTTGGGAATCATAAGCACACATTTCATAAACAAGACAAGAAATTCACAAAGTAAATATCAGGTATGAAACTCAACTCATTTTAAAGACTAGTTGATTTATATTTTGAAATGGTTGTCATCTTCAAAAAGGGGGAGATTGTTGGCTAAATGGACATCATTTAAATCCCTGTGTTTTGATAATGACAAACATTTCATTCTTGTAGATATAACGTGCTACTTGAGTGTTGCAGGAATAAAGTGGATGACAAATATTTGAAAGATCTATATGCTAAATTGCTTTAATTTCATGAATGTAATCAATTGTAAAACTTGTACAAATATATAATGTACAAGTACTTAGACATCATGTAAATCAAGCGTTAGATCTTCCTTAGCCAATCACAACACTTAGATAGGTCATCCCCTTCAATAGTGTCACAATTGCACACTCATACACAAACTTAGTACTTAGTTTAAAACATTGAAATAGGGTCAATCTCGGTCGACAATATTCTCGACCGAGACACTCTCGGTCGACAAAATCTTCGACCGAGAAAGACCCAAGTAGCCGTTAGACACAGCAGACAAGGTAGTTGGGAGTTAAAAATGAACGTTGTAAACACTTGCTCCAGGAAGTCTCTCAGTCGACAAGACCTCGACCGAGAAGGACTCTCGGTCGACAAATCTTCGACCAAGAAGTGTTATGTCTACAATTTTTAGAGTTAATTAACTAGCCGTTGCTAAAGCAACTAATGTGTACCTAACAGCTAGTTAAGAACTTAGAACCCCCTAGAAAGTGTCTAGAACGTCCTTAAGCACTTGTAGGTCATTCCTATAAATAGGACATGCCTTAGGACACCCCTATATACACTTGTGCAATACTTGAGCTTACACTTGCAATTGGCAATCTGTTTTGAGAAATTGAGCAACACTAGCATTGGCTATTCTTTCCTTGCTCCAAATTTGTGTCCTATAGGCTAGCATATCCTATCCACTAAACCTACACTTTAACATTCATTGGTTAGGAGATCTATACACTTGATATAGGCAAATCAAGCCTTGTGCTTCAAAGTGGTAATTGTAATTTCCATTTCCTTTCTTATTCTTTCTTATTGCTTGTACTCTCCTTGCTACTCCTAGGGTTGGAGGCTGTGGATTGGAGAGGGTTTGATCTTCTTGGTGAAGAAGTAGGTCTTTGGACTACTTCTAGAAGGCTGTTGCAACGGGAAGCTACTTCAAGAGGAAGGCTACTTCAAGGGGGATCTTGAAGTTACTTCAAGAAGGCTGCTTCAAGGTTGGTGCAACTACTTCAAGGTGAAGGCTATCCAAAGGGTGTAGAAAGTATTGTAATTTTATGTAAATTCCTTGAGAGGTAATAAAATTTAATACTTTCAAAATCCCGGTTGGGTAAGAAACCAGGTAATGGATTGACTGCCTTAGTATTTGCTAAGGTTGGAACCACTCTAAACACCTTGTCTCCTTCTTATTAATTCAATTGTGTTTGTTTGAGTTGAATTATATTAAAATAATCATAAAACCCTATTCACTCCCCCTCTAGTGGTTTTTCAACCTTATGGAGGACACTTCGGAGGAGAGAAGACTACTTCTAAGATACTATAAGCTGGTTTTTATTGGCCCACATTATTCAAAGACGTCAATCTATTTGTCAAATCTTGTGATAGATGTCAAAGAACAGGAGGTATATCCCATTGTGACGACATGCCTCTCAACTCTATCTTAGAGGTTGAGGTATTTGATGTATGGGGAGTGGATTACATGGGACCATTCCCATCTTCTTGCGAGTATCAATACATTCTTGTTGCTTGCGAATATGTGTCCAAATGGGTTGAGGCCATTCCAACCAAAGCACCAGATGCTAAATCAGTAATTAAGCTTTTTCAAAAGATTATTTTCCCCCAGTTTGGAGTTCCTCGTGCCGTAACTTCAGATGGAGGCACACACTTTGCTGAAAAAAAATTCAACAACCTTCTCTCTAAATATGGTGTGACTCATAAGATCTCTACACCCTATCATCCTCAAACATCCGGGCAGGTAGAGGTTTCAAACAGGTAGCTAAAGAATATTCTTGAAAAGATTGTTTCTAGTTCAAGAAAAAATTGGGCCTTAAAGATTGATGACACATTATGGGCATACCACACAGCCTATAAGACCATCATAGGGACTACTCCATGCAAGCTAATCTATGGCAAATCTTGTCACCTTTTGCTAGAATTGAAGCTCCATGCTTTGTGGGCAATTAAGTTCTTGAACTTTGATATGAAGAAAGTAGGAGAGAAACACTTTTTGCAGCTATAGGAACTTGAAGAACTCTGCCTTGATGCTTATGAGAATGCAAGGCTGTACAAAGAAAGAACAAAGGCTTGGCATGACAAGAGGATCTGCAGGAAAGATTTCCAAGAAGGAGATAAAGTCTTGTTATTCAACTCTAGATTAAAGCTATTTCCAGGGAAGCTGAAATCAAAATGGTCCGGCCCGTTCCTAGTGCTAATTTTTTTTCCATATGGTGTTGTGGACCTCCAAGGAAAAGATGGCAAATTCAAAGTGAATGGACAGCGTTGCAAACTTTATTCTTATGGAGATGAAGTAGAGAAGGGAGCCTCTTACTCCCTCCAAGATGCTTGAATAAATTGAAGATTCTTACTCCAGACTCTAAATGGAGGACCTTGTGGGAGTTGACCCCATATTAGGATATATTTCTTTTAAGTTCTTTGAGTCAAAAACACTCTATAATTTGGTTAATAAGCCTGTCATGGATGAATGTAATAATTTAGACTTGATTGCCGCCATATCTATCACTATTTTGTGCTGACTGATTGCTATTTTCTGTAGAAATTCCAAAATGCACGATGTGTCTTTCATTGACACGACGTGCACTTCAGCAAAAAATGCACTGAATGCTGTTCTGGAAACTTGCACGACGTGCATTTCTTTATACACGCCGTGCACCTGGGAGCTGTAAATATGAAAAATGTTTCTAGAATCGCGCACGCTGTGCATTTCTCGATGCACGCCGTGCACCTGGTTTTTCGAATGATAAGAAAATGTTCTGGAAATGTGCATGATGTGCATTGATCAATGCACGCCGTGCATCTGTGCGCAAGAACTGGTCTGTAATATGTTTTCAAATGATGCACGCCATGCATCAGAATGCACGTCGTGCAACAACACGGTAAAGACAGTCCAACTGAAGAGGAACACACTGTGCATATAACATGCACACCGTGTCTTTTATTTAAAGACTAGTCAAGAAGGGCTGGAGTGCACGACCTGATTCCCCACTCCAACCCTAGCATCCGTGCACTCCAGCCATGCACCGCCATCATTCTCCATGGAGCTGTGCATCTCTGCACGCCGTTCCCCCATTCTGTAGCCATGCACCCTCAAGCAAGAGCAGCCACCTTCTTCTCCACCAACGCCGCCGCTCAAGCAAGGGTTTCAGGTTGCACGCCAGCCGCCTTCTTCTCCGCAAACACCGCCACTCAAGCTAGAGATTTTCGATCCGCCTTCTCTCTCAGCCGCCACCCTAGCGCCGAACCCCAATGCCATGGTCAAGCAAGAGCAACCACTAACGATGCCGCAACTGAGCAACTACCAATGCTGCCGTCAAGCAATAAGAGGGGAATCCCACCGATCCACCCCAACTCGTCCTCCGTGACTGTCATCAGTTTCTACATTAGTATCCTCTCTGCACCGCCCGACAACAACAACAACTCACACAAGCCAACACCAACCACCTTCTTCTCCTCCGCAACCCTAGCTAGCCAGCCCGACAACAACAGCGTTGCCTGATTCATTCTGTAGTTTATCTGCAGGTGCACGTCGTGTGCTCATCTTGCACGCCGTTCATTCATCTTCCAGGGTAGACACAACATCTTTGTGGTGCACGTCGTGACATCAAATTGCATCTCGTGCAGTACTACAACAACATGTCACCTATCAAGAGAAGCATAGGCAGACACCATGTAGGACTTCCTTCATCCAAAGCACGCCCCACTACAAGTGCAACACCTTCTGAGACGACACCAACATCGTTTGTACCCCTCCACTCAATTCCAAGTCACCCCAGAGGAGGATGCAAATTACCAGTTCCTCATCACCAAGCATGTTCTGCCTTCCCGCTATGTCTGTGAGGAAACCCTTGACAAGTTGGGTTTCAAAAATGAGGTCATACAACATCTACGGTTCTTAGGTCTACACCTTATTTGCACTAGAGTGTCAAAGACCTACCCCCACCTGGTTTATGAATTTTTGACCACCTTCAAAGCATAAGACGACCCACAAAACCACCGTAAGCCATATCCGGAAATCATTTTTTGACTTCTAGACAAATTCTTTTCTATGGATCTTAAATAGTTTTGTGCTTTACTTAAGTGCAACTATGGAGGGTATACTGGTTATCCACCCTCCTTCCATAGTGATTCTTTTTGGTCTGAGATTACTAGTGACACGGTGCACAGAGCTAGAAATGCCCGAGCTTCTTCACTCCATAATCCAATTTTCAGAGTTATGCATCGTCTTCTAAGCACATGTCCCTTTGCTAAAAATGAGACTCAAGGTGTCGTAGGAAAAAATGATCTTTTCTTCTTATGGTGCATAGTAAAGAATGAACAAATCAATTCTAGCTACTACATTGTAAATAAGCTTCTAGAGACCAAAAAGAAGAAGCAAAGAGAGGTTGGTGACATCATGTGCGGTGGGCTGATCAGTATACTTGCAATGCAGCTAGGCTTAGAGGTGGGTGTCCTAGAACCTGCACCGGGAAAAAACCTTGTAGACATCAACTATCTTATTTCTTATGGCTTGATATCAAGATATGGCAGTAGCACAAGTAAATTCATGGTTTTTATCACAAATAAGTAGTTCATCATCATCCCCGATTCAACCCACAATGATATCGGGAACAAATCCAATTGGAAGGTGGAGTTACAACCTGAAGTCGATGAAGAGACACCCACCCGCAGTGCCAGCAGCTCTACGCCAGCAGCTACACCAGCAACTCCTACTCCACTTCCACCCTCCACCAGTACTTATACAGAGTACACTTGGACGATGCCTGATGTGAGGCACCTTTACAATTACATTCAGTAGAGGTTTGACCACATTGACAGCCATTTTGACCCGATGAGCATGCAGTAAGTACACTACGATGTACGACATGCTCAACCGGATGGACGCTTGGCATATCTCTCAGGGCCATTACCCCACCCTACCACCGTATCAGTTACCCACTCAGTAGCAGTCCGATTTTCTGCTATCTGAGTTCCCACAACAGCCACCTCAGTTTCCAAAGCAGCAACCTGACTCTTCCACCCAGCCGATGGACATCCCTGACATTGTCAGCCAGTTCTTCCTTGATTAGGAGGGCGGCGGCTCTTATTTCTAATTACATCGATGACAAGTACTCGATTATGAACTCTATAAGTTAGATTGATGCAATGAGGGCACTATTGATTTCAAGCTTAGGGGGAGCACAACCGGCCGGTAGTTGTAGTTTTGCATTCAATTTTTCTTTATTTGAGTCAGTTGTATCATGTGTTTTCCTTTTTATTCCTTGTTTTGTCCCTTGATGGTAAAAATTAATATGATTTGAGACTATCTTGTTAGAATGAACCCCCCATGTATGCTGGAATTATTCTGGTCCTTTATGTGTCTTGGATACATGAAAAGAAAAATCAAGAGCATGTATGAATGAAATGGAATTTGAAAAATCCCCATGTACATGACTTTGCCTTGTGTTTGTTGTTTGAAATCTTAATTTTTTTTACATCCTTGATTTCTCAATACACGTAACAGTTCCAAATTTTAAGCGAATGAATCAACTTGGCAACATTTAATAGAATACAAGATACTCTTGCCAAACCTTTAGTGCATCTACAATAAATTTTTCAGTGAAAAACTTTCAAAAGAATGATTTAAATCTTGCTAGCTTTAACATTCTTGTTGACTCTTTGGTTTTGTACCATCAATAGTTTATATTGACCCAATAAAAGATGGCAAATGGCCCACATATTATGCTAGCCTAGTGTGAGTCCGATCTGGCAACAATGGTTAGGTGATATGAAAATCAAAAGAGGGTAAAAACAACACCCCAACTGGCTTTCCTCATGAGCGTAAGCCTAAATTAGCATCCGAATGCCGGAACCCAAAAATTCCGTTATCATATACTTAAGAAAAAGAGTGCAACTAAGTATTGTTAATGTTAGCATTGGTTTCATCATCTTATATCTGTACTAGCTGAAAACTTTGTAATGTACATGCACTGATTGTTTGGCTTGATTATCCAAATTCTACTTAATGTTGTCTAGTTGATCATTTTGTTTGTTTTGGAACTAACCCTACTGGACTTAAATTCTCTATCTTGGATGTTGAAAATTTGAGATGACAACGAGGAACATGAGCACAATGTGCATGGTTGGCTGATATGATTGCATACCTATCTTACTTTTAATCCATGCATAAACTTGATTTTTCTTCTTGAATGTAACCCTATTCTTTTTTCTTGAGGACACGCAATAGTTCAAGCTTAGGGGTATTTATTATGTGATTTCTACATCATATTTTCATATACTATCACACACAAATTTGGTTCATTCTGATTTTATTTAGCCTCTTTTCATATTACTTTTGCCATCTTTTTGTTACTTTACTTATCACATAACTTGTATTGCAGATATGTCCCAAAAGAACTGATTTCAGAGCTTAATTCTGCTAAAACAGCAGAATACACAGCATGTAGGACAAATGCACAACATGTATCACTTTAGAAGAAGTTTCATTTCACCCAAATAGTAGAATGCACAACGTGTTTGGGCCTCGAACACAGCGTGCGAGTTTCTAGAAATGTACAGAAAAGCATGTGCACGACAGGCACTCAACTGCACGACGTGCACCTGGAGCGTCAAACAACCAAGAAAACTTCTGGAAAGTCACACGGTGTGCATTGCTTCTACGCATGCCATACGTAGTTCAACCTGGAGCAACCCGTCAGTGTTGGTGCACAGTGTGCACCCAGATGCACGTCGTACACCTGGTAGTTTTAGAAATTTGAAAAATACGAGTTTGTGTTTAAATAAAGGAGGGAACTGAAGGGGCAGTTATGTTGGGTCATTTTGGAAGGTTTCTCTTGTCCCAAGCCATAGAAAAATAGAGGAGAGCGATTTTGGGAGAGATCTAAGGTGGTTTCTTGCAAAAAGAAACCATTTCTTCTTCTCCATTGTCTTCTCCAAGGTGCAACCAAGCTTCCCCAACTCTGTGCAGCTTCTTGGGAAAGGAGCTAGTCCGTTTTGGAGAAGCTAAAGCAGGACAATTTCATCCCCAAGCCAGAATTCCTCCTTCTTGCGGTTACAACTTCATATCTCTTTGTTTTTCCTCCTCTAGATCATGTTTAGAACTAAATTTTCTGTATCAAATCTACAAGGCATGGTTATGGATGAGTAATTCTCTTTTTCTTGGGCATGGGAGAGTAGCTCCCATGTCATAACATGTATGGAGCAAGTGATTTCATACTAAATACTATGCTTCTTGTTTTTCTACCATAAATGTACCGGTTTATTTATCTCTTACATGTATTGCTGGCCACTTTATATACATGTTTTCTGCATTCTTGCTTGATTTGAGAAGATAGGTAGGAATGTATGGAGGTACCCTTCTTGGCAACTCTTTCTCTACCATGGAAGTGGAGAGAAATGAGTTGAGGAACAAGTTGTGATCAGAAATGAAATTTATGCACGAGAGTGCATCTTTGAGTTGCAATCGTTGCACTTGCATCGGGAGGTGAAGTGTAACACAACTTTTCCTTTAATAAGGGCTTATGTATGTTTAAATTATCATGTTCCTATGATATGCTATGATATGGGAGTGAAATTCTAATGTCCAAGATCCATTAATATCTGAACCTAAACTTTTCTAGTAATCTTTTCGTTGTTAGTTTTAATCTGAATTTTCTGCAATTAGATGTTGCACTCAATTAATTGCCTAAGCTCCTTATGTTCGACCTTGACTATACTTCCTCCGTATACTTGCGGAGATTGGTTAAGTTGGGTAAACTATCCTTGTTTGGATAAAAACTCGTTAGTCTAAATATAACCAACAGTTGACCTGGTAAATGGTCTTTTGATCAACCACTTAAATCATGGGTGAGCAAATTAAGTAATGTAGGTTCATAAACTTCCCTCCTTCTACCTTGGTGTAACCAAATACATCATGATCCAGGGCTAAAGAAATGGAAGATACAATCCATGCCATGATAAAAAGGTTCTTAGTCTTGGATGGGACTGTCTTCATACGATCATTGGTGAGTGCTCCTAAACTCACATACATGCCCTACACCATCCATCCTGACACAAAAAGGTCTTTCTTTGTACAGGTGCCTTGATTCTCATATCGGAGGAAAATGATGTGCGTCAAAACCTTCTGAATGTATCTCAAAATGGGGTTATGAATCAGACTTGTCTTTGATTTACCCGCTATAAACTTACTTTTGCCCTATAACCTATTCCACTTGGATGCATACTTCACATTAGTATCTTCGTCTGTGCTCCCTTGATCAAGAAGGATTGTTATCTCAGGGCTGGGAGAAAAATGATGTTGAGGAAGGAGGCAGTGATGAGGTAAGCCCCATTCCCTAGTTTGACATTGAGGGCATCATGTGAGACTTTCTCTAAGGTGAAAAAAAACTGTTCTATAAGCTCAATACAAGTCTCCTGAACGATGGTCAAAACCTCAAACAACCGAATGGGTTCCAAGATATAAAAAAAGCAAAAATACCCAAAGCCTCCATTGTCTCCTGGCATGTATAGCAGGTGATAATCACCCTACGTGTCAAGCACTCTGTATGCTTTGACTTCTTAACAATATTGTTTCTCCTGCTGAGGGTCTCCTCACTCTGTTTAGTTTGTATCTCCTCATGTGGTGCATCTTGCATCTCCTCATCCTCATCGTTCATAATTAACTGTCTTCATGCTTACAGCTGTGGTTGTGGTGGTGTGGATGTCGAAGGCCGATCCGAGGTTGATGTCCAGGCCACTAAAGTAGAAGGCCGAGCCGACGAAGGTGGTTGTGCTTCCCTAGAAGAAACATATTTTTGGGCTGCTACCCCACCTCCATTAGGTGGTCGAGTCGATTCTTCAACCATGGGATCCAACGATGCCACCATATGAGGTAAATCTCCATGTGAACCAGAGGCGTACGATGGAACGAGAGATGCCGTCAGGGCTGAAGAAGAGACATTCTTGGACCGACAAATGTGGGAGATCACATCCTTGTTCTTTGACACCACTTGCATAGTGATTTTCTTCATTTGGCTGGAGAAATGTGGAAGATTAGTATTTTTGGAGTTCTGGACTATTGGGAAAGAATGGAGAAGAATGGACTGATTTGGTGAATGAAAATGAGTGGAAATGGTAGGTTAAGGTAGGGATAATGGTAGGGGGATGACATGGGGTGGATTGGGGGTGATTTGATGGAGAATCAAAGGTGGGAGAAGGTCCTCCCAGCACTGCACGTCTGTCATTCATGGAGAATGGGCATGCAGTTCATAAGAGTTTGATTGAAGCAATAACTAAAAAATTGTTGAAGCGTTGACTTAAGTGCTGAAGTTAGGGTTCAACATAGCCATGTTGTGTGGCACGACCATGTTGGGTCACTGGTGCCATGACCTTTCTACTCCACACACCCGTGGTGATTGATAGGCCACATGACCCTACTACAAAGCACAACTGTTCTGGGTCTATTCCACATTTCTTGTATTTCTTTGATTTCCCTGTAGATTTGAGTATATCACCACGTTCATTCTAAGATACCACAATCGTGATGGGCACTGTAGCAGGTGATTTTACACTAAACTTCATCAAAAGTGATTTTTCATGAATCATCTTCACATTACAACTAATTTCCTTAATTTCATCATTCTTTTCACCTGCGCATCTTAAAACTAAGAAAATTAGTTAAAAAAAGTCTGTGTGTGTTTTCTTGGAAAAGTGTAAAAAAACCAAAAAGTATAAAAAATGAAAGGTTGCGTGAAATATTACCCAACCATAGGTGGGTTGCCTCCCACAAGCACTAAATTTTGAGCCTTCAGACGGGCTTTTTTATTCTTGCATCATTCATCCATTCATGATCATTGTGTGTCCACTCCTAGAATATCTACACATCTCACTTGCATTCAAAATGTGTGTCGTGTTCCATTGATCACAAAAGATATCATCAAGTCTTCCATCTAGATATCCTTCTTTCAAATGATCATTCGAACACTTCAAGTGACCATGTCCAATATCCTCATCTCAGGATCACCAGGTTGGGGACTTGTACATGTTGATCTTTATTTTCATGTCCATGAAAGAGACTGTCATCGTGTCACTGCACACATGTATCTCGACATCAGTTGTAGATAGGAATGGCCTTGCCAAGATGATGGGAATCTTCCTATTCTCTAGATCCATTTCAAGAATAATAAAATCTACTGGGAACACTGCTCTCCTTTCTTTGTCTATCATCACCAAAACATCATCCAATCTTCCTCTAGGCACTTTGATGGAGCGACCTGCCAATTGGAGAGTGCAATGAGCCGATTTCAACTTTCCTTACCCCAGCTCAACTTAGACACTATATGGCATGAGATTCACACTAGATCCCTAGTAAAGTAGGAATTTGTCTTGCAATGCCCCCCTACATAGCTTTCTATGAGTGGGGCTGCTGGGTCTTTCCTCATCATGGGAAGTGAGTGTTGGATGATATAACTCACTTGTTTTGTCAACTTTATTTTCTTTGGCATTCTCCCTGTTGACTTCATTTTCATAGTACACACGCTCTTGAGAAACTCGGAATATGATGGAATCTACTTGATAACAACCAACAATGGGATGTTCACCTTCACTTGTCAAAACAACTCTAGAATGTGAACATTGTGTTTTTGCCTCCTTTTAACTATTCAGGGCTCATCCAATGCTTTAGAGAATGGTGTTCACTTGCTTTGGCCTTACGTGCGTCCACATGGTTTTCTTGTGACATGCTATGAGGTGGAACACTAGGGATGGTAGAACCTATAGAAGGAGTGTGAGGTGGAGTAGACAATATCATAGAATCAACATGAGGTTTCACAATATCATCTTCAACAATCTCAATCACAATATCACCCTTGTACTACCGTTGCCTTATTTTATCAACATTTCCTTGACTTGTGAGATGATCAAGAGATTTTTTTCACTCCTTAGAATTGTCACAACACTCCCTAGATAATGGTGAAGAGGGGGATCTTGTTTTGGTAGTGTAGGAGGTGGAGGTGGCACTTGGTATTGAAGTTAGGGTGGAGGAGAAAATTGAGGTTGGTAGGCAAAGTTGTGGGATGATTGTGATGTCAGAGGGGGAGGAGTATAAGGCTTGGGATGGCCTTGGAAATGGTAAATGGGCTTCACTTTCATGGGAGGTGGACTATAGATGTGACACCCTTTGACACACAAAGAGATATTACTAAAAACTAGGCACAGAATTAACACTAAGCAAGAGGATTACCGAAAAACATAGAAAATTAAAACCGATTTCATAACCATGCATCAAACTAAACTCATCATGACTGAACTCATAAACTGAAGACACTTATATTTCATTCATATCAAAAGGAGTTATAGAACATTGTTCACTGGTTAACTAGCCACAATCTATTACATGTGATAAACAGATCATGTATACAAACCATCTTTGTACCATCACCGTATAGACTCAAAAACTCAAATCGATATACAACGTCTATAAAACACCCCAAGAACCTGAGTGTATAGGGACGACACATAGGACTCTATTACTAGACACTAGCTACATGTCCATGATCTAATAACTACACACCTTAGGATATTTTCCTCAACATCACAATCTCTATCTCTACAACCACATCCACCTAAAAGATTATGGAACCCATAGGGTGAGACCAAACTTCCCACTGAGAGTTATAACTCTCCACCAACATATATTAAAAGCACACATAGCTACATGAAGATTATACTATTAATAGATATGTAGAGCAATTAATATTATAAAAAGGAATATAACGAATATACTTTCTATCAACTATGTTATACAAAAGAAAAGCAATGCTTCAACCAATGTTCCCATATTTTGATCCTATACAAACACACTACATGTCTATGTTATGTCTTTTATTATGCCCCGAGGATTTGAGTTGTACCACCCAAATATAACCTCCCCCTATGAAGGGCAACTAACAATGCCATACAAGGTTTATGGAAGAGCTGGAATCCATGACCTCCCCAAAACCTCTTAGTCAACACAAGAGTGAAGTGACATATAGTCAATTGAAGGATCAACTCACACATGTCCGTCCATATAAACAACCTAGCCCGCCTTGGTACATGCCACTATGCTAGTGAACTACTCTATGACCCACACTCGCACTCCTGCTAGGGTATGGCCTGCAGCCAATCATGTGAAGTCTAATAAGCACATACTAGATCACATCACTGAGGCATGACCGCAACCATCCTCTACTTGCTTGATATTAGGGTACCGAGCTATCCCCGCATACTCAACAATATGCACTTCGAGTTTCCCATAGGAGTTACTTGTTTTTCCACCCAGTACTAAGGTTGACACTGGAATGGATCTATGGCACATGACAACTACATGATTAAGGTTTCACTTTATTAGTTATGCCATTTGGGTGAATTAAGAATTCATCATACAAGTGGACAAACAAACCCTAATCCAATCTAGCAAGCATAACTATAAAACAACTTTAGAAGATATGAAACGTATAAGGTGTGAACTTGTCACATCATCTCAGGGCATCACTGTCTCATTGCCTTGCACAAGGCTATCATCATTGCCACTTGTTAACATTGCCATGTCAGATTAATCATCATAGTCACAACACTGGGATAATAATCCCTCATCACATAACTATAGGATAACACCTCTCACTAGGCATCAAGCCTTCACTAGGTCATAATACCAATCACATTATTCTTGTATGTCAACATCACACCATGCCTTAACAAGTACAATGGCATGATTATCACCCTATATTACATATAGATCACCATAGAATTCATATAGATATGACATTCATTTCACTTGCAAGGTTAGAGGCCCATAAGCAAGAGAGAAAAAACATCATAAATCCCTATGTCTCATCATGATCTCAACATGCCTCATATCATTCATAACCATCACCATAGCATACACAAGCCATGACATACATTCAACCTGTAAGGTTAGAATTACACAAGTAGGAAAGAGAAAGTATAATCATGTGCCATACATCTCTACATATTTCAACAAGTATAACATACCCTAGGATTGGCGTTAGGATTCACACTCTTAATTGATTAGAGTTTTCATCATAATTATAGCACTAAACCCTAGGTACACCATCTACCACTTTCTTGGAGCATATTAGGATTAAGGAACATGATTAGAGTTAAATAAACAATCATTCAAACAACACTAGTCATGATTCATTACTTGCTTACTCATATACATGTGTTGATTATATGATCAAGTATGTGTCTCGACCACCCACGAAGCAAGGTGCGTCGACCACAACACATCATGTGTCTCGACCTCAACCATCTAGATGTCTCGACCACAACAAACCTAAGTGTCTCGACCACCACAAGGAACCATGTGCAATCACTTCATGGATTAGGGTTTGACCGCCCTCAAAGCACATATGCCTCGACACCAAAAGCAAATCCATGTCTCTTCCAAAGCTCAAAGAAAACATCTCAACCGAAACATAAGTAGGTGTCTCGACCTACACAAGGACATGTGATTCAACCACCACTAGACATGCTATCTCGACCCAAAGAAAACATGAGTATCTCGACCCTAAAACAACAAGAGGATCTATACCTTGACCTAAAACATCAAGGGCACAAAAGTCTCAATCAAAACAAGGCCAAACAGCAAGAAAACCAAATGTCATTCAGATTAAAACTCATGGAATCAAGAGCATCAAACCCTAGAACAAGCTCCATGAAGATTAGCAAGGAAAACCACTTAGGAGAGAGAAAGTTGAATCTCAACACATGAGGAAAACATCCAAAATAATAAGGAAAATATAAAGGCCGAAACATATATAGCATGGTGATAAAACCCAAGCTTATATTGCATGTATCAAGATCACCGCAACTGACACATAATCAAATCGGTTACATGAATTTAGGGTTTAAGAAAAAGAGTAATATGCTTGATAATACTACAAAGCCTTGAACCCCAAATTCATGATAGCATCATCTAGCTCATTAACATCATATCTAGATGTTAAAACAATAGATTACAACAAGGAAGACCACAATCCTCAAGGAGAGGTACTTCACTCAAAATTGGTCACTAAAAACCCTAAAACTTGCACTATGGAAACTCCATTGAAACATCACATGCAAGGGTGCTAAACTATGATCTAAACAACCAAAACATAACCCCAAACAACAAGATAGATCAAGGTACATGATCCTAAAGAAAGATGATCAAGATCATGGTCAAGAGATAAGGAAAGCTACCATAAATCATAATCACCAAGAAAATAGGTATACAACTAGGATTTTGGATTTTAAGCATATCAAGCATGATAATCACCATCAATTAAGATCTAGATCATGATATTATCTACTAGTATACTAAGGTCACGTTTTTAGAGAGAGAGAAACAACAACAAAGCAACCTTAAGAAGTTCCACACTAAGGGTCCAAGCTCCAAGATCAAGGGTACCAAGCATATGATCCAAGGGTTGAAGAAGATCCTCCAAAGGATCCTCTTACAGCCACAACAAAACCTCAAAGAAAAGTAGATACCAAGGTCAAGATAGCCCAAGATAAGGAGGAAATAAAACCCTAGCCTATTCTAAAAGGAGGAGGAAAAAGAGGGAAGAACTTCCTCCTACTATGGCCTATGACCCTTGTGATGAGGGTTTCATCCTAAAGAACAACCATCACATCCAAGCATGGCCCATGGCCTAGAAAAGGGAAGAGTATGGGGTAGAAGATCCAAGGAAACTCCATCAAGGAAAGTAAACACTTACCAAGGTTGAAGATGATCAAGGATCATCACATGCAAGGGATCCAATCACCAAAGCTCCAAGGATCATCCCTTCTTTGCTCCACCAAGATCTAAGGACAAGAAAAAGATAGGGAGGAAGAAGGAGGACTGAAAGGTTCACTTTAAAGAAGAAGAAAGGGTTTATATACCAAAGGAGGAGGGAGGTAGGGTGGAGATGAGGTGTCAACACCTAAAAGCACCAAAGAGACATTTGTCCACCCAAGAAACCAACATGCAACCACTTAAACCTTGCATGCACGAGATGGTGATGCAACCTATGTTGGGTATCGACCACTTAGGTCCCCAACACATTGGTTTAGGTCGCAACACCTCCTAGAGGTTGAAACAAGAACAAACATCATGACTAGGTCGAAATAAGATCATCACCATCAAAGAGATTGAAACACAAGAAGACAAGCATATAGGTTGAAAAAAATGACCCTAAACCTTCATGGTCGTAACAAAATCAAGACTAGGAAAGTGTTTTAGTAAAAACAAAAATCCAAAACAGCCTCTAGGTCGCTACCTAGGTCTCTACCATCATCAAGGTACATCGAGGTCAAAGCAAAAGGGTCATCAACATACTAGGTCGAGACATACCACAAGAATGCAACTTGTCTCAAACCCAAACTCATCCAAGACCATATAGGTCGATACAACATCACCAAGGGAATGTTTTTTGGTCAAAATACTACCAAAACATAACATAAGGTCGAAAAAAGGGTTGCTATACCCAAGCAACACTACTAGGTCAACACCATCCAAACCCTAAAAACCCTAGCATATCATATGATGCCACCACCCATCCAAGGCCCAAAAAAGGCACCCAATTCTTCCTATATCCTATATATTATGTAAAGGTATGGAATACATTCTATAGAAGTGAAAAATTGTACATCAACCCTCTACTTTGGGTAAATTGCAATTTGCACCAAAACTAGCACACAAAGCACAAACATCATCCAAACAAGCTCAAACTTGAAACTTAAGCTCTCTACAAGCTCTAAGATCATATAAAATGATTAGAGAAAGGTTATAAGCACATCATCAAGCCAAAGAAACTAGGGTTATACCAAAACCCAGGTCAGGGGCCTTACAATAGAGAACTTGAGTGGAACGAATAGGTTCAGTTGCTTCATTGAAACTCATTCTGGGCTTTGAAGACAATTTTTCTTCTTGGTGAGAAAGTATGGAAGATATATTATCTATCGTTTAATCAAGCCTTGTATCATTATCTTGGACATCATAAAAGCTTTTAAATATAGAGAGTACTTCCTCCTCAAACCTTGATCTATATCTTAGACTTTGTTGTTCCCAGTAACTATAAGGATGAGGTATTTCATTTTTTCACCAAAGGACTCAATACAATTGACCAAGTGACATAGAAAACTTCCCTATTGGTTATTAATAAATCTCACCATTTCCCTAAGAATCTTCATCACTTGTGGGCTTGAATCGCTAGACGCTGAAGGTGGCACAACAAAGGACTGCTCACCATCATTTATCATGCTAGAAGCTCAAATCATTGATTTTTCTACCAATTACTCAAACATGGGCCATGTCTCCTCAGGTGGCTTAGCCATGAAAGCTATTCCATAAGAAGAATCCACAATAGCTTGACTCATGGGAGAGAGACCAGAGTAGAAGAATTACACTAGAGGCCACAAAGGGATCTCACGGTGTGGGAACTCTCTCAATATCTTCTGAAATTTTTCCCAAGCATCATGGTACCGCTCATTACCCACTTGATTGAAAATCATTATGGAACACCGTATTTATGTCAACCTTGAAACAAAGTAGAATTTCCTTAAGAAAGTATTCTTCATCTCTTCCCAACTCATGATGTCTCTTCTTGATCCATACCAATCTTTGGCTTTGTCTTTGAGGATGAATGAGAACAAAGTCAACATGACTGAGTCATCACTAGCCGTCGACATCCTGAAGTAAAACATACTTCAAAAAGGAGTAAAATTTCTTATAGGGGTTTTCACTCTCTGAGCCGTAGAAGGTGGGAAGGAGGGATAGCGAATTGCTCCCCTGGCATTGGATCAACTCTACTAGCAAATGCCGATTTGTAGTTGCTAGGCATGAATTATTCATGGAGTGGCTTGTGAGGTGCATTCTGACCTTCTGTCTTGTCCTCCTTGGGTGGCTTGTCACATGCACAAAGGTACAACCAAACAAAAGAAGTCAAGTTCACAAACCAATATGCACAAATAATGCAAAAAATAAAGAATAAAGAATAGCAATGATGAGGGTAGTAGGAAAAGATCAAAGCAAACCTAACCAGATAGGCTGAGCTCCCCCTGAAAATGATGCCAAAAAGCTTGGTGCATCTGGACAGAGGTGCACACACTAATCAATTATATTTGACTAGATGCATCCCATGGGCTTGGAACACATTTGAGATCTTTCAAATTTTTAATTCCCTAGACTAGGCTCACACACTATACTAAAATACTCACCTACAAGCGCATGGGGTTGTGTCATAGTATAGGAGGGAGACAAGTTAGGGTTCAAATCCAAGAGAGAAAGGGAGAAATAGAGCTAGGTTAGTTTTGGCTAGGTTCCTTATGTGGAGTCTAGTTTTAAGGTTTTTATGGTTGGTTTTGTTGATTACACTAAGGGTTTAACAAAAAGAAAATTATAGGAAGACAAACAATCAAAACCTAAGCTAACCCTACAATTTGTTCTACTAAGAAAGAAATGACAAGCTAAGTAAGAAAAAGAGAAAACTACACAAAGGCAAGCAAGAAGATATCTACACTACACTAAACTAGAAAACTAGGCAAAAGGGCAATTAAAGACCTAAATTAGAAAGAACAAAGCAAAACCAAGGAAAGAATCTAATCAAGCAAGTAAAGAGCTAAACAAGTAAAGACTAGCTAAGCAAGAAGGCTATTAGGGTTTTAAAGCAAATATGAGAAGTGTGGGCTGTTAAGAGGATGCACTTGTCATTTAGGTTGGGGGTAATAACATGTAAACATTATTATTTCATTAAGATTACCAAACCAAACAACAAGCTAGAGGCTAATGAATTTCCCTAAACTACTAACTGGCCATGGATAAGGTAAGGTGTGTATAGGGGAACTAGTACCTAGTGCCTCCTACCTACCCTTACGAGGTTCAATTGGGTTAGGGTTTAGGTGGAATTCAATTACAGTCTAGTCAAGCCTAGGTTTTAGGATAGGAACTCTTTGGGTAATTAGGGGCCGAGGGTAGCAATGTAAGGTGGAATTGCGTTTTAGACCTCACATAACCTATGTTCTAGCCTTGAGAAAGCTCCAAGATAATTACACTAAGTGATCCTATACTAGCTACTTAGATCTCTCACCTAGGTGTAGGATAATTGATTAACATTTAGGAAGGTGAATAGCCAACTATGGATCCATTAATTGGACTTAGGAGCGATTCACAAAGAGAGCAACATATAAGAAATTTTCCTAGAGTCTAGGTGATTTCAAGCACATACCACATATCAATTTATGGGAAATGAGATAGAAGTAGAACATAATAATTAGCAAACTAAATTACACCATTTACTTATGATTCCCCCCCAACATGGTATCAAAGTAACATTTTTGACCTGAAACAACCCACCTAAGGGGCCTAGCTACTCATAGAACAAGAAAACACAAAAAGAAAGGAATAAGGATGAGCAGATGAGTGGAAAGCCATGATGAGCTCGGGGAAGACTCCCCCTTCTCCACCTCCTAGAAGTTGTAGCTGAAGAACCTCCCTCTAAAGTAGGTAGATGGCATGGATGTATGGTGGAAAGTTGCCAAAAACCGTAGAATTGGTGTTTTTGTGGTGGAAGATGATGCAATGGAGGTGGAATGCAGTGGGAATGGATGGGGGGGGGAATGGGGGAGCTGAGAGTAGTCTACTAGTGGATAACCTTATGCTCTAGTCACCACCTATGTATATATAGGTGGTGGGGAAGCATTAGGTTAAGTGGGGGGAAAATGGGAAGTGCATTGGAAAAGTGCTGCTAGGTTTGTATGTAGCATGGTCATGCTGGGCAGAATGACCGTGGTGGATAGGGGTGAACAAACCTATGGTGAGATGGAATGGGTGAGATGAAAAAAATGGAAAAGTCATTGGGAAATTTGGGGGTTTTGAGTGGCCGGTGGCACAACCGTGATGGTCACCATGACTGTGGTGAGTCATTTATAGAACAAATGTGATGGTCACTACAGTGCCATTTTAGTTGAGGAAGGCTCTGCCCGTTCTGAGGAATATGACCATTCTGTCTTCTTGGCAACATGGTCGTGCTATGCTGCATGTCCATTCTGATGCTTGGCTACACGACCGTGCTATGTAGCATGGCCATTCTGTTGAACTTGAATCTCCAACCTTATCTCTATGATATTGAGTGGGCCAGTAAGGTCATTTTGTGGTACAACAGCCGTGTTGGTTTCTTCATCAACACTTAGAGCTTGTACTTTGAATTTCCTTGGACCTCTTTGCTTCAATTGACCCTTGGCCACTAGGGGCAGGATGAGGGAGACTTGGAATTTACTTTGGGCCTCTATAAGGGTAGAGAAGCCCTAGGATCATTCTTTCTCTCTCTCTCTTCCATCCAAGTGTGGTCTAAATACCTGAAAAACATGTAAAGAACGTCCATAAGTGCATTTTACATAAATATGCATATTGAGGGGAATAGCATGTAATCTAATAGGTATAGATGCAATTGAAGTGCAATGAGACACAAGATGAAGCCCTAAAATAGGGTTGCATCAATCATCATACGTGATATCAAACCAAACATAGGTACATTTTAGAGAATAGTGCATCAGACAGACCCACCTTGAGAGTGATACTTTGAGACCATGGAATGGTAGTCAGAATCAACCTCATAGTGATATTGGTGATTGTGGTTGTTAGACATAAAATCACTACACTCATCACATGTCATTATATGTACTTTGACATCATCCAACATGGACTCAAATAAGGGTTACCATAAAGGTGATGGTCAGATATGTTGTGACACATGGGGAATGAATGTGAGTGATGTAGATTGGATTTGTCCATCTACTGGAGTTAATATCCTAGGTACTTGATAAACAAGACTGAGAAAAGTATGGCCATACTCATGTGAATCCATATATTATATGTGAGCTCACATGCATCTCAGACAGTCTACTCTAGTTGAATGAACATGGATTGAACTTTAAGAGGAGAAAGATTCCATGCCTTGAGTTCAATCTAGATATTAGACACAAAGGAACTATATGATCATGGTAACAGTGATCATAGATTGTAGGTTGAATTTTTTCTCCAACTTTCCAATTACTTCGGTATAAATGATGTGTTTCTAGATACCGCTCATCGCTTATGATGTCATAAATTGGTTATGGACATTCACTACCAATGTAAATTGGGACCTATAGGGTCACACTCATAGGATGCACCTAGAATAGTAGTTTATTCATGAATGATGTTTCACTTTATTACAAAAGTGATTAGGTATTTAATTTAAACAACAATGATTGGAAATTGACCAACTGGATTGTGAACTAATCGGTTCAAGTGTTGAACCAATTGATTCAAGTGTCAGGTCAACTTAAACAACATTGGTTGAACATTGCTTGAATTGGGTCATGAATTGACTAGTTCTGTAAGGAATGGGTCGAGAGGGGATCCACTCCCCACTAAATTTGAGAATAAACTCATCTATCCAAACATACTTGCAAGCCTTCTCAATTATACATAAAATTTTCAATTATCAAATGATGATATTCAAAAAGACCAAAGAATAGCAGTAGAACAGAGTTTCATGACTATATTTAATTTAAACATGATTACAAAATATCCTCCCATTAAGGGGATTACCTGGAAGAGACTACATGAGAATATAAGTAGAGGGATATCTAGACATTTCAAGTATGTATGTAAAGAGTGGGATCCTAGAGGGGAACCACTCCCTACTAAAATAAAAAGGCAACATCCCAAACCAAACACCAACATAATTTTTTTTTCTCAAAAAGGGATAATAACCTATTTATTCAACATGAATGTATCATAAAACCAAAGTAGCAGTGGAATATAAAGATGAATCTAACCATTACAAATCTTGTTATCATTACTAGTCTTCACCACACAGGGTGATATAAAGGAAAAACTAACTACTTATATGACTAGTTGAGGATCACATAACAACTTCAATAAAGTCTCCCACAAAGATCCAATTAAACTTTTTGAGGTCCTGGTCCAACCTGGTTGTCTCCTACTTGACCTATATCTGGGGTTGGAAGCGTACCCCACAAAAGGAAAAGAGAAGATGACATATGCAAAAAACTAGTATGTGCATGCTAAATGGAAATTAAGCAATGTAATGAGATAAAGGATGTAAAATAAAAGGCTTCCCATATAAAAGTAAAGGACTACCCAATCGGGCATAAAATAAAAGAATCATAGTAAAAGAGATAAATAAGAGCAAAGTATAAAAATAAGGCATCCATGTGTTACACCTGTGACAATACTAGACAATAAAAACATGTAGGTAGTAAATACAACATTTACCAAAAATATGGAGTGAGCAGGGTCTTGTATACATTTGCTCTGAAATATGGGGTGTCAGGGTCTGTTGACATCTTCTTGGGAAGGAAAAACACATATGCCTTAAATATTTTCATATGCAGGAATTTTCACATCTGCATTCATATGTGGGAATTTTCACATCCAAATAAAAAGCACATGTACATTATACTAGTAGTCACCACATGATGAATAACAAAAGAATAAACAAGAATGAACCAAATAAGAGAGATGAGAACATCCAACACATACATAAAGTGGGATCACATGATCCTATTAACATCCACCTTAAGAGTGGGTGAAAGAGAATATATCACCAAAGAATGTTCCAATATGAGCAATGTATAAGGAAGAGTCCAAACTAATGTCCAAATAGGATAATATGACCATAAGATCAGTACAAATAAAGTATTTCACATGAACCATAAATTTTTAAAGAAAAAGAGATGATGTGTAGGCTAGTGTCCATAGGACCAAGAGAAAGATAAAAATGGGTTGATTGCTCAAAAGGAATAATAGGGGATGCAAACATACCTTAAACTAGAGTCCTAGAAACACACTTAACCAATCTAGTTGCTTCCAAAATCAAATTTGCCTAATTACAAATTATTCACATGTATTAGAGTTCGAGATTCATATAAATGTAATGAAACCCTAACTCTAAGCCTTTTTTAGTAAAACTCAGATTTTGGACTCAAAACATAGATTAAACAATTTCTTATATTTTTATGAATAAGAAAAAATATTTATTTGTTATATTTGGGGTTAAAATGTATTAGTTACCAATATTAGGGCTTTTATATTAATTAATTAGATTCTCAAAAACCAGCCTTAGAAAATGAAAATCAGCATCTAAAATTAATTTTATTAGAAATATCACATTTTTTCAATTCCAAAACATATTTTTACTATTTTTTTGGACAACTCTATCAGAAGATATGAATTTTGCAATTTTGACCAATCACAAAATCGAGAAATGCCAAATAATCACCAAAGAAATTACGAGAGAGCGAGAGAAATGGGCCGACCCAACTGAGTGGGCCCAATAGAGTTTGGCCAAGTTGCTCAGTCAAGGGTCTGCTTGACTTCACCCAAAACAAAGAAAATATAAGCTAAATGACCATTATGCCCCTTAGCGCAAAGAAAAACAAAAGAGGAGAGGAGAGGATATAATCCGGAAATCATAGGGGAGTATCTTCCCCTCCACCTCACAGTGCCATGGCCACAAGTAGCTCAACTACTGCTCTATGGGAATTTGGGTGAATCTTATCATTGCGACAACTTGACCAATCGAGTAGACATAATGAAAGAGCAAACCATCACGAACTCACCTTAGTTGGCAATTTGGCTCCAGGCATTGCCAAGATCTCATGCGACCTATAGCAGGCGTGGATTGGAGAAGGCTTCGACGACAACACAAAACACTATGAACTGAGAAATGGACGCGGGGAATCAGTTGCTTGTGGTGAGGCAAAACCATAGATGGTTATTTATATAGGTGAGGATGGGTGTATGACCATAGGGTGATAGGATCTTCAAGAACCATGGCAGCCAGATGGGGAAAAACTTATATGCACCATGAGAGACTATAAGTAATGGTTCTGTTTGTACAGAATTAAATTTAGAAACTATAGGCGAAAGAATATTGTAAACGATTAAGCAGGGAGAAATGAAAAGAAGTGAAATCACCTCCTTACTAAAAATTTGAACAACAGAACCTCCAGTCCAAACACACTCAAAAGGTATGATGGAGTGGGTGTAAATTTTCAAATCTTTATATAATGGTAATCAAAAGACCAAAGTATAGCAGCGGAATAAAAACATGACTATATTCAATTATAAAACAAAGGGTTACAAACTTACATCATAAGGATCCATGTAGAGGAAATCTAAACCACCTCAAGATTGTCTCCAATCTTCATCATTAAAATCTAAGTCCAGGTCAACATGCCTTGTCATCCAGGTCCTCCACCTAGGGTTGGAAGCATACCCCAGCAAAAGAAAGACAATAGGAGACATCAACAAAGGCTGGTATGTGCATACTAAATAGGAAATTGAACAACATTATAAAATAAAGGACATCAAGTATAAAATGCTTCCCATGCAAGAGATAAGGACTACCCCAAAAGAGGGCATAAAAGAAGAGAATCATCATCATCATAAAAGAAGATACTTGCCATAAACGAAACAATAAAGATTGTGTAATACTGCCACATAAAGAAGGTAGGACACACACCCCACAATCAATATCAATAACCTACATGCTTGTGAGATAAGCATATCCCTAGAACAATATAAACACAAAGGTGGCAAGTATAAACTTGAAACCTGATAGAGAAAGGAATACTTCCAATCTCCCAATATATGAAGTTCAGTATGGATTACTTCCACACTCGGTTATAGAGAATGGTATACTGCCACCCTGCTTAATAATCAACAGGGGATCACTACCCCAAAACGAAAGTAATTTACACTACTCTAGTGCTACTGAATCACATAGCATGTAAAATGTAGAGGCAAGTAGAAAAGTATAGTCAGAATTATACAATGTTGCCATCACATAATGGACAACACAAACATATAAACATCCACTTCAAAGTGGGCACATAACATGATATAAGACCAACATGCAACAAGGAACAAAATAGATATAAAGAGAATATCCAAGTCCATAATAAGCAAGGTAGTTCACACAAACCATGATATCAAGAGAATAGACATATGTGTAGGCTAAAGTCAAAAGAATGATAAGATAGGTGAATTGCTCAACATAAAGGAATAGGGAATACAACATACCTCAACTTCAGAGTCAAAGGACCCAAAGTCACTTCTAGGTCCAAGCCTAGGCCTCCAAAGAACCTATGATGCATATATGTGGAATTAGGGTTAGGTTTCCATTATTTATTCAAAACCCTAAAAATCACCTTTTTATTATTAGTGGATTAGGTTATCAAAACTATTCCATGTTTTAAGTTATATTTTCCTAAGTTCAAAACATATTTAATTATATTTTTCAGACTTATAAATATTTAGTTATGAATTATACAAGTTATTATCTTATTTAATTAGATCCAATAAAATCACCTCTTTAAAACATCAAATTCAGAAGACAATACCAATATCATAAGAAATCTTGCATTTTTTTGAATCCAACAAGTATTTATTTGTAATTTTTGGATAAGTAGATAATTAGTTATGATTTTTCAAAATCTGACCAATCAGAAAATTCCATGTAAGCATTGATGGAGCCTCCACTCGCGTGAAGTTGCATGCACCACTAAAAATCCTAAAGATAGTAAGTCTCTAAGTTTAGCCTTACATGTGCTATAATAAGATCTCCACCCACGTATGCTAAGGTACGTGGAAGTCTTATAGTAGTACAGTTGAGGGTCGAATCCATGAGACAACAGTCTTGTTAAGGATTAACAAGATGGAAAACATTATAATTCTACTTATCTACTCAAGAGTTGATATCAAGATCAAAGAGTTGATTTGATGATTAACTAATATGAAAATGTAAACTAAATGGAAGGAAAGTAAACTTAAGGTTGTAGACAATATTTGGAAACCACTAGGATGTGATCGAGTTTCACCACCACTACGCATGGATCATAACATACGTTATAAAAACATGGTTTGCAATAAGAGTCTAAACAATTAGTATCTTTGTAGATTTAGCTTCCTTTTGGATAGCTAACTACGAGAAATGTGGGAGTATTACAATGCCAGGCATCCCTGAACGAATGGTCACTTACTTTGCATCACTCCCTTCAAAAAGTGTGTTCCTCGAACTGTCAAAGTTGTACTTCCATACGTCAATTGATTCCATTTCATAGTATGAAAGTACGACAATGGAGATGAGTTTACTCCACTCCTTGAAAAGCATTCCTAGATACCGAAATAGATATATGGTGACTACATACATCAAGAACCAACATACAATCGATAATCGAATATAAAAGCACAAATGTAGAGAAATCGCACTAGTAGATAGTAGGTAACGTAGGTTGGTGATCAAGCAACTAGCATTCATTTAAACGATTGATGTTGAACTGAAAAGATAGCATTTTTATTGCAAACTCATGAATTACAAAGCATGGAATGAAAACATGGGTAGCGGGGCTACTCCCCACACCCTAGTGTATGGAACTACTCGCTCATGGCAAGAACAAAGAAGGAGGCAGGAGAAGAGAAGGAAAACATCATCTCCACATAGGAGGGAGGAAGGTTAACCCCTTAGAGTAGAGAACAACTATCTTCACACTGCATGGTTGCTTTGGTGAAGAATCCTTCACTCCCCACCTTCTATGTCGATGAGAGAGGAAGTAGGCTTATGGATGGAATGTGGGTCTTAGACTGACAACTTTGGGGCGAAGGATGAAGGATGAAACAACTCTAGAACAAATGAGGCAGCCTTTGGGTGTCTGAGACTCAATACTGAATGAGGACCCCTTGAGTCTTATTTATAGGTGTTGGTATGTATGCCCTGAGAGCCAATCATGGGATGATTGGTGGGATACATTAAGATTGATTTGATAATCATCAAAGACAAGCTTACAATTCTTTCTGGTTTAATCATATGAGATAATGATAGAATAGATTGAATGTCTAGAGAATGACAATACTTAATGATGTATGCTTTCAGGTTAAGGACCTGAACGATGAGATCATATAGATGCTAAGAGTTTGTACATTCTTATTATGTCCCTAGTCGGATGTCATTATGGAAGGTAGATAGACAACAATGACACACAAGACTAGATTGTGGTGTTGGTTGATGATAGAATCTCGTTAGTCATGATATGGAGATATTAAACCAAACACATAGGTACTTGTTAGAGAACAAGTGTACCAGACAGACCCACCGTGAGTTTGACACATGGAACCATGTCATGGTAGTCATAGTCAGTTCTCACAGTGATGGTGGTGAGTGTGATTCTTTGACCTAAAATCACTACACTCAACACATGTGATTGGGTATACTTTGACATCATCAAACGCAGTCCTGAAACATGGGTTGTTATAAAGGTGATGATTGGGTAGCTTTGACACATGGGGCTTTTGAGGGGTGAGTGATAGATATGGGATTTGTCCCTCCTGAGGGAGTTTGATATCCATGGCCACTTGATGAGTAGGATTGAGATAGGCGTGCACACACATGTCTGAATCAATATGTGATATTTATGTCATACATATCTCCTCCAATGTACTCTGAGATCAATAAAGTGAATGAATGTTGATAGGATGACTGTTCCATGCCTTGAGTTCATTTGGGATATCAGTGACAAAGGAATTATACATTCACTGTAACACCATTCACGGATTTTAGGATTGAAAGTTGTTCTCTAACTTTCTATTTCACTTGAGTAGCACTGATGTGCGACTAGGCACCACTCTTTGCTGTTATGTACTTTCACTGCTAATGTGAAATGGACCCGCAGGGTCACACACATATGATTTAACCTAGAAGAGGAGTTTATCCACAAAAGATGTTTAGATTGATTACTAAAGGAGTTTAGTAATTCAATTAAACACTCAATTAATTGATAGCTCAAAATCATAGTGTTCAAGGTGTTGGACTGATTGATTAGAGTATTAGATTGATTGAAACTGCAATTGACTGATTTTGCACAGTCTGCACTCCCAACCGATCGACTCATATAATGAACCGATCGGCTCATGTTGGTGAACCGATTGGCTCATGTGATGAACCAATCGGCTCAAGACAGACTGAGATGACCGGTTCAAGGGTTGAACTAATCGACTCAACTGACCAACTGAGATCGTTTGGAAAGTCAGAAGACTATTTTGCAAATACAATTTGTTTCAGTTGTACAAATTTGATTTGAACAAGGATTAATATTTGATTAATAGGAAACAAATATGAAAGTCAATTTGAGTTGGATCAGGACTACGAACCGATCAGCTCAGTGCACCAGCCGACCGGCTCAGAGAACCAGACGATCAGCTCAAGTCCCAAATGATCGGCTCAGGGCCTGAAACAATCGTTTCAGGGTGTGAACCGATCGGTTCAGCTGGCGCAGATGGGTTGTTTTGTGGAAATCTCAAACCCTTCTACTCCACCTTTAATCCCGCATTTCCTGGGGTAGAGAACCCTATCCCATGACCCTCCTATATATAGGGGTATTGGGGTCTTCTCAGGTACAACAACTTAGAACACCAATTTCTCTACAAAGTTGTCATTCTCTCTGGTTTTGGTAACCGAGAGGGCCTGAGCAAGTGCTACCCGATAAAGGAGGCACATCAAGGGAAAGACAACTACAGAAAAGCGACTGGTGGTAGGAGAGTGTGTTGGTGACTAGTACACCGACAGGAGGGTGCGTCTCCTTCCGATTCCTTGTGGGACAAGGAGATTGGAGTTCTAAGTTGTCTGTGTGGACTACTTCAGAGGTGGGAGACTTCTGCCACTCAGAGGAAATATGTCAATCCTGATAGTCCCGGTGAGACCAGGAGCAACACAGACACCATCCAAGACTGGAGGTGAAGACCGCACAAGCCGTGAGGTAATGTCGCCGAACAAGCCTCGGGACAAGGTATGCCTCTACAAACCATCCTTCCTACTGTATAGATGTTGACGCGATTCCTTTATTCTGGGTTTGGGAGAAGAATTTTTTTTTGTTTCCGCTGTCTTCTCTTTCTCCCATAAAACCCTACAGTGGTATCAGAGCCACATCAACTGCTCTATACTTTAGGATTATCGATGTGATTGATTTTGGTTTGTCGCCTTTATTTATTGCATACGATGCAAATAAAATTGGCTTTATGCATGTCCAATCCTAAATCCATAAATCCCAATATACATATATGATATGTAATATAAATGCACTCGATACGCGTCGCCCTTAAATGAGTTTTGTGGTGGATGTATAGCGTGGTTATGGCCAATGAACCCTATGAATGTGTGCTTGGTTGTATGTGGTTGCCTGCATCTCGGTCTGCGCACCGATTCCCTATCTCCTATTCCTGATGTAACTCGAGATAACTCAAGATTTCTTTCCTACCTTCCCCCCCCGATTGTAACTCGGGGTTTCCCAATACAAATGTAAATAGGATAGAATTTTATTTCCTGTTATGTCAAAGAACGGCAGATGACCTGACGACGACTAAAACGATCGGTTCAAGGAGTGAACTGATCAATTGGAGATCCATACAACCAGTTCAAGGAGTGAGACGATCAGGTGGCGGCCATGAGGAGATGCATGACGACAAGGCGAACCGATCGGTTGGAGGAGCCAACCAATTGGCTGGTGGCACCCAGACAACCAGCCAGGGCGAGCAGATCATTCATGTGATGAGTTGATCAACTCGGATGTCTATAACACTTCATCATGGATAGGTTGCATGTGATGTATACCTAGATGACCATGATTCCACTTGGCTGAAGGAATCACATTAGGATGGCCGTAATCATCGCTTTTATTGTTTCACATGTTTTCTGTGGGATATAGCATGTATATGATACATACTATATATTGTGGTGATTGGATATGTATATGTACATATAAAAACCAAATCCCTCATTAAATATTAAAGTTTTAGATGCCTTCCAAATGCGACACATGTGAAAAGCTTGATCGGCCAAGTGTGGGCACGCCCTAGCGTGGTGCACCGTCTATCTCGTAGAAGCGTGAAGGATGAATATGTGGGTCTGCCCTAGCAGGGTGCATATTCATCATGTTGGCTTTGGGTCAGACTTAACAAGGTGACCTAGATAGGATCTAGAACCTTGAGGCATGGAGGTGATCATGAAAAGGAGTTGCACATGACATCTTTCAAGAGTTGCATATGATGCAATTGGCAAAAGTTGCCTACCTGGAAGATCTAAGTTGTGGGTGACAACCCTAGCTAGTCCATGACTCAGAGGATTTCAGGATCTTGACCCACTAGAAGATTGTACGCTGCAATCTTCCGAATTGATGGTGAGGGCTATCAATTTGAACAAAAATAGTGGGAGCAATAATTAATTAAAGTCCTAATTATATCATCAACCTTTCAAATCAATCAAGTAAGTCAAAATTGAGTTTTGGACTAAACTGCATATATTTCCTTTTATAGTACAAATGACAACAAACAACAATCACTTTTCATTGTGATTGGTACTTGAAAAGGAAAAGCTGAATGGGACTAACTTCCACGACTGGTTTAGGACATTGGGAATTGTTCTCACTCAAGAGCAAAAGCTCTATGTCCAGGATACTCCAGTTTAAGAGGAACCTGTTCCTACCACACCAAAGGCAGAAAGGGATGCTTATAAGAAGCATTCTGATGATGCCATTGATGCAAAGTGCTTGATGTTGTGCTCAATGAACCATGAGTTGCAGAGACAACATGAGAACATGGGTGTCATTGAGATGATTCAACATCTCAAGAACATGTATGAAGATCAAGCACGGCAAGAGAGATATGATGTCTCCAGGGCACTGTTCAAGTGTGTCATGACAAAAGGAGATCTAGTTGGTCCTCACATGCTCAAAATGATTGGGTATGTGGAGAACCTTATAAGACTGGGATTTCCCCTGAGCCAAGAGTTGGCTACTGACGTGATACTGCAATCGTTGCCAGAATCCTACAGTCAGTTTGTGATGAACTACAACATGAAAAACTTTGACAAGCCGTTGACAGAGTTGTTGGGCATGTTGAGGACAGCCGAGACACAGATGAAGAAGGACAAGCCTAAGTCTGTGATGATGATCAGTGACAAGAAAGGAAAGTCCAAGCGCAAGGGAAAAGGCAAGGCTAAGAAAGGTTTTGATGCTAGCCACCAACCCAAGTCATCTTCAACTCTCAAGGCCAAGGGAGGCATGACCAAGAGAGGCAATTGCCACCATTGTCAGAAGCCAGGACATTGGAAAAGAAATTGTCCACTCTATCTGGAAGAATGAAAGAAGAAGGAGGCGACAAACGTCTCCACTTCAAGGTGTCATGAAATAAGCTTGTAACATTTTTAGGTATATGATACCAAGATATAAAATGTAAAGCAATCAATAAATGGGGCAAGTGTTTCCGCCATAGATAGGAGTACTTTAGTTTATTTTCAGCCTTGAAGGCATGTAATAGATTTATGAACTACTATTTCATATTTGCCAATGGATAGAAACACCTTATTTTGCATATTGTATGACAATGATAGCAATGAATAAAGTTGATGTTTCTATTTCAAAGATATGATCTTTATGGCAATGCCTTGTTTATCTTGTGGTACTTGGTATGCATAAGATAAAATGATACCTAAAAAGTTATTGATAACTCAAACAATCAAATTAGCATAAATCATGAGAAGTTAATTTCTAGTTTCCATATGATGGATAAATCTAGACTCCTTTGGTTAGAGAACCAGTAAGCGACATGAATCTCTTAGACATGATTAATCAATCTTCACTAGTGGTAGTGGAAGAATGATTATCCTATTAGGTATAATACATGTGATGTATTTACATACCTATTGGACTTTATGCTAGTACTTCAAATGGTGTTTAGAGAAATACCAATATGAATATCTTGAAGTGTTGAAGAATATCATAAATGAAGTATGGATTTGATAAAGTGTTAATTCTTGTTGAGATCAATGAATGAAATACTTATGAGAACATTATGAGTGATTATGATAGTGTATCATAGTGAGCTCATGATTAAGGCATGGTGATGTCTAAATCAAAAGGAGTCATACTCTAAGGAGTTAGAGGATGATTATCAAATAACTAATTTCTTCTTAAATGAAGAATACCCACACTAATAAAGGACATTAAGAATCACAAGGAGTTGTGAGTTCTTATATCCTTGACAGGTACACCTCGATTATCTATGTGATGAGTTGGTCATGTGATGAGTCAACTATCTAGATAAATATGAGGAACTGGATTTTCAGTTATGGTTTGTGACCATTACATCCTAAATGACTTCCATGTGAACCATAAGGTATCAACTTGATGGTAGCACCCATTGGGATGAAAACCATAAGTGCGGATGTGTCTTAAGCATTAAGACACATGGATGACGTTTAGAGAAGTATGATGCTTATTGATTGCAACTTAATGACTAAGAAATTTGGCATATAGATACTAAAACTGCATTCCTATGAGGAATAAAACAAGGATGTGTACATGAAACAACCTATAAGGTTTATGAATCCATTAATGCAAATGAAGTCTATAAGTTACAATGGATTAATCAATGTGATTGATTAAGTACAAGCAACTCAGAGATGAATCTTTACTTTGATGATATAGTCAAATGGTTTGACTGATATGTAAAAGATAAAGAGAGATCTGTGATTTAGTGGGAGCGTATTCACATTCCACATGTTGATGTGAAATGGAAATGTTCTAAAATGGAAATCCAAAGTGGAAATTATCTTTAGGGAAGATAGAGACGTTTCCTATGTGATAGGAATAGAGATCTATAGAGATAGTTCTCGAAAATCTCTTGACCTGAAAAGAGAGAGCATACATTGGAAATCTATATTGAAGGGTTTAGTATGCATAAATTCAGTGTGAGAAAACTTATCCATGTTACATGGAGTTAGTATCCCAAAGCTAAGTGTTCAATTCTTATGAAGAATGGAAACACTAAGAATAGATATATATCTATCATGTATGTAAACATCCCATCATCTTGCATGTATGGACATGGAAAGAACAAAATGCATTTATCATCTTGTATGTAGGACATGACAATATGATATGCTCATCCTGATAACTCGTATGTGGGACATGATGAGTAGATGTCTGTCTAGTTCCAACAAGGGTTACTGGAATACCATGAGAACTTGATAAGTACTTGAGAAGTACTAGTTCTATGGAAATAAGGAAGGGTTCACTGTAAAGAGTTACATTGATGCGAACTTCCAAAAAGGACATAAAATTAATCACAAAATATATATATGATATATAAAAGTGAATGTTTGTTGATAAATGGAAACGTTCCAATAAAACCATTTAAAAGGAAAAAGCCCAGTATCTGTGTGTTAGAGAACATTAGTGGATACTATATGGATATGGAAGTTCATGAGATGAACTTATAGTTATTTCGGTCATTGATGACAAGTTAGGAGTGCTTGGTCATGAAATGTGGCTAAAGGTTAGCAAAGGAATACTAGATTGCATATTACGGCAACTCCATCTCATACGTGTGACGTACAATGAAGAGATGAGAGACATGCAATTAATACCGACTTTGGCAAGGTGTTGCCATAACTCACTATGTTAGCAATAGAGTATAGTGACATGTGGGACATGTTTGAAGATCACTATGCATATTATTCAAGGGTGATTGGCTCGCAGTGCAAGTGGGAGTCTGTTGGTATGTATGCCCTGAGAGCCAATCATGGGATGATTGGTGGGATACGTTAAGATTGATTTGATAAGCATCAAAGGCAAGCTTCCAATTCTTTCTGGTTCAGTCATATGAGATAATGATAGAACAGATTGAATGTCTAGAGAATGACAATACTCAATGATGTATGCTTTCAGGCTAAGGACCTGAACGATGAGATCATATAGATGCTAAGAGTTTGTACATTCTTATTATGTCCCTAGTCGGATGTCATTGTGGAAGGTAGATAGACAACAATGACACACAAGACTATATTATGGTGTTGGTTGATGACAGAATCTCGTTAGTCATGATATGGAGATATCAAACCAAACACATAGGTACTTGTTAGAGAACAAGTGTACAAGACAGACCCACCGTGAGTTTGATACATGGAACAATGACATGGTAGTCACAATCAGTTCTCACAATGATGGTGGTGAGTGTGATTCTTTGGCCTGAAATCACTACACTCAACACATGTGATTGGGTACACTTTGACATCATCAAACATAGTCATGAAACATGGGTTGTTATAAAGGTGATGATTGGGTGGCTTTGACACATGTGGCTTTTGAGGGGTGAGTGATAGATATGAGATTTGTCCCTCCTGAGGGAGTTTTATATCCATGGCCATTTGATGAGTAGGATTGAGATAGGCGTGCACATGCATGTGTGAATCAATATGTGATATTGATGTCATACATATCTCCTCCAATCTACTCTGAGATCAAGAATGTGAATGAACGTTGATAGGATGACTGTTCCATGGGTCTTTGTGGTCTTGAGACCGTTAAGCACCCTCATGGTCTTGGAGACCAGTTGAGTCTTCACGGTCTTGAGACCGTTAAGCATCCTCACAGTCTTGGAGACTGGTTGGGTCTTCGCGGTCTTGGGACCAGTAATCTCTTTGCGGTCTGGAGACCGGTATCGTCCTCTCAATCTTGGAGATTGGTTGGGTCTTTGCGGTCTTAGGACCAGTAGTCTCTTCGCGGTCTAGAGACCGGTATCATCCTCTCAGTCTTGGGATTGGTTGGACCTTCATTCGGTCTTGGGACCGATGGATCTTCATTCAGTCTTGGGACCGTTTGGGTCTTCAATCGGTCTTGGGACCGATGATTCTTTACTCAAGCTTGGGACCGATAGACCTTCACTTGGTCGTGGGACCATTTTGGTTGAGACTTTTGTAATTATTTTTGTGTTTATTTGTAAGAAGAAAAGAGAAATATCAGTCTATTAGTATATTTACAACAAAGTAGAAAGTTAAGTATTTAATCTAATTTATCTAAGAAAGAGTATGGAAAATTTAGAAAAACTAGTAAGATAACATCACAAAATGGGAGGTTATCACCCCCTAACTTAGAGTCTAGCTTGTCCTCAAGATGGAAAGAGCTAAGGCACGTAGTGGCTAGGTGATTTTATTTAGTGAAGATTTCCATACTCTTGCTTCAGTTCTATACCAGAGATCCCCTTAGGTTTTTGTTGAGGATTATGCTTACTCTGGCTCTTTCATGTATCGGGAGTTGCATGTTCCTCAGGTTTCTTCCATGTCATGTAAGTCTCATTGGGACCGCCTTTTCCTTGACCGTATTATGTGCATATCTTCGACTCTAAGCAATTTTATACTTCTTTGAAATTCCTACCAGAAGCTAAAGTAGGTATGAGGGTTGGCTGAAGGCTGCCGTGTAACTCCCCCTTTGAGGGGGGAGGGTTTATCTAAACTTTGGGGGCTTACTACCGCACGTGACACACCTGCCTTTGTGAGGACAGCTGAATGTACCGACCGGGCAAGACGTTTGTCAACTTTTCATATATTTGGAGACCTTAGGATCTTACTATTGGGTGCGACACATCTGTCTTCGTGAGGGCAGCTGAATGTGCTTGTCGGGTAAGACCTTTATTGGTTCTTCATATAAGTCCTTATGCATGGCACAACTCTCATGTTTTTATTCAACACTCAGGATTTTATTCATATGCTCACTAACTTGGGAATTGGGTATTTAGGGATTTTATTTGGGTTGCCAAGCCTCTTTTTGAAAAGAAGAAAACTATTCCCTAGAGTTTCCAAACATGCACTTGTTTCAGTTTCATACTTGGTAGTCCACTTACGAGGTTCCTTGATTTGGATTTCACCTGGTTCCCTCCCGTCCTTGAGAGTGTTTGGCTTGTTTCGGCCGCAATTTTGACCTGTAGAGAGTCTGATATAGAATTGAAGCAAAAACATTGAAATCAAGTGTGGGGGTGATTTATTAATTCACCATTACGTGACGAAATGCTATTATGTAAGTGCTTCTGAGGACTACTTTATCTCTAACTTAGATGGGGGTGTCCCCTTACCAAAGCAAATGTTGTCTTATGTGCAAAGGTTATCCTGTCAAAGAAATTATCAGAAACTCTAAACATCAAAAAGAATAATCTATGCTAATTCAAAAAGAAAACAAAGGTAGATGAAAAAGGGAGAAGAAAGAGAAGGTTTTGAATATAGTACCTCTTCCCTTGCCCAATGTATGCTCCTCCTAACTTATCATTCACTCTATCCCCAGAGTGTCAAGGTGATAGGTTGAGAAGTACATAGGCAAGGGTGTTAAGGTTCTGTTAAACCCTTGTTGGATCCATGAGAATGGAGCAGATTAGCGGCAAATTTCCCCCATAATGCACGGTAGTCCACGTCTGTCATATCCTCAACGCGTTTGTCAAGAACGGTGAGGGTATACATCTAGTAAAGGATGTGGAATCCACAATCGTTGGATTCTCTAATTTGCTGGGGACATCTGTGGTAGAAGGTTGGGCGCTTGAAATGTGCTATGTTGTACACCTTTGTGTGGTCGCCTAGAAGATCATAGAGTCATTCGGCATAGTCCTTTGCCACTTCCTCCGTGGGCATCTTTGCTATGATGTTATACTATCTTTGGTTTGGATTGATCTGGCTATCAGAACTATTATAGATAGTTGTAGTTCTGTTGTGTAAGTTCACTTCCAGCAACATCCAATGCTCAGAGTGAAGGAAGGGAAACAAGATGAACTTTGGAGTCGTATGTTTAAGGTATGAAATAAGAGTTTCTATGGTTTCAAAGTTCTTTGATCTGAGAAAATCAGCCTTCAGGTATGCTGACGCCATGTAAACCGTAGGTAAGTCCCATGATAAAAGATATTGGTAGGCATCCATCATGCTCACGGACATTGTTCCTTTTACTTGTATGGTCTCGTGGAGTGCATTGGCCATTACAAGAATATTCCCTTCAAGGAAAAAAAGCTCGTCATTCTCTGCATATAGCTGAGACATGATGAGTTTGAGTTCATTATCAGAAAGACTCTTGCGTGCAGCAAGGTCAAAATTCGGGAATGTCGGTGTTATTTCAGAAAGAGGCATCATATCTTTGGGGGATCTATTAATGGTAGATCCTATTAGTAGATCGATGTCCCCCTTATCTTCTGCCATATCAAAAGTGTAAGGGTCCCGTTGATGTTTTTCTGGGACCATGGCGATTTGTTGTTGTTGTTGCTCCAACTCCTTTAGGATTTGTCTGAATGGTTTCTTTTGAGGACGTTGGATCATAGAGAACATATAGCGGGGTACGTCGTCATGTCCCATTGTCGGGTCCTTTAAGAACCTTCTGTCACAAATAAGTTCCATGGAGTATCATCCCCGTAAAACATGTATGTCTTCTTGAGCTAGCTCAGTAAAGGGGATGTGTCTGTTGAGTGCCTCAGTGAATCTGATTGTGCAAAGAGCACAATCCCCTAAACCTTCTAGCATATGAATGGCTAGGTTGATGATCTTGAACCATGGTTGGCTCCATCCGTGTGCAAGAGATGGGAAGGTGGCCCATATGACTTTGTGAAGCCAGAAGGGAATGCATCGCGCTTCTCCGACTTCTAAACCAGCGAAGTTAATGGTTTCTGCCTTAAGCTCACTGGCGCAGAAATTGTACACCTTGGCGTCGCGGGCCTCAGTGTCAACGATCATAATGAGCCAGTAGCCAGAAACTTTGAAAGGCACCGTGATGTAGCGTGCCTTTCTTGCGAGACCCGTTTGCAGCTGCTCAATGGATTTTTCCTGTAAGTTCTTGTTCAATAGGCATAATGCTAGAGTAGGTGAAGCGTTAAAAACTAGCTGCTTTTTCTTTGGGCTCTGAAATTCCTCTATTGTGTTAGCAAGCAGTACACGGAAGATAGCCATCTTCACCGCTGACTGAGGGCATAGAAAAACACAGAAATCTTCACATTTCAACTTGTGCTTTGTATTTGTGTTATTATAGAGGATGTCCCCCCATCCTTGGCATCATCTACAATAGTGTTTAAGATGAAGATGTCCTGAACATCTAATGTAGAGATGGCCGCCAGATCTAAGTCGTGCATCTTGTGAGGTAGGGGTGGTGGCGGGGGAAGGTCTTCTAGAGGAGGAAGTGAAGTATATTCATTGTAATCAAAATATTGTGGTAGATCTTCATTCTATTAAGAGTCGGAGTCGAGTTGATTGTCGGTGTTGAGACTCACTCTGTCAGAATCCTCCTATTTTGGGGGAAGGACTGCAGCTTGCTCCGAAGCAGATGGTTCATGAAATGTGAAAGTTGTTGTGAGCGGGCTAGTGCTGGTTTCCAGTATGCATTGTTGAAACTCAGTAAAAGCCGCGTCTTTGGCAGTGTACCCCAGAGAGCCCATAGTAGAAAAATTGAAGAATATGTCTGCATAGGACATTGTTACATTATAAGTATTGTCTGGAGCATGGTGGTCTTTTCTATCGCTCTTCTGGTGGTCTCCACCGTCTCCCCTTTTTGAGGTATCTGCTCCTTGGCTGGTACCTGCCCCAGCGTTGCCTTGATCGTCTGGTTTGTTGTCTGAAGAGGAGCTGTCAGCGTTGGAGTCAGCTGAGGAGTCAGAATCATCTTCTTCATCATTATCATTGTCTTTGTCATCCGCCGCCTTGTCTTTGCTCTTTTTTGTTGATTCTTTCTTACATTGTCGATGTAGAGCTTATAGTTCTTCAAGTGCCACATGCACTTATCCGTGGGTTTCGAGCAGTGCATCGTGGCTTTCCTTGAGATCTGTATAATGTGCTTCAGTGGAGAGGAGTCATGGTGTTAGATTAGTCACTTTTGTTTGTAGTTGATCTAAAGCTTTGTTTGCATGCTCATCCTGGAGGTGAATGATTTGTATGAGGCTACTTTCCATGTGATCCATATGTGTGCTCACTGCAGCTTGTTGCTGTTGAAGCTCACGAAGGGTCGCAGGCAAAGGTTGAGATTGTTTGGTGATACTGTCGACTTGCTGGACTAACGTATCTTGCTGGCTCTTCATGCTAAGCATCAACTCTGGCAGGGTACGTAAGCAGTCGTCAACTAGGTTGACTTGATGGACTGCTAATTCCTATTGTTGTTGATTGCTTGTGAGGAGGTATGGTAAGGCGTTAGTCCGCTTGTCTATGTTGGATACCTGCATGGAAAGCCCCTGCACACAAGAAAGAATAGATTGTAAGATGTTATAAGGGTCAGAGAGGAGTGTTCAAATAGCATTGAATTGACGTCCGAATGCCTCTCGGACTTGTGAAAATGGGACCCCAGTGGAAGGTGGGTGGGATGGCTGGGGTCTGGGTGGAAGGGTGGTGGTGCCGGGCAAAGGAGACACCATTGGTGGACTCATAAAAAGTGTAGCGACTGTAGAGGGAGTCACTAGTGGTATGGTGGTAGATGAGAGTGGTGGTGACATCCCAGTGATGGAAGGTGGAAACGGGAATGTAGGAGGGAAGGTGGTGAAGGTAAATGTAATATTGGGCGTTGAGGTAAGAATGGGCTCGCCCGTTGAGAAAAGGAAGCAAAAGATGTGGTGGAAGTTGAGGTTTTGGAGAATGGAATGCTGGTGGGTATGATTGTGGAAAATGGTGGAATAGTAGTGTGGTGTAGAATTGTGGAGGATAGAAGAGTGGTGGAAGATGGTGGGGTGGTGGAAAATGGAGGAGTGGTGGAGGAAGATGTAGGTGTGGTCTCATTATGGGGGTGCTCTGCCCGTGGGGTGATCTTGGAGGTGGGCGTCTCTGACTATTGTTGCTTTTGTATGCATAGTTTGGACGGCCGTATGACGCAAATTTACCATGCGCAGAAACGCAAGTGAACGCGTCGAAGTAGTACAGGCCTTTGTGAGGCCCGAGTCGAACTCAGAGACACGTGAAATCGTTGGGGACTCCTACTAACTACTCGCGATCAGCTAAGCCGATCAAATAGTTGAGAGTTGTTGTTAAAATTAAAAGAAACTAAAAATAAAACAAAACAATCAATCGATTAAATGTTGGTTTAATCAATTCAAAAGAAGATCTTTAGGGTTGCGGTTTCACCGCGGGTTTTCATTGTATTAAATTCTATATAGCTACTCAATTTTATCTCTCTATCCAGGTAGAGGCCTGAAATCAGAATTGCCCACTGTCGTGGTACAATTCACTACCTATGTCTAGGTCGGTTCCACCGTTGTAGTAACCTATACCCTAAACTAGGTGCATTAGGAACGATCTCTCAGTATCCACCATTAATATTACACCACCTTGTTCAAGGGATTTGTCAATTAATGTAAATTCCGTCTCTTTTCAACCGTTAATTCTTCTTTCAAAGCAATTAAGGGCATTAGGTTATTATTATGGTGATCAAGCATAACAATATATTGGAGAAAACGAAATTATACCACGGATTTAAGAGATAAGATATGAATTACTATTGTAAAATCATCATACAATGAATCCCTGGGCTACTCCCGGTCCTAAAGATAAAGGGGGTTAGCCCCGCATGTTCATCTCAGAGTACAATGTGGAGAAGAAAAAGGGAAACATGAAGGAAAACGTGATTGAGTGATTAAACCCCTGAACGGAGAAGGTCCAATCGATCCTTGGTGTGGAATCTGCGTTCTCCCGCCTTTCGGTGGTGGAATTTGTCTTCTTTAGCATCCGGATCGGCTGGGACATGCTCTCGTGCTCCGTTCTTCTCTCCTTGCTCTCCGGGATGTGTGCAGCAACTAATGACGTCCTCCCCCAGTCAAGGGCGCTGTGATTAGGTATATCTCCCGAATTAGGTCGCCAATTAACCACGACCGTCCAATTAAGATTAATCTGAAACAAACTCATATCTGAAGGTGTCGATACCATCGACGCGGGTCGATGGTATCGACCTAGCATGATTGCGGCAATCCTTCTTTTCTTTCGTCTGTGCGCATGATGTCATCTCGATACCATCGACGCGGGTCAATGGTATCGACGAACCTGTAGCGACGATTTTGTCATTTTGTGTCGCTGTAGCTCCACCAGTCGATAGTATCGACATCTTGGTCAATAGTATCGACGCACTTCTCGCCAACAACCTGATGGTATCTCGATACCATCGACATCCCTGTCGATAGTATCGACTTTCTTCTGGTCCTTGCGGCTGGCAACCTGTGGTCCGGTCGATGGTATCGACCACCGTCGATGGTATCGACGGCAACAGATACTTGTTTTTCCTGAAATTATCACATGGAACCACATAAATCCACACAAAATATATTCTTTCGATAATTAATACTCAAAATGCTTAAATAGATGGAATTTGACATAAAGAAGTAGCATAGACCAACATGAAGGAATTATGCAACATTAACCATGAAAATGACTAATAAATGCATAAAACACATATCAAACAAGTCTATAAATGCGACTCAAAATCATCACATCAAACTCCCCTAAGGTTGAACATTGCTCACCCTCGAGCAACTAAACCTTAGAATAGAATTGCCAGAGTCAACTAAAGAACAAAGCATCACAACAGACATCCCACATGACTCCCACCGGACATTCGCATACCGGCCCTCACTAACCACAGAATGATAATTACCCTAAAGGTGATAATAATCATCCATAAAAGATATTAACCTCAAACTGATGAACACTATCACATAAGGCAGTTAACATAATAAAATTTGCCGGTCCAGACTTAGTACATCTTGTGATCTTCTAAACTACGTTGCTCGCCCTAGATACCATCTACATGGAAGCAGTTCTCCTGATATTCACTAGTGAGGAGAAATTCATGGTGGCCTACCAATCCGAGCAACGGGTGGATGAAATAGGTGGCTCATGGAAGAAGTGGAAGCATTATACGATTTCAACATGCATACAACAAAAATGCCCTAAATGATGCAAATGCACATGAAAAATGCCCTAATGCCTAAGATTAGGTGGAATGATTCATGCACTAACCATCTGTCTCAAAATGAGATGGATATCTGATTAAACTACATCATGTACTCACTTATCTTGAAATGCAGGTGAGATTATGTTCCTTTCTCCTTCTTTTTCTTGTTTCTTCTGAATAACCTTTTTTTTCAATTTCAGATTTTTTTTAACTTACAAACCCTTATATCCATGATTGACAATGAATTCTTATTGGGCTTATATTTTCTGCATAGCTCGAATACTTGCACTATTTGGAAGGTATGGAACAATTTAACTCACCATTAAAGAATAAATAAGGTACATGACATACTTTATGCTTAAAAGTTATGAATGCAACTACATGACATGCACCTAAGGGTAATGTGCACGTATACCTATTCTAAATTTTTTTTAATTTTTCATGCAAACATACGAAGGTTGCTGCAAAGCAAGTCCTATATACATGCCATGCAATCAAAAAGAGTTAAAACCGTACTTTACTTCCAATTCTTGGTGGATTGTGAAAACAATGAGGTGGACAGATCACAAGACTAGTTGACTGAACCTTAGAAAAATATTATATGTCCCTCCTTACTGACCTGTGTAGTAGTTAAGAGGTTTTTTCTCTCTTACTTCAAATTAAAGTCTCATTATCATTTGGTCAGTTTAGGCTCAAACAACCAATTTCGTCCACTTTCATGAATCATTAGGAATATACAGTTGTGATTTTTTGTTTAAAAGTTGACAAAACCAATCATTTTCGAAGTTAAGTGATCAAGGTTAAGCAACACTCAAGCTTGTGAACACTAAATTTTTTTTAGTTTCCCTCAATTCCCCATGCACATGCAACTGAGATGACTCAACATTAAAGAGATCCACGATTACACTAGATAGAATGTGGATCCTAAAACAAACTAAGATTGCAGAAAACAAATGACAGGAAATAAAAGCAATAAAACTAAAAATAGAGAAAATGAAAGATAGAACTGTTCCAATACCCCCCCCCCCCCAAAGCTTGAATTCGACTATGGCCTCATAGTAAAAAACAATCTTAAAGGTTGGAACAGAGATACCGCTTTTACCCTTCAGGTGGAGGTGGGTACTGCGGAGCCGTAGGGTCCCAGGACGGATACTCCCCCTGGAAGTTTGGATCAAACTGGGACCTAGGTGGAGGTTGTGGATAGCCTCCAAAGTAATCTTGGCTCTAATAGTGGTCATAGAAGGGCTGTTGTTGCATCTCCATCCATTGCAACCGATCATGAATTTGCTGTTGATTGTCAAGGAGAAGACGCTCATTCTCGAACATTGCCCATTGATTGTCTAGTAGCCGGTGTGTAGTGTCTTGAATACCGGCATACATCGTCATGTGATGCTGCTGCATTTGCTGTATCTCCTACAACATAGTGTACATACCCTGCATAGAATAGGCTTCCTCGCTTGGCTGCGAGGGCGGTGGTGGCGGCGTAGGCTGTGATGATGAAGATGCACCCGGATGCATCTGAGGACGCTTCCGTGGTGCCACTCGTGCTCGAAGGGGTGTAAATGCCTCCTCTTCCTCCTCAGCCTCGTCATCATTTCCGTCGTCGCCGCCGTCTTCATTAGAGTCGGTGATGGCTATGATTGGCCATCGGAAGTGTTGCGCCCCTTTGATGTTGAAGACCGGATCGGGCAGCGAGCATTCCTCGTAGGCATGGTTGACGTGGCAGTGCACATACGCCAAACCATCTCGAAGAAGAATGAGATTGGACCGGTGCAAATGTTGTAAGTTCACCTTGCTCCTATTGGATAGAGGAGTGCGCTGCTAGAAATTCAAACCGAGGTATGAAGCCAGCTTGGTGATGAGCCCGCCGAAGTGAATCAGCGCTTTCCTCGTACTCCTCTTCACTGCCAAAACTCTCTACAGAAAGAAGGCACCCCAATTGCATTCTTGACGCTTTAGGAGCTTATAAAAAAAGAATAAGTCCGTCTCCTGAAACTTGCTGAGGGCCAAATCACCCCGAGTAAACAATGTCGAACTGAGCATCCGGTGCAGAATCCGGACGAAAGGGTGCTCGAAATCAGCTACCGCAGCATTATGGTAGCTTACTGACTTTCCCGGCGGCACCGTAACTAGCTCGGCGAAGATGGCATCATAGTCGGTGCGGTTGTTCGGGCGCCGGTAGTCGGACCATGAGTGGTTCCAATTGAAGATCGCGTTGAACTGCCGAAGTGTAAGGGTGTAGTCGTTGTTGTACAATCGAAATGACACCCGACCCTTAATCCACTTGCGGTTGGTGGCTATGACGTCGTTGGGCATGACGCAGACGTCCAGTGACGCCATGAACTCCGCCACCAATTCCTTGTACGTGGGCCACTCGCTGAAGAATGGCTGGCCATCAGCATGATACTCCAGCTCATCAAGCCGTCTTTTCGTGTTTCGGGCCTGTCCTTTCAGTACGTAGGCAAGGTTCACTTCGAACCCGAGGTTGCGGATGGTGTCCCGTTCAACATAACGGGTCGGCTCAATCTTCCTCTTCATAATCTCTTCGTATATCTTCTTCACCTCCGCAGATGGATGAATCAGCTGCGGGCGTGCAACTGACGCAGTCGGAGGTGGCATGAACTCGGGGATGTCCATCGGATTCATTCGTGAAGAAGACACACCAGCTACGTGCACCATGATTGCGAGAGAAGGAGGAATCGAAAGTGAGCTCGGTGAAGATCGGAGAAGCGAATCTCCGCTCGATGAAGAACTAGCTCGGTGTTGCTCGTCGTCGAGCTTGGACAGCTCTGGAACATGCTCGCCACAAGTGGAGGAAGATTGCACTGAAGGTGTGATGTCATCTGACACAACTACTCCTCATATATAGCCGTGGCCGGCGCTACTGTCCGCCTGTCGATACCATCGACACAAGTCGATGGTATCGACTCGGGTAGCATGATTCGTACCTCCGCGAGTATCAGCAGTTGTCGATGGCTGGATCTGCGGGGCCCGGATTGCTGACGTGTCGATACTATCGATGCGGGTCGATAGTATCGACCCATCCCCCAGATCGACTTCTTAGCTGCTGCGATCGCCGTTGATCTTCCCTCGCGGATCATTGACGTGGCACGTCGATACCATCGACGTGGGTTGATAGTATCGACCCTCTGATTAGGGAAAACCCTCGTGAGGCCCGGCCGCCTCCTTCTTTTCATGAATGTGTCGATACCATCGACACCCATGTCGATGGCATCAAATTTCTTGAGACGATTTGTTCTGAAAATCTTTAGAGATCTCAATAGTATTGACACCCATGTCGATACCATCGACTTATTTTTGCGATCTGCCTGTTGGTATGTCGATACCATCGACGAGGCCGTCGATGGTATCGACGCAGTCCGATTCCTGCAGTCGCCAACCTGTACCATGGTCGATACCATCGACACAAGAGTCGATGGTATCGACTCTTCCAGAGCCCTACACATGTAACAAATGATCACGATATCTTTTTTACACTACAACCTAAGTGAAAACAAATTAAACTATGAATGTAAATGAACTAAACTAAGGTACCAATGGTTGGGTTGCCTCCCAACAAGCGCCCTTATTTAACGTCTTAGGCTAGATGACTTGAAGCTTTTCATCCACTCGGTAATGTGGAGAAAGTGCTCAAAGGATCGTGCGGTAACTTGAACTCCACCCGATCTTGACCAATCCTCAACGTCAGCGTACCTCTGCCAATTGCAGTTACTATATCGGCCGTTGGTTGAAACGGCCTACCTAGTAGAATCTCACAACTATGAAGCTGCGGCATATCCATGATGATGAAATCTATAGGAAAAATGAACTTGTCTACTTTGACGAGTACATCCTCACAAACTCCGTATGGCCGTACTATGGATCCATCAGCCAATTCAATGGTTGCCACTGACTTCCTCATGTCCTTTAACCCCAACCTTTTAAATGTGGACATCGGCATGAGATTTATGCTCGCGCCCGAATCACATTGAGCTCGTGGAAAGTGTCTATTGCCTATCGAGCATGGAATATAAAAACTCCCTGGATCTTTCTTCTTCTGTGGTAAACTCCCATGGATGATTGAGCTCACCATTTCATTCATCCGACATACATCCGTGTCCTTAATCCGCCTCTTCTTATTGATGATTTCTTTGATAAACCTCCTGTAGGCGGGAATCTTCTCAATCATCTCCACTAATGGAATGTTGATATGAAGTTTTCTGAACATCTCCAAGAATCTCCTATAATGCCGGTGCTCTTTCTTCGGCTTAGAGTTTTCCAGACTTGACACAACTGCCGCATTAACACGCTTATGAGGTGGCACATATGAGCTTTTCGGGGCCAGCTCCCCTAAGCTTGCTTCAATGACTCCCTCTGGCGTGGACTTTGTCGGAACATCATCAACATGTATAACTTATTGTGGCTCCTCTCTCACAATAGATGTATCCGCACCTTGACAGACGACCTTCACTTGCTCTTCTTGCCTAGGCAGGGATGCAACCATCATGGGCTCTTGGTGGGATTTCCTGAAAGGAGTGTATCCACCTGGCAGTCCATAATGACTGCGAGGATACGGTATTGCTGGTGTAACCTCCGTATCAAACATCAATTTGCTTTGATCCTTTATATCTGCCACCTGGGGTTCTTCCTCATTGATCACAGCCATGTATTTAACTTGATGATGTGCTTGGACCACATCTGCATTCCCAACCTGTCTCTGCTGATTGGCGTGCTTGATGGCCGCCACTTCATTTGAGATCTGGGTCATGGTGGTTTCTAACGCCCGCATTTGTGCTCCATGGCTTTGCAGCGTCTGCCCAAATTTGGTCAAGATGTCACCCTGAGACTGTAGTTGTTTACCAAACATAGTCATCATTTCCTAATTCTGCTGCACCATTTGACTAAGCAATTCAGTGCTCTTATCGTCAGCCCTTGGTTGTGGCTTTGCCTCCGGATCTTGTAGGAAGTTATTAGGATCCTTCCATGAGAACTTTTTGTATTTTCTCCATGAATAGTCATTATTTCTGTAGCCCTGTTGTTGCATGAATTTTACTTGGGATTTCTCATCCTCGGATGCATCTTCCTTAACTAGCAATTTCTTGGCTAAAAGATCTCACTTGTCATTCAGCTCTTTTATTGCTTTAGATTCACCTGCTGCTCGAATCTGTTCCACAGTGCCTCTTTCACCCCATGATTGTTTCTTAGCCATATTCTTAAGGATCTTCCAACATCTAGTGTCCGAGTTATTCAAGAAGAATCCAGAACCGGCTGAATCGAGGTTACTTCTATCATGCTCGGAGAGAGCAAAATAGAAGATCTTGACTTGTGTCTCCTTATCAAGCTTATGATGGGGGCATCGCCTGAGCATGATCTGAAACCTTTCCCATGTCTCAGAATAGGTCTCTCCTGCTTGTTGGGTGAAGTTGTGGATCTTTCTGATCATGTCATTGGTCTTCTCGGGCAGAAAGAACCTCTCGAAGAAGACCTCCACCATGTGGTCCCAAGACTCCACATATTCATCATCCAAGTTATGTAGCCATTCGCGCGCAATTCCCGCTAGAGAACTCAGGAAGAGCTTCAAGTAGAGCACATCTTGTGGAAATTTTTCGATTTTTATCATATCACAATTCTCCACAAATTGACTTATGTGCGTGACGGGGTCTTCATTTTTGAGCCCATGGAAAGCATTCGACTTCACCAAGTTGATTAGAGCCGGATCAATCTTGTATGTCGGAATATTCACCGCTTGCTTCTTGATCGACCCCTTGGAAGCGGATGAGGAAGAAGCCTTGATCTTCTCCCATATTATCTGTGGCTCGTCCATCTTTTCTTATTCGGGTTCAGAAAGTATATCCTCCAGATGGTCTTGATTATACCCGCCTTCGTCTTCCGGTTCCGGTAGAGGAACCTCTGGTGCATGCCTCATGTAGTCTGTGCTACGCGTCTGCACCATGCACAATACCTACAAATAGAGAAATTTAATTTCAGTACAGTGCTTGACGATTGCAAATATTTAGAAAATAGATTATAATTTTTGGAATGATAAAAAAATAAAAATGTGGCCTAGAGTGGCCACTCACAACACTCGAAGTGCCGAAAAATTGCCGTATACCCGGCAACGGCGCCAAAAACTTGACGCAAATTTACCGTGCGCAGAAACGCAAGTGAACGCATCGAAGTAGTACAGGCCTTTGTGAGGCCCGAATCAAACTCAGGGATACGTGAAATCGTCGGGGACTCCTAGTAACTACTCACGATCAGCTAAGCCGATTAAATAGTTGAGAGTTGTTGTTAAAATTAAAAGAAAATAGAAATAAAACAAAACAATCAATCGATTAAATGTTGGTTTAATCAATTCAAAAGAAGATCTTTAGGGTTTCGGTTTCACCGCGGGTTTTCATTGTATTAAATTCTATATAGCTACTCAATTTTATCTCTCTATCCGGGTAGAGGCCTGAAATCAGAATTGCCCACTGTCGTGGTATAATTCACTACCTATGTCTAGGTCAGTTCCACCGTCGTAGTAACCTATACCCTAAACTAGGTGCATTAGGAAGGATCTCTCGGTATCCACCATTAATCATACACCACCTTGTTCAAGGGATTTGTCAATTAATGTAAATTCCGTCTCTTTTCAACCGTTAATTCTTCTTTCAAAGCAATTAAGGGCATTAGGTTATTATTATGGTGATCAAGCATAACAATATATTGGAGAAAATGAAATTATACCACGGATTTAAGAGATAAGATATGAATTACTATTGTAAAATCATCATATAATGAATCTCCGGGCTACTCCCGGTCCGAAAGACAAAGGGGGTTAGCCCCGCATGTTCATCTCAGAGTACAATGTGGAGAAGAAAAAGGGAAACATGAAGGAAAACGTGATTGCGTGATTAAACCCCTGAACGGAGAAGGTCCAATCAATCCTTGGCATGGAATCCGCGTTCTCCCACCTTTCGGTGGTGGAATTTGTCTTCTTCAGCGTCCGGATTGGCTGGGGCGTGCTCTCGTGCTCTGTTCTTCTCTCCTTGCTCTCCGGGATGTGTGCAACAACTAATGACGTCCTCCCCCAGTCAAGGGCGCCGTCATTAGGTATATCTCCCAAATTAGGTCGCCAATTAACCACGACCGTCCGATTAAGATTAATCTGAAACAAACTCATATCTGACGGTGTCGATACATCGACGTGGGTCGATGGCATCGACCTAGCATGATAGCGGCAATCCTTCTTTTCTTTCGTCTGTGCGCCTGATGTCATCTTGATACCATCGACGCGGGTCGATGGTATCGACGAACCTGTAGCGACGATTTTGTCGTTTTGTGTCGCTGTAGTTCCACCAGTCGATAGTATCGACATCTTGGTCGATAGTATCGACGCACTTCTTTCCAGCAACCTGATGGTATCTCGATACCATCGACATCCCTGTCGATAGTATCGACTTTCTTCTGGTCCTTGCGGCTGGCAACCTGTGGTCCGATCGATGGTATCGACCACCGCCGATGGTATCGACGGCAGCAGATACTTGTTTTTCCTGAAATTATCACACAGAACCACATAAATCCACACAAAATATATTCTTTCGATAATTAATACTCAAAATGCTTAAATAGAGGGAATTTGACATGAAGAAGTAGCATAGACAAAAATGAACGAATTATGCAACATTAACCATGAAAATGACTAATAAATGCATAAAACACCTATCAAACAAGTCTATAAATGCGACTCAAAATCATCGCATCACCGTACCACCAATATTTTTGTTGTTGTAGTTGCTGGGACAGTAGCACTTTGCTCCATTTGCCCTGCTTTCATCAGTTGTCCCTTCCCTTTTACAGAGGCTTGTAAGTTGATAAGTTCCTATGTAGTGAAGAGGTATTTGTCTTTATCATAATTGGCGAGTTCGGGAAGCGGTAGCAGTGTCTTGGATGCTTTGACAGTGGGGCAAAAGACGTAATGGAGCTTTGCATCCTTTTCTTTTATGATATAGGTGTTTTTGAGAATATGCTCATTGATTAGGTTATCACCTTTTAACAAAGTGCAGTTCTTGAGTGGTCTGTCCATCTTGTGGTATTTCAGAATTGTAGTCACGTGACCACCCATGTAGATTTCCTTCCCGGGGGCATAAGATGTATATTTATGTATCAAATGCCGTCTGGTATTGACTGACTGCCCCTTTAAGATGGACCATAATATGAAGAGGTCTGAGATGAGCACATTCCCGCTCTTTGTTCTAGGGAAAAGTGCTCCTGTTATAATTCTGTGCAGCGTTAGCACCATGCAAGAGTGGATATTGGAGGTTTAGTAGGTTTTGGAATCGTAGTTTGGGATTCCAGTCACAGATTTCCAGAAGGTGTGCATGTTGAACAGTTGGTGATCCAGACCTGCTTCCATAGCATTCTTCAGCTGGTCTGGGCTGCCGATGAAGATTTTGTTCAACATGTGTTTAGTTAATGTAACTTGCTTTCCAAAAAGTGAGGTGACGAGCTTGTGTTCACCCCCGTCCCTTTGTTTGTCCTTGTCTTCCACTGGTTGTTTGGAAAGGTGAGTGAAGAATTTGAGTGTGGGCTTGAGATAAGAATTCTCAGCAACAAAGAAGAGCGTGGAGAGGTTTGCCTTGTCGAGGAGGTCAAGAACTCTGTTGTATACTCCCATCCTCTTCAGTATGTTGGAGCAGCTGTACTTTGTCAGTCGTAGAATTTTGTCACCAACTTCTAGATGTTGAATCTGAAGATCAGTTGGTGTAGCTGCGGCAGTGGCAGAACGAGGAGTTGCTTGTCCTGCCAGAATTGGTTCCCTGTAGGTCATGGGATGAACTTGTTTCCTTGCCCATCGTTTTGTTGGTAGTTCAGTTGCAGCCTCCTGGGCTTTCCTCTTCCCCTTTGACTTGCTGGCTGGGGATTCTTCATCAGAGTTTGGCTCGTAGTCAGAGCCTTTGAGGTCCTCAACTGGGTCCTCAACCAGACATTTTTTGATATGCTCAAGGTCATGAATGACCTTGGGTAGTTGAACTGGAGATGTGCTTTTCTTTGCGCACATGTCGATAATGTGTTGAAGCCTATCTTGACGCTCCAACAATTGTTCTCTGGTCCAATGGCCTGCTTCAGTGACTTCCTTTACAGGTGAGGCCTTCCTGTAATATGTAAAAATTAGTGTTGATATTAGTGTTGATAGAAATGGTATATTAGAAATATTTGAAAATTAGTGTGGATAGGAATATTATATGAATGGTGAGGCGAGTGCAAATTGTGCAAGCATCACGGTTTCAAGACCGCAAAGAGGTTCACACGGTTTTAGAACCGTGAAAAGGTCATGCAGTTTTAAGACCGTGAAAGCGTGAAACCATGAGGGGTTATGTGGTTTTCAAGACCGTTAGAACGTGCTCGGTGTCAAATCCGCAAGGAATGTGCAGGTGTCAAAACCGCGAAGGAGTCGAAGTGGCGATAGCGAAGGAGACAACGGTGGTGATGGGTGCGTGTTGTGACCAGATGTGCGGCGATGGAAAAGAAGAAAAGCACATGTTGCAGTGATAGTGGTGGCGATGATGATGGTTGTGAGTGCCGTCTTCCTTGCTGTGGGGCGAATCGACGGGGAAGAAGAATGAGATGGTGTTGTGAAGTGTGAATGTGAGAAGTGTGGCATGAAAACTGCAACTAGAAGCGTGTGGTGGATGGAAGGTGGTAGCGGCGGCAAGGGTCAGTTTGCACGGGAGCAAGGGAGAGAAAATAGGATCACACAGGAGAAACTGAGAGCGGAAGGAATGGAATAGGAGGGGGTAAGGGTATATTTATAGGTATAGGGGGGTGCTCATATTCCCTTTAGGGTAAATGGTATTGAGACCGTTTGGGTCCAAACGTTCATTTGGGTCCAAACGGTTTTGAGACCGTGAGGACCAAACGGTTTTAGGACCGTTTGGATCTAAACAATTTCGAGACCGTGAGGACCAAACAGTTTCAGGACTGTTTGGATCCAAACAGTTTCGAGATCGTGAGGACCAAACAGTTTCGAGACTGTGAGGACCAAATGATTGTAGTACCGTTTGAATCCAAACAGTTTTGAGACCGTGAGGACCAAACGGCTTCAAGACCGTTTGGAGAAGATTATTTTGGTTATTGATTTTTTTATATTTTTATATTTTTATATGAATGAAAGAAAAACGACTAAGTGATGAAAATGCTATTTATGCAAGAAATTTATGAGTCTAAAGAAATTAATCAAAACTAGAAAATTATTTGAATGAGAGAGAAATGTGATACTTAGTTCTTGGGTTGCCTCCCAAGTAGTGCTTTAGTTTTACGTCACTAGCTCGACGAGATTCTGGCTTAATCAGGTTGATGCAGTGGGGTCATGAATGTCAATGGTTTGTCTTGGAGTTTTATCGGCTAGAGTATAGTATCTTTTTAGTCTGTGGCCATTAACAATCCTTTCTCCTCCATTGTCATCAAGGATGATGACTGCTCCACTTGGGTAGATGTGCTTGATAGTGAAGGGCCCGGACCACTTCGTGCGAAGTTTACCGGGAAACATTTTGAGCCTGAAATTGAAAAGAAGGACCTTGTCTCCGATGATGATATCCTTTCTTTTAAGGTGGCCATCATGCCACATTTTAGTTTTATCTTTATAAATCCTGGCATTCTGGTAAGAAAACATTCTTAGTTCCTCAAGTTCCTGTAATTAAAGTTGTCTGTATTTGTCGGCACTTTTGAAATCGAAATTCAACTGTTTAATATCCCACCAAGCCTTGTGTTCTAATTCGACTGGAATATGGCATGACTTTCCATACACCAAATGGAACGAAGTTGTTCCTATTGGTGTCTTGTAAGCAGTGCGATATGCCCATAGAGCATCAAGAAGCTTGATGGACCAATCTGTGCGGTTCCTATTGATAGTCTTCTATAAAATAGCTTTTAGTTGTATGTTTGCGGCTTCAACTTGGCCGCTTGTTTGTGGATGATAAGGCGTGGCGACCTTGTGTTTTACTCCGTATTTTCTCAGAAGGGCTTCGAAGCTTTGTTCCAAAAAATGTGACCCTCTGTCGGATATGACGGTTCTAGGAACTCCAAGTCTAGGAAAGATAATGTCTTTGAACAACTTAATAACCAATTTAGAATCACAAGATACAGTGGGTATAGCTTATACCCATTTGGATACGTAATCCACAACAACTTAATATATAGGAGAATCCATATGATGAGGGAAATGGACCCATATAGTCCACTCCCCATACATTGAAGAGTTCAATCTCCTGCCACAGAGTTAGTGGCAATTCATTCCGTTTGGATATCCCTCTAGAGAGATGACATTTAGTGCATGATTGTACAAATTCATGTGCATTTTTTGCTATTGTCATCCAGAAGAAACCTGACTGTAAGACTTTAAGAGAAGTATTCTTTGAACTCATGTGCCCTCTAGTAGGGACAGAATGACAGTGTTCAAAGATTGGGGTGATTTCTTCTTCAGGAAGGCAACAACAGAATAATCCATCTGCACATAAGCGGAAGAGGTATGGTTCATCCCAGAAGTACTACTTGACATCATGGAAAAATTTCTTCCTGTCATGATAGGAACCAGAAGGATGGACAATTCCCGTAGCCAGATAGTTTACTACGTTGGCATACTAGGAGAATCCAGTGGTGACCTTCATGAGTTGGTCATCAGGTAGAGAGTCATGGATAGGTATATTATCTTCATCTTGAGCCTCAATGAGACTCAAGTGATCGGTGACAACATTTTCCACCCCACTTTTGTCCTTTATTTCCAGGTCAAACTCTTGAAGCAACAACACCCAGCGAATAAGTCTAGGTTTGGCGTCTTGTTTCTGAATCAGATATTTTATTGCTGAATGATCTGTGTAAACTGTAACCTTTGATATGATCAGGTAAGAACGGAATTTCTCAAAAGCATATATGACTGCTAAGAATTCTTTTTTTGTAGTTGTATAGTTCTTTTGGGCCTCATCAAGCATTTTTGATGCGTAATATATCATGTAAGGCTTCTTATCTATCCTCTGCCCTAGTACTGATCCTATAGCCTAATCACTGGCATCACACATTATCTCAAAGGGCTGTGATCAATCAGGAGCTCTTAGTATAGGTGCAGAGACTAAAGCATTTTTTAGAGTCATGAAGCTGTGTAAACATTCTTGATCAAAATTGAAGTCTGCATCTTTAGTTAACATGTGAGTCATGGGCTTTGCTATTTTTGAAAAATATTGAATGAATCTTCAGTAAAATCCGGCATGGCCAATGAAAGCTCATACTCCTCTGATGTCTTTTGGTGGTGACAAATTTGAAGTGACATCCATTTTTGCTTTGTCTACTTCAATCCCTCATTCACTCACATGATGCCCGAGGACAACACCTTCAGTTACCATAAAGTGACATTTTTCCCAATTAAGGATTAGATTTGTTTCCTCACATCTTTGTAGCACTATACTGAGATTTAGCAGACAATTATTGAATGAATCTCCATAGACTGAGAACTCATCCATGAATACCTCCATGATAGATTCGGTTAAACCTGTAAATATGGCAGACATACATCTCTGGAATGTTGCGGGTGCATTACATAGCCCAAAGGGCATCCTCCTAAAGGCGTAAGTTCTGAAAGGGAAGGTAAAAGTTTTCTTTTCTTGATCTTCAGGGTGTATCGGAATTTGATAAAATCCTTAGTAGCCGTCAAGATAGAAAAAGAATTTTTGGTGAGCTAGACGTTCAAGGACTTCATCAAGAAAAGGTAAAGGAAAGTGATATTTCCTTGTTGCTTTGTTCAATTTTCTATAGTCGATGCACATTATCCACCCATTAACAGTTTGGGTGGATACCAGTTCATTTTTATCATTTAAAACCACAGTGGTCCCCCCCTTTTAGGAACCACCTGAACTGGAATTACCCATTGGGAGTCGGAAATTGGATAGATAATACCAGATTTTAGAAGTTTTAGAACCTCAAGGTGTATTACCTCGTTGAGATTCGGGTTTATCTTCCTCTGGTGTTCCTGTGATGGTTTAAACTCTTCCATCATAGGTAATTTTTGCATGCACAAAGTTGGATTTACCCCGATTAGATCGGTCATTTTATATCCAAAGGCTTTCTTAATTTAACAAGAAGTCTTTCTTTCCGGTCATCTATCAAAATGGAACTAATAATGACCGGACATAGTTTTTCTTTGTCTAGAAAGACATGTTTGAGTCCATCTGGTAGGACTTTCATTTCAGGTGCCTTGGGAACTTCAATAGTCTCCAGAGTAGTGACATATTTCAACATCTCAAAGGTAGCTTCCAGGTCTTCTTCGGCTTGTTCTAGATATTTTAGACATTGTTGAACTAGTTTGTCATTCGAAGATTTGACATCTGGGTTCATAAGGGCATTCTCCAGAGAATCATATGGTTCGAGAGTTTCTTACTTTAGCTGGGACATTTTATCAATTGCCTCAAGAAGAAAGAGTTCTTCGTGAATGCTGGGACTTTTTAGGCTGTCAAAGACTCTAAATTGAATAGTTTCCTTCCCTAGCCTTAAGTAGTTTCCTTCCCTAGACTTAAGGTAATTGTGCCTGCTTCGACATCAATTAGCACTCTGGCTGTCACGAGGAAAGGTCTACCAAATATTATTGGATATCTCAGATCTTCTTTTATGTCCATGAGAATGAAGTCACAAGGGACATAAGAGTCTCTTCCTACTCTGACTAGGATGCCTTCAATAATTCCCAAAGGTGCAGTACTGGTATAATCAACCAACTGGATTTTCATTATTGTGGGTAGCAAATTTGTAAATCCCAATCTTTTACACATAGAAAAAGGCATAATAGATATGCTAGCCCCCAAATCAGCTAATCCTTTCTTGCAAGAGGTGTTTCTGATAGAACATTGGATGCCGAAGGAGCCAGGGTTCTTCTATTTTTTTTGGCATTCTGTTGAGGATAATATCAGAAGTAGTCTGAGCTAATTCGACGGTCTTGTGTTCTTCAGTCATGCATTTCTTTGATAGAAAAGTCTTTATATATTTAGACCAACCTAGGATTTCAGAGAGAGCGTCAAGGAACATGATATCAAAGTATAGATTCTTCATTTCTTCTTTGAACTTTAGGAATCTAGTATCTAGTTTAGTCTCTCTCAATCTGCCTAGATAGGGTATCCTGGGCTTGTATGGTGGGACTTCTGGTTCTTTGGAAACTAGTTCTTTGTCCTTCTCCTTCTCGACCTCTATATATTTTTCAGTTTCTTGATTTATGTTTATAGTTGGGATGATTTTAGCAGTATCTTCGTCTTCCTGATTGACTTGGGTAGCTTCAGTAAGAACATGACCAGATCTAGTGGTGACTGCATTCAGTTGTTCTGGTCTGTGTTGATCATGTCTCAGATTTATTTCTGGCTGACCGACGAAAGTACCTACTAGAGGTTTCAATTGAGTTGCAATTTGTGCCAATTGGGTCTCTACAACTTTCTGTTGATCCTGCTGGTTGGCAAGCATGGTCTGTTGAGATTGCAACATTTGCCTGATTAGAGATAACTCATCTGTTGGCGGAGGTGGGGTATTCTTTTATTGATACTGTGTAATTTGTTGTTGTCCTTGAGGTTGCTGCTGTTGAGGTGCTGGAAACTGAAGTTGTTGATTTTGTGGCTGTGTTAATTGGGGTTGTTGCAATTGAGGGTGCAATGGAGGGTGGGTGTATTGATAGTATGAAGAAGAATTTCTTGGGTAGGAAAATCTTTGAAACCCACCTCTATAGTTTCCTTGGTTTTAGCTATAACTGCTCTGGAATCCAGGTGGTGGTCTATTAGAAGACCCACCTTGTGTTTGGTGCTGCGGGTTGGCAGTTCCCGCGGGATTCCCATATTGAAATCCGGGGTGGTTTCTTGGTTGATCCGGATTATAGTATGCTTGACCCGATATGGTGTGGATAGAGTTAACCTGCTCGGGCAGCTGATCCTTAGGTTGTTCAATGATTGGTTCATATTGTGGTTGAGGTGTCTGCAGATTCATCATCACATTGTATAATAGGCCACATGATAATGTGGGATGATTCGATGCTTGACAAGCTTCACAAGTCTTAGTAGCTGCTTTGACTTGTTGAACTTGGGAGTTCTTCTTCCTGTCATATTCTCCAAATGTTGTTTCAAGGGCTTGCTGCTTATGAACTATGCTTTTTAGAGCTTCAGCAATAGCTTTCATTTCTACAGATTCTTCAGCTTTGCAGACTTTTAGGAAGCCTCCTGTAGATGGCCTTCCCCAATTAGATTGGTTCTCGGCTCTGAGCATAATAATCTTCCAGGCGTCCTCATAATTCTGTCTCATGAAATTTCCTCCAGATAAGGAATCCAAAAACTTCTTTATTTCATCACTTACCCCTCTATAGAATGTTTCTATGAGCTGGTTTTGTGAGATTCCGTGATGTGGGCATTTTCTCAGAAGTTCCTTAAATCTTTCCCATGATTCTGCTAGTGATTCTCCAGGAAGTTGGAGGAACTGGTTGATATCTCCCCTAATCTCGTAGGTCAATTAGGGAGGAAAGAACTTCTCCAAAAAAATTTCTTCCAAGGGAGCCCAGGTGGTGATTGGCTCTCCATCTAAAGATTTATACCAGCTTAGTGCCTTTCCAGCCAAAGTGAAGTTGAAAAGTCGGAGCATGATTGCATTGAGCGTAGCTCTGGCTTGTGGCACCAATCAACAGAGTGCCTTGAATCACTTCAGATGGTCCATGCAATCATCTCCAGTGTTTTTAGAGAACGAGATGCCTTGCATGATTTGGATCCATTGTGTTCAAATCTCAAAGTTAGGAACATTAATGAGTGGAGGATGAACTGGGTGATTATCCTCAGAATTCTTAGGAACAACGTAGTCTCGAAGCTGCTTGTTCCTGATCAATAATTGAGCAGCTACTGTGGCTACCTCATTTTCAGCTTGAATGTGAGATTGCTCTTCAGCTCAAACTTCATCTTGGACTTGAGCACGTGTATCGGTGATGAGTTGTGCTCTCTGAGATGTTATAGATGTGTTGACTCTTTCCAGTATCAAGGCGGCTTGGCATTGTTCTTCAACCATCTGTCTGGCTTGTTGGCGGTTGAGTTTGAGGCATCAGTGGAAGTTTTGTTCTACCTCAGAGTTGTACTCTAGTTTAGGGGAGAATCCATAGTTTTGCATACATGTTTTCTACCTGAGTAGAAGAAAAATCACACTTTAGATGGTATGGAAAAATGATGGAATAAAAAAGATATGAACTAGCAAGTTGATAAATGAAATTAAAACATTCTATTTTCTCTGACAACGACGCCAATATTTGATGGAGCCTCCACTCACGTGAAGTTGCATGCACCACTAAAAATCCTAGAGATAGTAAGTCTCTAAGTTTAGCCTTGCGTGTGATATAATAAGATCTCCACCCACATATGCTAAGGTACGCGGAAGTCTTATTGTAGTACAATTGAGGGTCGAATCTATGAGACAACGACCTTGTTAAGGATTAACAAGATAGAAAATGTTATAATTCTACTTATCTACTCAAGAGTTGATATCTAGGTCAAAGAGTTGATTTGATGATTAAACTAATATGAAAATGTAAACTAAATGGAAGGAAAGTAAAGTTAAGGTTGTAGACAATATTTGGAAACCACTAGGATGTGATCGAGTTTCACTACCACTACACATGGATCATAACATACGTCATAAAAACATGGCTTGCAATAAGAGTCTAAAAAGTTAGTATCTTTGTAGATTTAGCGTCCTTTTGGATAGCTAACTATGAGAAATGTGGGAGTATTGTAATGCCAGCCATCCCTAAATGAATGGTCACTTACTTTGCATCACTCCCTTTGCAAAGTGTGTTCCTCGACCTGTCAAAGTTGTACTTACATACGTCAACTGATTCCATTTCATAGTATGAACGTATGATGATGGAGGTGAGTTTACTCCACTCCTTGAAAAGCATTCCTAGATACCGAAATAGATATATGGTGACTACATACATCAAGAACCAACATACAATCGATAATCGAATCTAAAAGCACAAACCTAGACAATTTGCACTAGTAGATAATAGGTAACACAAGTTGGTGATCAAGCAACTAACATTCATTTAAACAATTGATGTTGAACTGAAAAGATAGCATTTTTATTGCAATCTTATGAATTACAAAGCATGGAATGAAAACATGGGTAGAGGGGCTACTTCCCACATCCTAGTGTATGGAACTACTCACTCATGGAAAGAACAAAGAATGAGACAAGAGAAGAGAAGGAAAACATCATCTCCACGTAGGAGGGAGGAAGGTTAACCCCTTGGAGTAGAGAACAACTATCTTCACACTACGTGGTTGCTTTGGTGATGAATCCTTCACTCCCCACCTTCTATGTCGATGAGAGAGAAAGTAGGCTTATGGATGGAGTGTGGATTTTAGACCGACAACTTTGGGGTGAAGGATGAAGGAAGAAACAGTTCTGGAACAAATGAGGCAGCCTTTGTGTGATAGAGTGAATTTTTACTTATATTTTCTCTCTCCTACAATTTTGTTTATTACAATTATGCCCTCAATCATCTCCCTTACTAAATTTATTAATTGGATTATCAATTTCATTTAATACCATCCATATTATCACATAAAATCAAACATACAAGTAATATGATATGTGGTCAATCGATATGGCCAACAATAGAATTTTGACTCCAATTGTGTACCTTAGCTACATAATGTCACCATTAAGCAACTCCTAAAATTTCATTGCAATTGGATGTACCAATTAGGAGTTATTCACAATTGAAATTTATGTGTATTATGCCTTCTATTAATCCCTAGGACCTAAGATTCCAATTCCATTTGAGATAAATGTGTCACGCAGCCTTTTTTTTGGCTTTTTGGGCACAGATCAATTAAAGGGGGCAATCCCTTCCGTTTGATCTGTCGATCGTGGATCACGAGAGATCTGATGACTCTCAGGTCGTCTCTAACCTCCCGCAAGACCCAGTCTCTGCCTCCAATAGTATAGCAGTCCATCTAAGAGACCTCGCACCCAAATCTCATCCCCTCTCTGAGAGATATTTGGAGGAAGGCTTCTCCTCCCCAAACTAAACCCAACGACCCTCTACTCACCCCCTCACACTCAGAATGGGGAGAACAACCTCCACCTTCTCTGTGCCTCTCACTGGCGGTGGCACCCATATTAGGGCTTCCCCTTTTACACCTCCTTTCCTCTATTTAAACCCCTAAATAGCATCTCCGACCTTCCTTTATTCGTTTCCCATCATCAATTGTACCAAGCAACACCCCTTTCTACCCAACCTTGAGCAATCTCACCTCGCTGGACCCGAGTTCCTCCTCCACTTCTAGGCCTCCATTTTCCAATCCACTGAGGCTATGCCTTCTGGGGATCTCGACGAGCCAAGAACTGCCCCTCATTGGAGCCGTAGAGGTCCAGGACCTTGGGTCAACGAGCACCTACAACTGAGCTTCAGAGCCCTATCGTCGAGGAGGTCCAGAGCTTCTTAAAGCCTCCTGAGGATTGAGGATGCATCGCCGGACCCTCACGGAGCTTCTTGAATCCTCAATCCAGCCCGAGGGCAGGTAACCACTGATCTTCACTCTTCGTTCCTTTTTGGCCTGTTTGATTGTAGAATGAAGCTCACACCACTGTCGACGATGAACTTGGTCTCCTCGCAACGGCGTGACCCTACTGACTCTACCCACTCCTCATCCATGCTCCACATAGCCTGGAACCCCGACCTCATCTCATCTCGCCCTTGGTGTTCCCTCGCTACAGCCATGGTGCGCGAGCAGGGAACAATCAAGAATGTGTTTTTACCACCTTGCCCATACCCGATGATGGATTCAATCAAAGGGCCAGGGGTATTCCTGACCTTCTAACTACCTTGCCCCTCTTCATTCAAGCGCCTGCTCGTGGGTAAATGGGAGGGTCCAATTAGTTAGATCCCTTGCCTGATCTGTGAAGTAGAGCTCGCAATTCTTTTTTTGTTTATTTCTTCAGATATTATCTGATTGGTCAGATCTTAGAAAAACCCTAGAAAATGCTAGGAATATCGAAATATACCGAAACTATATATTATTTTCATCATAAAAATGTGATCTATTAAAATAAAATATAAACCGGACCTGGATCTCAGCCCTTTTCGAAAAGTATGGCCTACAAGCCCTAATAACCTTTTAATGTATATTTTGTGTAATAAAAGTCATCCCTAGTTTTAGATCTAACTAGTGGACGTACTAAACTTGATTTGGAGTCCTTGATCATCATGTTATTCAAAACCTTAATCAAAGAAAGATGATTGATCTACAGTTGTGAAAAACCTTAGTTCTAATTACTCTCTCTCTAATAATGTAAACTTTATACAACTTTATGTTAAACCCTAATCATTAAATGACTTTGAACGATCCTGACCCTTAGAATCCAACCCTAACCTCTCAAATCATATGTATCCTAAAGAGATACCCCTAATGACCGAAACCCTAATAAGAAACCCTAACATGGAATTATGAGAACCCATGGTGACTTTAGGTTCTTGTTTATATTTTAGGGTGATCTACTCTCTTTCTCCTAATCTAGGACTTGTGGAATTCAGATATGAAATTAAAGGTATGTGGATATAATTATATGACTAGATTTGTTGGATGTTAAATATATGTACTTGCTTGCTTGTATTTGAAATACATTGTTGGATGTACATGTATGTATATTGACAATTTCTGCCTTGGACAATTAAGAATATAAATGAACAAGGAAATGAAATGTAGTTACTAGTGGTTCTCATTAATCTCCCTATTAGATAGGGAAAGCATTAATGTTGACTAGCACCTCCCTAATGGTACAAGGTAGGAAGGGAGATCCCTAATGGTAAAGGTACACAGGGATATGGCCCAATATATTTATGTTTGTGCTAAGTCCACCATAGTAATGCATATTCATTTAAATGTGATTAATAACTTGGGGAATTCCTGATTTTCTGCCTCTAAATAACATTTTTTTCTCTTTCTTCATTTCCAAGTATTTTTATATGCCAGCATAGTATAACTTTTAATTCCACATACCAACTTTGTTGATGTTTTTGTTTCTCATATTTTCTAGGTACAAGCAACATATGATGCACTTCAAAGTACCAAAAGCCAATAAATAATGAGCATGGAGGATAGTAGATAGATCTTCACTTCTTATCTTATTCATTTTAGTTAGATAGTTTTATTCTTCTAGATGATGTAATTATGTTATAGGTCCTATGTAATAATCATATTTTTTTTCTTTCTCATAGACTTATTCATTCTTCATTCTCAATTATTAGCATGTAATGACTCTATTTATTCTCATTGAATGAAGTGTTGTGTGTCTATCTAATTATGATGTGAACTTTATCTTGGCTTTACTCTAATTTTAGTTGACTATCTTAATTTCTTATATTTTCCCTTCTGACATTTATAGATATGAGTGCACACATATCTGTGAATGTCACTATGGAAAGTATATAGAAATTGGGGTCATCACAGTTGGTATCAGAGCCAAGGTTCACACACCATAGTCACATAACCTTCATTCACCCTATTATGAGTCTAGGGTAGTCCTTGAGTTAGGGATGTGAAGGGTTGAGGTGACTAGGATAGCATCTGCCTAAGGTCTGGCTAAAGTCTCTGAGCCACTTTGCTTGGCAATCACGAGGCTACCTATAAGGCAATGTAAGTCTACCTATCCGATATCCTAAATGTCCCCTACTTCTTGGGCATACCTTAAATTAGGATCCTTGTCCTCTATATAAAAAAAATTCCCTCTCATATTTTCTATAGGAATATTTCCCTCTTATCTCAATTTTTTAAACTTTCCCCTTACTTTTATGATATAAGGTTAGGAAAGAGTCTCTCTATATAGACAGTCTTAAGGACCGACTGATAAGGAATTTAGGGTATCCTCCACAAATCATAACATTAAGAACATTAATAATTAATAAAGAAGAATAATGAAATATCATGTGATAATAATAATAATAATGACGAGACTAATTGTTGAGTAATAAATCTAATATGTCCAAATTAATTTCAGGATGCCTCCTAAGACTCAGAAAGGCCTCAGAGGAATCATCCTCTAAGAAGAGAAAAGAGCCAGAAACCTCTGAAGTACCTGATCCCGATGCTGTGGCCAAGGAAAGGTGGGAGGAACAGAAGAAAATCCTTCTAGACTTTATGGAAACCCTCACCACAAAAGGAACCCCTGAACCTAGCTCCTCTAGGAAAAAGGAGGTGACGGTGATAGACTTCATTAAGCTCAACCCTGATACCTTTTGGGGGGAAGATCAACCTGAGGTTATGGACAAGGCTGAGGTCTGGATGCTATCCATGGAGAATGGTTTTCATACCCTAGAAGTACCCGATGAGAAGAAGGATAAGTTTGCCACCCATCTGCTTAAGGGAGGGGCAAAAATCTAGTGGGAGAACTATGGCAGGAATAGGGGAGAAGAAATAGATAACATGGGGTGGGAAGCTTTCAAAACCCTCTTCACTGATCATTTCATGCCCATAGCTGAGAGGAAGAGGAAGGAGAAAATGTATATGGAGTTAAGGCAGGGTAGTATTTCAGTGGCTGACTACACTCGAAAGTTTAGGCTTTTGGAGCATTATGCACCCATCAGGACTGAAGACCGCCTTACTGAGCATTACGTTGACTGCCTTTCCGCCCACCTGAAAACCCTAGTCATAGCCTCTCATCCCAGAAGCATAGATGAATCCCTAGACATGGCCCTCAAGCAGGAGAGAGAGCAGGGCATGTAGAAACTTTCCAGCATGGGGTACTTAGGGTTAACCACAACAGAGGAAGATAAGTTTAGGAAGTTCAATCCTGGCCATAACAATAAGGGATCAGGGAAATGAGGAGGTTCAGGAAAGGGAGGATAGACAAGCCACCAGAACCAGCCAAGGTCAAATCATCCCAAGTGCAAGACTTGTGGGCATTTCCATGGTGGGGTATGCCGCCATACCAAGCCGGTCTGCTATAACTGCAAGAAGGAGGGTCATTTTATCGCCAAGTGCCCCACTCCCTCCATCTTTGGCAATCCTACAGTAGGTGCTCCACAACCTCAGGGACACCGCAATGGCAGGGTATTTGCAGTAAATGTAGAAGAGGCCAAGGGAAATCCTAACAAGCTCTGTGAAGGTAACCTAAGTTCTTTTATAATTTAATATCTTGTTCAAGTCTGCAAGTTATTCATAACTCAATTATCATGTGTAGGCACTGTATTATTAAATGGTCATCCTGTTAAAGTGTTATTTGACTCTGGATCTACAAATACATTTATTTCCCGAACTCTAGAATCTATATTACATATGCATATAAGGGACTTGGGATATATTCTGGATGTGTATACTCCTAGTGGAAAAATACTCACAACCCTACAGAAAATTGATGTCCTCTCTCCTAAATTCAAAAATCATGATATGCCCTTTGAATTCATTTTCTTAAATATGGAAGACTTTGATGTTATACTTGGTATGGACTGGCTATACACATACCATGCTCACATTGATTGTAGAAACAAGATGATGGTCCTCTCTCAACCTCATTCTTGTCTTGTGAAAATCCCTAGGGGAAGTGCATTCTGTAATAATATTATAATCTCCTCTCCTAAAGCTAAAAAGATCATTTCCCAAGGATGTAAAGTCTTCCTTGCATTAGTCTCAAAGACCAGTCCTAGTAGGGGGCCTATAGAAAGTCTGGAGGTGGTACGTGACTTCCCTGACAATTTTCTGGAGGAGCTTCCTGGGCTGCCTCCAAATAGAGACATTGAGTTCTCCATAGATCTTCTTCCTGGAACCACTCCGATTTCTAGGGAACCGTATAGGATGGCTCCCACTGAGCTTATGGAGTTGAAGAAATAGTTTCAAGAACTTCTCGACAAAGGTTTCATTCGTCCTTGTGTTCCCCCCTGGGGTGCTCCTGTTCTTTTTGTTAAAAAGAAAGACGATTCTATGCGTATGTGTATTGTCTACCGCATGTTGAATCAAGCTACTATTAAAAACAAGTATCCTCTCCCTCATACTGATGACATCATTCATCATCTTTGTACTGCTAAAGTTTTCTCAAAGATTGATCTTCGTTCTGTCTACCATCAACTTAAAATCAAGGATTCTGATATTTCTAAAACTACTTTTTGAACTCATTATGGGCATTATGAATTTATGGTGATGCCAATCAGGTTGACCAATGCACCCGACGTATTTATGAACCTAATGAACAAAGTTTTCCAACCTTACCTTGATGAGTTCGTGGTCGTCTTCATTGATGATATCTTGATCTATTCTGATTTTATGGAAAAACACCGGGAACACTTGCGAGCAATTCTTGACATTCTTCGAACCTAGAAATTTTATGGTAAGCTTTCAAAATGTGAATTCTAGATTGACAAAGTCATGTTTCTTGGACATGTCATTTCTGGAGGTAATATATCTATTGATCCCGCTAAAGTCTCTGCTGTACTTGATTGGCAACCTCCTCGCAATCCTTTTGAAATCCAGAGTTTCTTGGGTCTAGCCAGATATTATCGTCGCTTTATTCCAAATTTCTCCAAAGTGGCACTTCCTCTGACTAAGCTTACTCGAAAGGACGAGCACTTCATCTGGTTAGCTACTTGTGAGTCCAGTTTCCAGCAGTTAAAGTAGAAGTTGACGTCGACTCCTGTTCTTGTTCTACCCTCTAGCAATGAAGGGTTTGTGATATTCACTGATGCTTCGAGAAATGGGTTAGGATGTGTCATGCAGCAGAATGGAAAGGTAGTGGCCTTTGCGTCTAGGTAGCTAAAACCCAATGAAATTAATTATCCCACACATGTTTTGGAATTAGCTGCAATTATTCATGCTCTTAAAATCTGGAGGCACTACTTGTACGGGGCAAAATTTGACATCTTCACCGACCACAAAAGCCTGAAGTACATTCTGACTCAGAAGGACTTGAATCTGCGTTAATGTCGATGGATTGAATACCTAAAGGACTCCGATTTCACTATTGCCTATCATCCGGGTAAGGCAAATGTAGTCGTTGATGCCCTTAGTAGAAAAAGGGCAGTGTGTACATCTCTCTATTCTTGAATGGAGGAATATGGAGGATCTTGTGGGCTGGAATCCGCAGTTTCTGTCTGATTGTGTGCATGTTAATAACATCTCCATTATGTACAACTTGCATTTTGAAATTCTTGAGGCACATAAGGCTAGTCCTGATCTTGTAGAGCTCTCCTCTCTCCTACTGAAGCCTCAAACACATTAGTCTGTGGGTCTTGATGGTGGTCTTCGATACAAGAACCATATGTGGGTTCCTGAGCAGTCAGTGGTAAAGACAACAATTTTTTCAGTGAGGCACATGGATCAAAGTACACAGTTCATACCATCACAATGAAGATGTACAAAGACCTACAACATCAGTTCTGGTGGAGGGGCATGAAGTGTGATATTGCCGATTTCATGTCTAGTTGTGTGACATGTCAAAGGATCAAGGCCGAACATCAGAGACCAGGTGGTCTACTACAACCCCTTGAGATTCCGAAATGGAAATGGGAACACATCACCATGGACTTTGTGGTGGGGTTAACCAGGACCAGGAAGGGATACAACACTGCATGGGTCATAGTGGATCATCTCACCAAGTCAGCTCATTTTCTCCCTGTGAAGACTACTACAAAATTTTCTGAGTTGGCCGACCTCTACATACGGGAGATAGTATGTCTGCATGGAGTTCCAACATCTATTGTCTCAGATAGGGACCCGAAGCTCACCTCAAAGCTGTGGAAACAGGTTCAAGAGGAATTGGGCACCAAATTGAACTTCAGCACAACCTACCATCCGCAGATAGACGGGCAGTCAGAACATACATTACAGATTCTGGAGGATCTTCTACAAGCTTGTGTTCTCGATTGGGAAGGCTCGTGGGACCATTACCTGCCTTTAGCTGAGTTCACATATAATAATAGCTATCAGGCGAGTATTGGGATGCCTCCCTATGAAGCTTTATATGGGCATCCCTACAGGTCTCCACTACACTGGGATGACGTCGGAGAGCATACCTTGATGAAATATGAGGAGATGCAACTATATACCGATAAGGTTGCACTGATCAGGTAGAGAATGAAGTGAGCACAGGATAGACAGAAATCTTATGCAGATGCTCACATGAAGGAATGCCAGTTCAAGGAAGGTGATCACGTCTTTCTAAAGATCCGACCTATCTGATCTTTGGCAAAGAACAAAGGAAAGCTCAATCCTCGTTACGTTGGACCATTTGAGGTTCTGGAAAGGGTTGGTGAATGTGCCTATCATCTTGATTTTCCACCTCAGTATAGTTCCATGCATAATGTCTTTCATGTATCTAATCTGAAACCTTATGTTAAAGACCCCAGTCACACTCTGAATCATGAGCCTCTCAAGTTGAAGGATGATCTGTCATATGATGAGTCCCCAGTCAGAATTCTTGACTTTAAGTGAAAGGAGCTTTGCAATAATCGACGTATAGAAATGGTGAAAGTTCTATGGAGCCACCATGATGAGACCGATGCCACCTAGGAGCTAAAGACTGAGGTCGAGAAGAAATATCCACATCTCTTTCAGGCTACTTGGATTTTGGGGACAAAATTCTTAAAAAGGAGGGGAGAATGTGATAGAGTGAGTTTTTACTTATATTTTCTCTTTATACAATTTTGTTTATTATAATTATGCCCTCAATCATCTCCCTCACTAAATTTATTAATTGGATTATCAATTTCATTTAATACCATCCATAGTATCACATAAAATCAAACATACAAGCAATATGATATGTGGTCAATCGATATGGCCAACAATATAATTTGACTCCAATTTTGTACCTTAGCTACATAATGATACCATTAAGCTACTCCTAAAATTTCATTACAATTGGATATACCAATTATGAGTTATTCATAATTGAAATTTATGTGTATTATGCCATCTATTAATCCCTAGGACCTAAGCTTCCAATTCCATTTGATATAAATGTGTCATGCAACCTTTTTTTTGGCTTTTTGGGCACAGATCAATTAAAGGGGGAAATCCCTGCTGTTCGATCTATCGATCATGGATCACACAAGATTTGATGACTCTCAGGTCATCTCTAACCTCCCGCAAGAACCAATCTCCGCCTCCAACAGTATAGCAGTCCATGCAAGAGACCTCACACCTGAATCTCATCCCCTCTCTGAGAGATATTTGGAGGAAGGTTTCTCCTCCCCAAACCGAACCCAATGACCCTCTACTCACCCCCTCACTCTCAGAATGGGGAGAACAACCTCCACTTTCTCCGCGTCTCTCACTGGCATAGATGCCCAAATTAGGGATTCCCCCTTTACACCTCCTTTCCTCTATTTAAACCCCTAAATAGAATCTCCGACCTTCCTTTATTCGTTTCCCATCATCAATTATACTGAGAAACACCCCTTTCTACCCAACCTTGAGCAACCTCACCTCGCTGGCCCCAACTTCCTCCTCCACTTCTGGGCCTCCATTTTCCAATCCACCAAGACTACACCTTCTGGGGATCTCGACGAGCTGAGAACTGCCCCTCTTTGGAGCCGCAGAGATCTAGGACCTTGGGTCGACGAGCACCTGCAACTGAGCTTCGGAGCCCTATCGTCGGGGAGGTCCAGAGCTTCTCCAAGCCTCCTGAGGATCGTGGATGCATTTCCGGACCCTCATGAAGCTTCTTGAACCCTCAATCCAGCCCGAGGGCAGGTAACCACCCATCTTCACTCTTCGTTCCTTTTTGGCCTATTTGATTGTAGAATGAAGCTCACACCACCGCCGACGATGAGCTTGGTCTCCTCACAAATGGCATGACCCAACAGACTCAACCCACTCCTCATCCATGCTCCACATAGCTTGGAACCCCGAACTCATCTCATCTCGCCCCTAGTGTTCCCTCGCTGCAGCCATGGCGCGTGAGCAGAGAACAATCAAGAAGGTGTTTTTACCACCTTGCCCATACCCGATGATGGATTCAATCAAAGGGCCATGGGTATTCCTGACCTTCTACCCACCTGGTCCCTCTTCAGTCAAGCGCCTGCTCACGAGTCAATGAGAGGGTCCGATTAGTCAGATCCCTCGCCTGATCCACGAAGTAGAGCTCACAATTCTTTTTTATTTTTCGTTTATTTCTTCAAAAATTATCAGATTGGCCAGATCTTAGAAAAACCCTAGAAAATGCTAGGAATATCAAAATATACCGAACCTAGATATAATTTTCATCAGAAAAATGTGATTTATTCAAATAAAATATAAACCGGACATGATTCTGAGCCCTTTTCGAAAAGTATGGCCTACAATCCCTAATAACCTTTTAATGTATAATTTGTGTAATAAAAGTCATCCCTAGTTTTAGATCTGACTAGTGGACGTCCTAAACTTGATTTGGAGTCCTTGATAATCATGTTATTAGAAACCTTAATCAAAGAAAGATGATTGATCTACAGTTGTGAAAAACCTTAGTTCTAATTACTCTCTCTCTAATAATGTAAACTTTATACAACTTTATGTCAAACCCTAATTATTAAATGACTTTGAGCGACCCTGACCCTTAGAATCCAACCCTGACCTCTCAAATCATATGTATCCTAAAGAGATACCGCTAATGACTGAAACCCTAATAAGAAACCCTAACATGGAATTATGAGAACCCATGGTGACTTTAGGTTCTTGTTTGTATTTCAGGGTGATCTACTCTCTTTCTCCTAATCTAGGACTTGTGGAATTCAGATATGAAATTAAAGGTATGTGGATATAATTATATGACTATATTTACTGGATGTTAAATATATGTAGTTGCTTTCTTGTATTTGAAATACATTGTTGGATGTACATGTATGTATATTGACAATTTCCACCTTGAACAATTAAGAATATAAATGAACAAGGAAATGAAATGTAGTTACTAGTGGTGCTCATTAATCTCCCTATTAGAGAGGGAAAGCATTAATGCTGACTAGCACCTCCCTAATGGTACAAGGTACGCAGGGAGATCCCTAATGGTACAAGGTACATAGGGATAGGGCCCAACATATTTATGTTTGTGCTAAATCCACCATAGTAATGAATATTCATTTAAATGTTATTAATAACTAGGGGAATTCCTGATTTTCCGCTTCTAAATAACGTTTTCTTTCTCTTTCTTCATTTCCAATTATTTTTATATGCCAACATAGTATAGCATTTAATTCCATGTACCAACTTTGTTGATGTTTTTGTTTCTCATATTTTTTAGGTACAAGCAACATATGATGCACTTCAAAGTACCAGAAGCCAATAAATCATGAGCATGGTGGATAGTAGATAGATCTTCATTTCTTATCTTATTCATTTTAGTTAGATAGTTTTATTCTTCTAGATGATGTAACAGGATGTTATAGGTCCTATGTAATAATCATATTGTTTTTCTTTCTCATAGACTTATTCATTCTTCATTCTCAATTACTAGCATGTAATGACTCTATTTATTCTCATTGAATGAAGTGTTGTGAGTCTATCTAATGAATATGTGAACTTGATCTTGGCTTTCCTCTGCTTTTAATTGACTATCTTAATTTCTTATATTTTCCCTTCTGACATTTAAATATATGAGTGCACACATATATGTGCATGTCACTATGGAAAGTATATAGAAATTGGGGTCGTCACACTTTGGGCGTCTGAGACTCGATACTAAATGAGGACCCCTTTAGTCCTATTTATAGGCTCCAAGGATCTTGAACGGTCTTGAGAACTTTTGGGTCTTCACGGTATTGAGAACGTTAAGCAACCTCACGGTCTTGGGGGATCGGTTGGGTCTTCACGGTCTTGAGACTGTTAAGCACCATCACGATCTTGGAGACCGGTTGAGTCTTTGTGGTCTTGAGACCGTTAAGCATCCTCACAGTCTTGGAGACCGGTTGGGTCTTCACGGTCTTGGGACCAATAGTCTCTTCACGGTATGGAGACCGATATCGTCCTCTCGATCTTGGAGACTGGTTAGGTCTTCATGGTCTTGGGACCAGTAGTCTCTTTGAAGTCTGGAGACTGGTATCATCCTCTCAGTCTTGGGACCAGTTGGACCTTCACTCGGTCTTGGGACCGATGGATCTTCATTTGGTCTTGGGACCGTTTGGGTCTTCATTCGGTCTTGGGACTGATGAGTCTTTACTCGGTCTTGGGACTGATAGGCCTTCACTCGGTCTTGGGACCGTTTTGGTTGAGACTTTTGTAATTTTTTTTGGGTTTATCTGTAAGAAGAAAAGAGAAATATCAGTCTATCAGTATATTTAAAATAAAGCTAGAAAGTTAAGTATTTAATCTAATTTATCTAAGAAAGAGTATGGAAAACTAAGAAAAACTAGTAAGATAACATCACAAAATGGGAGGTTATTAAGCACCAAATCACGAGAAGGTAAGAGAGAGAGTGGGACCAACCTGTGACTTGGCCCAATAATAAGCACCCACATCACCAGTCAGCCTTTCGATTGACCTCACCCAAAGTAAAGGAACTAGAGAGAGAAAAGATGAAAAATGCACTTATCGATAAAACAAAAGAAAGAAGAAGCACAGAGGGATAAAACCAAAAAACAATAGGGGAAGTCACCCCCTTCCTCGGTCCTCTGCCATGGATTCGAGTAACAAACTTGCTTGCCAGGCCAAATTGGGGAAAACTAAGGTGGTGACTTTTAGGCCAAAACAACTCGTCGTTCAGTAAGCATGGGTCCCAAAGAAACTATCACTCAGAGCAATTTGTCAGAGACGATGAGTAGCAACGATGGTGAGGGTTGAAATGATGGAGGGAAAAAAGTCTACCGGTAGAGTTTTAAGAGATTAGGGCTCGATTCGCCCAAGGTTCGAGTTCCTGTGTGTGTCACAAAACTACTGGTATGCTCAAATATTCATAGGCTTTGTCCTTACGGTATGTGGAGTCGGGCTCCGAGACGCATAGAGCGTGAGATTTGGAAAAACTCAAATGTAGGAAACTAGGGCGCAAATAGGGACTTACCACATGTGGAGTTTCGTCACAAATTCATTGGTAAAAAAACCAAGAAGTTTCATCGTGATTTGAGGGAGAACGATCTAAATATCTGACCCACATGGACATCGACGCTATTCACAGACCAGTGCGGTCTCCTACCTGAGGTAGGAGACAAGTTGCTGGCCGCGTGATCTGGATCTAATGGCCCAGATCAAAGTCACATTCCCACAGAGAAAAAAAAACTATGTGATAAAATGATTAAACCAAAACCTTATACAAATCGAATTACATTAAAGTGATGTGGCATTTTATTAACCTTTTTCTCTCTCTCTCTTCAATTAAGGGCTCATACATAGTCCAAATTAAGTGAAATTTGGCACAGAGGCCAATTAAGATATGTAGATTCTGATAATGCAATTAGATTTGCCTTTTGAGAAACTTTGATGAGTTGAACAATTCAAATCCTATTTTCTCTTTCCTCATGCATTAATGACATTAGGATTATCCAAATTTTATGAAAGTTGACCCACAAGTCATATTTAATGTGTTGGATACGAATTTGCCATAAATTTTACATGTTGGAGTTATTTGTGTATTTATTTAATATTTTGAAGGTTCTACATACTTTCTCTATCCTGATTTCACCTTTTAATCAAACTTTCACCAAATTAAGTGAAAATTCACCCAAAGGCATATTTTATCATGTAGATTACGAATTTGAGGTTTATTTTCACTTTTGAAGTCATTTATTATTTTATTTGACATTTTGGGGAAAACAAACATCTTCTTATCCAATTTGAATTAAATGAATTATTAATATGTGAATAATGTGAAACTTGACTCCCAAGGTAATTGGGACCCAAGGAACATGATTTAAACTTAGATTTCACTTTTGGGATTTCTTTTTATGAGATGTGACATATGGCCCATTAGTGGCCCATTATCTTAATTACTTATTCAAATAGGTTTATTAGGGTGATTTTACATGCATTAGCTCACAATGGTCATTCTAATCCTTTTATAATTCTAACCTCAACCCATGTTTAGTTAAACCCAAAAGATCAAAGTTCAAGGGTAGGGTCCAAGATCCGATATGCTACAAGAGAGATGTCCATGAAATACCAATTACCAAAACAAATGACATGTTTCCATTTTGGCGAGAGGAAGAGGACAAGTTGGTGGCCGTCCAATTGAACAATTATTAGCCCAGATCCACACATGCCCAATAAAAATAAAATCAACCACGTGGCACATAAATTGAATTCCTCTACCGATTGGAATAAAGTGTGGGTGCATTAATTTCTCTTTTTCTCTTTCTTCTTTTGAGGGTGCAAATAAACTACAAATTAGTTGACATGTGACACCTAAGCTATTTTGAGCATGTAGAATTTGAATATGAAATTAGATTTCCCTTTTGAAGAATTTCATTCATCAAAATTAGCAAATCTTTTTTCTCTTTCCTCATGCATTAATGACTCTAAGATTCTCCAAATTTGATGAAACTTTACCCACAAGTCAAATTAAGTATGTTGGATACAAATTTGCCCTTAATTCTCATGTTGAAGTTGTTTGTACATTTATTTATTATTTTGAAGGTTCTACATACTTTCTCTCTCCTAACATCACCTTTTTATTAAATATTTTCCAAGTTGGATGAAAATTCACCGAAAGGCTATTTTTAATGTGTAGAGTATGAATTCATCCGTTTTTACTTTTGGAGTCATCAATGATTTTATTCTATATTTTGGAGGAAAAATACCTTTTCTTTTCTAAATAAAATAGATGTCGTTATTATTATCCTAAATTTGTGAAACTTGGCCTCCAAGCCAAGAAATAGCCAAAGAAAACGAATCTCAAGTTATTCTTAACCATTTTGTCTCCCTTTAATGAGTTTTACATAATTGACATTTGTGTCCCATTATTATATGAGTCAATATATTATTATTATTATTATTATTATTATTATTATTATTATTCCAATACCATCGTATTACAACCAAAAGGTTATATGTCATTTTTATGAACAAATATTATATATTTATCTTTCATCTCATTTAGTTTATTAATTCCATAACGATTTGGATAATGTAACATTTTCTCTCAAATATGAACACATATCTCTCCCATGCTTATTATCTTTATCATCATCATGTCTTAATCAACATTATCTCAAGCGACACATTCTATGTATCCTTTATTGGTCTCAAGATTTTTTATGAAAGTATTAGTCATATTTGATTATATGTCCACATGTTAAGGTGCATTAACATGCTAGGGTTTCAACTATCTACTAATGTGTATATCTTTATCCTTGTTTGGATAAGTCCAAAAAACAAGGTTTATAACCTCTTAACCTTGGAATATGATTAGATCCTAGATTTTAGTATGTTACAATGTCTCTCCAAGGGTTCTAACTAGCAGATCCACGTCACCATGTCCAGTCTTCTAAGTTCTACACTTGGGGCTGGAAGCATACCCCGTAAAAAGGAGAAAAAGTAGAATATATCAGCACAAATCCTGGTATGTGCATATAGAATATGGATTGAGAAATATAAGGAACAAAGGACATAAAATGTAACAAAGCATCCCATAGAAGAGGAAAGTGCCACCCAAGTGAGTATCAAAAGAATATGACTTTTAAAAGACGATAATCAAGAAGAATATATGTCATTAATAAAACATAAAAGTTGTACCTCAAATCACACATAAATATTTTAGGGTAAAAAACCCATGATAACAATATCAACCTACATGCATGTGAGATAAGAATTGTACTAGTGAAAATGTGAAGTCAGTGGCGGTTAAGGTTCACAACCTTAAAACCCGACAGAGAATGGCAAACAACAAAACTCCCTTGGCATACAAGCTGGGGTATGGGGCATATGATCATCTATCCAAAATATATAAAAATATAGGAGGATTAAAACCTCAGTGCATTGTAGGAGAATAAAACCCAGTGCCTAACAATATCACATAGGGGAATAAAAACCAAATAACCAAAGTATTATATTACTCTAGGGCTACTGAATCACAAAGCATGCATAATGTAGAGGCAAGTGAAAGCTCAATCATATGAAACAATAAGATGGGAATAAGTAACAATTATCATGCGGGGTCAAGGAACCATAACCTAATATCCAAACATATCCTCCAATAAGATGTAAGACCATAAAGTTCATCAAAAGAAGGTTATGATATCTTATATTCAAATTTGAGTTTCCATGTGGAATAAATGAACAAGATATAAATGAGAGTCCAATAAAAATATCCATCAATTTAGGTAAAATAGATCAACAAAAGAATATAAGTTCTCAAATGAGGCAACATCTCAAGAGAAAAAGAACAATGTGTAGGGCATATGTCCAAAGGACCAAGAGAGATATAAAAATTGGGTGATTGCTCAATATAGAATAATAGGGAATGCAACATACCTTACAAGAAGTCTAAATAAGTCCAAAGTTAGTCCTAGATTCAAGTCTAGGTCTCTTAAGAACCTATTAAACATATATGTAGAATTAGGGTTAGGTTTACAATAATTGTATAAACCCTAAAAATTGCCTTTTTACTATTAGTGAATAAGTCTATATAATCACACCATCTTGTTGATTATATTCTTGTGAGTTCATAATATATTTATTTTATTTTTATGATCAATGAATTATTAGTTATGAATTTTAGGAATTATTAACCAATTAGGGAAATTAATTAAAAATCACATATTTGTTATATTTAATTCAGGTGATAAAATAGATACCATTGGATAGAGGAAAACATCATGATTCCAATACATATTTTATTTAATTTTTCTGAGTTGTAAATAATTTACTAGGAATTCTATAGTCCTGACCAATCAGAGTATTTAAATAAACCACGTGTGTAATTTATTATCCTCTTGAGGTGATGGGCCTGCTGATATGGCCCTATAATGCCTAGCCATGAGGCACGAGTCCTCCCTAATGAAATCGTTGAATTCAGAAATAGTGAAAAAACAAACTTTCCCATTTCAACGCCATGAACATCAACATCATACAAGGGCTAGGGCATGATAAACCAGTTCATCATCTTCCCCGCCTCATCCTTCATGCATGAAATAGTGAGAAAGGACAAAGCTTTAGAGGCTCCCATACCCCAAATGATTATAGATCAATAGCAAGATTCCGATCAGATGAAGGCCACATTTACCCCCCCCCAGGCCCTCTCGGTCTCAAAGGACCCATGCAAAAGCTATGGAAAAACCCAACTGACCTAAAAGCTTGTCTCGACATTGTAGTAGAGGGGTAAACAATACCGAAGACAAAGAAAGGGAGTTTACAACAAAACTAACTACCCATAAAGATTCACAATGAATTGATGAAGTCAAAAACATAAAGATCAAGTGTGGACATCCAAAAGAATCATCGATCCGAGTGCAACATTACACGTGTTAGGAAAAAAGGGGTACAGTAGATTAGCAATCAAAAGTAGAGTTTGAGGACTAGGAAACCACCATTAGATCCATGTGAAGAGTTTTGATCTTCTTAGGGCCTTTTTCAGATTCTGCTACGGCGGGGAGTCTTAGACCCACCCTTAATCTTTGCAATGTAGGTGATGGAAGTCAAGGAAATACACCTAGGGGTAGGAGATGCCAAACCAGCACTAGGAAACATTTCCTGGCGATGCAACAAAGACCATTGGAGATTTACTTAGTAGTCTGAAGACACAGAAACGTAAGTGAAGGGGAAAGAGATAGAAAACATGGTGATAATGGGGGAAACTAGAGACCTTGATGTGATAGAATAGACACAACACAAAACCTTAAAACTCATACTCTAAGATGCGGGATTGCTTATGGAAAGTGATGGAAAAGGAATCCTTGCCAGAGAGCATGGAAAGGGAAATATATTGAAAAATATAATATGGGGAAAATGAGTGGTTTCCTGATCACAAGAAAAGGCAAGAACAGATATAGGAGATAAGACAACATCCACATGATCACTGTCCAACGACTGTCATTAAATCCAAAATTGGCAAGGAGTTGGGTCAACATGATAGAATAAAAAAACCCAAGAGCTTTAGGCAACTATGTGTTTTAGTTGAATATTTGCATGATTAGGTATTTTAACATGTTTTCCTTTCCTTATTTATTTGACGGACCAAACCTTATTGAATTAATTCCAAATTTGGCTTTTAGACTAAATAGGACATGTAGAATGAGTTTTTATCATCGGTTTGTACTTTCAGAGACATATAGTATTTCATTTATTAATTTAGATCATATCATATATTTTATTTCCTTAATAAATTTAAGGCATCTAGGAACACTAAAATGATGCAAACTTATCCTTCAAGTAAACTAAAACATGAGGATCCCTATTTTGACATTAATTCTCCATTTTGGGAATGTTTGCTATTTAATTTAATGTTTTGGACTTGAATTCATGTTCTCTCTCCTAAACTAAATTAGGATAGATAAGATCATCCAATTAATGTGAAAACTGACATATAAACTAGTTTTGATATGTGGAATTTTAATTTTTGGTTTATTTCCACTTTTGAAAACATTAAATAATTAATTTAATAATTTTGGTCATATCACATATTAAAAGAAATTAGGATAGTAGTATTTGTTTGATTAATGTGAAACTTGGCACCCAAACTAATTGGGACCCAAAGATCATGATTTTGCCATTATATTTATCAAATATGTATATATATTTATTATCAACACTCATTTTATTGAGTCCTATTAATTTTATATTGTTACAAAAGGATTTATATATTATTATTATGCATGAAATTCTACATTTCACTTATTTTACATATTTAGTCCATTAATTCCATATTTATTCAAATTATAGGCCGTTACTATTACCAATTGTTACTCCAAGGGATATTATTCATTTTTAGCCATTATGTTAGTAAAAAATATATGTAACATACTTCATGATTTTATTTACATTTTGGCACATAATTAAGTCATTATGTAAATGTGTGTTAATTTTTATCCTTGTTTGATCAAATCTAAGAAACCAAATTTACTAGATTTTTAATCATGGAATATGGTAAGATACTAGGTTTCAGTATGTTATAACATTCCATCCATTAAAAGGATTTCATCCTCAAAATATAATCATCTATATATTATCATCCAATTACTCTCCACCCCTTAAAAGGTTTAACCTAATAAGACAACTCTTATGATACTATGGTTATTTATACAACATTTATTTTCAAACATGTTTTTATTGGTGTTGTTATTCATGCATCCAACCAACATGTCATGTACACCTAGGATTAAAGTTTAGGTTCTTGTGTTACTAACCTAGCAACCCTAAGGTTCACATCGCATAAGTAAAGATTCACCGAATACAACTTTCTACATATTCAAGGGATAAGGAGGGTAGGTCCACTAAAATTTTATATCATGCCACATATTCCTAGTCACCACTTCATTTTTAAAACTAGGGTTGAGGTTATATTCTAATTAATTTTAAGGGTACTCATTTAATACTTCACACATCTCTTTATTTTGGCTCGATTCAAGAAAAACCTTGATAAAATTAATAATTTGTTTTACATATAATATTATAAAGAAAATAATTTGACGTCAAAAGCTTGTGATACAAAACTAAATATAGGGATCAAAATCAAAGCCATAAACCAAATCATAATTTTTCTTTCCATGTTTGGATATCCTTGTCATGCTACCTTAATATCCTCATTACCCAAATCCATCCACATGTCAAACCTCATTATATTCAAGGGTACATGTCATAAGTCAATCTACATCATAGGTATGAGCAACTAAAGTCTCATCACATTAGGGTTTATTAATCATGATTCTTATGTGTACCTCACATGATTCTAAGTCAACCTTTTGTGATCTCATGAATAACATATGTCAATTCTTGAGTAAAAATCTCACTTGGAGGGTGACTGTGAGGTAAGGGTGATAATTTGGGAGACAAAATTGAAATAGTCAAGAATTCAACCACTATGGGTTCTGATACCATCTTGTAAGGAGTGGGACCCAAGAGGGGATCCACTCCTACTTAATTTGAGGATTAACTCATATATCCAAAAATACTTACAAGGTGCTCGAATAGACACACAATTTTCAATTCTCAAATCATGATATTGTAAAAGACCAAAGAATAACAATTGAATAAAGTTTTATAACTACACTCAATTTAACATAATTACAAAATATTCTCTCATTTAGGGGCTTACATGAAAGAAACTAGATGAGGATATAAGTAGAGGGATATCCAACCATTTCAAGTCTGTCTCCCCAAGGGTTCCATCTAGTAGGTCCATTGTGTAGTCTTCCAAGTCCTACACCTGGGGTTGGAAGCATACCCCACCAAAGGAGAAAAAGTAGAAGATATCAACATAAAGACTGGTATGCGCATATTAAATATGGATTGAGAAATATAACAAATAAAGGGCATAAAATGTAACAAGGCTTCCCATAGAAGAGGAAAGTACCACCCAAGTGGGTATCTAAAGAATATGACTTTTAAAAGATGATAATCAAGAAGAATATTTGCCATTAATAAAATATAAAATTTGTACCACACAAGAACACATAAATATTTTAGGGCACAAAACCCATAATAACAATATCAACCTGCATGCATGTAGACAAGAATAACACAAGTGAAAATGTAAAGTCAGTGGCATTTAAGGATCACAACCTTTAAACCTGACAAAGAATGTCACACAATCAAACTCCCTTGGCATACAAGCCAGGGTATGGGGAATACGATCATCTATCCCAAATATATAAAAATGTAGGATGACTAAAACCTCAGTGCATGGCAGGAGTATAAAACCCAGTGCCTACCAATATCACATAGGGGAATGAAACACCCGAGAATATAACCCAAATAATCAAAGTATTACATTACTCTAGGGATACTGAATCACAAAGCATGCATAATGAAGAGGCAAGTGAGAGATTAATCATATAAAATAATAAGATGGTAATCACTAAAAATTATCATGTGGGGTTAGATGACCCATAACCTAATACCCAAACATGTCCTCAAATAAGATGCAAGATCATAAAGTCCATCAAAAGAAGGATATGATATCTTATATTCAAATTAGGGTTTCCACATGGAATAAAATGAGAAAGATTCAAATGAGAGTCCAATAAAAATATCCATAATTTTAGGTAGACAAGAGCAATACAAGAATATAAGTTCTCAAATGAGGCAACATCTCAAGAGAGAGAGAGAATAGTGTGTAGAGCATATGTCCTAAGGACTGAGAGATATAAAAATTTGGTGATTTATTAATATAGAATAATAGGGAATGCAACATACCTTACACGAAGTCTACATAAGTCTAAAGTCATTCCTAGGTCCAAGCCTAGGTATCCAAAGTACCTATTAAATATATATCTCGAATTAGGGTTAGGTTTACATTAATTGTACAAACCATAAAATATCACCTTTTTACTATTAGTGAATCAGGTTATCAAAATTACACCATCTTTTCCATTAAAATTTTATGATTTCATAACATATTTTATTTTTTTATTTATAAATTATAAATTAGGAATTTTGGGAATCATTAACCAATTAGGAAAATCTGTTAAAAACCACATATTTATTAAATTTAGTTTAGGTGATAAAGAGGACACCATTGGATAAAAGAAAACATCATGATTCCATAACATATTTATTTAATTTTTGTGAGTTGTAAAAAATTTACTAGGAATTTTATAGTCTCTTCCGATCATAAAATCCGAATAAACGAAGTATATAATTTCTTATCCTGATAAGGTGATGGGCCCGCTGATATGGCGCTATAGCGTCTAGTCATGAGGCATGTGTCCTCCTTATGAAATCATTGAATTAAGAAATAGTGAAAAGATAAACTTGCCCATTGCAACATGACAAACATCAAAATCATACAAGGGCTAGGGAGTAATAAACCAGTCCATCATCTTCCCACCTCATCCTTCACACATGAAACAATGAGAAAGGGCAGAGCTTTAGAGGCTCCCAGACCCAAATGATTACGGATCAATAGTAGATTTAGCTCAGATTAAGACCACATTTACCCCCTCAAGCCCTCTCAATATCAAAGGACCTAGGCAAAAGCTATGGAAAAACCCAGCCAACCTGAAAGCTTGTTCTGCCATTGTAGTAGAACGGTAAACACTGCCTAAGACAAAGAAAGGGAGTCTACAACAAAACTAACTATCCAAAAATATTCAAAATGAATTGACAAAGTCAAAAGCACAAAGAGCAAGCCTGGACATCTAAAAGCATCATGGATTCTAATACATCAGTACATGGGATAGGAAAAAGGGGGTAACACAGATTACAAATCAAAAGTAGAGTTTGATGACAAAGAAACCGTCATCCAATCCCTATGAAGAGTTGTGATCTTTGTACGACCTGTGCTAGATTTTGCTATGGTGGGGGAGTCTTGGACCATCCCTCAATTTCTACAACGTAGGTGAAAGAAGTTGAGGAAATACACCCAGAGGTAGGAGATGCCAAACCATCACTAGGAAACATTTCCAGGCAATGCAAAAAAGACCATCAGAGATTTATTTAACAGTCCGAAGAGACATACACGTGAGGGAAGGGGAAGGAGACAAAAAATAACCCGATAACAAGGGAAACTAGAGACCTGTGTGCAATAGAATAACCACAACACACAACGTTGTAGAACCCAGACTCTAAAGAACTTAAGGAAATTGATGGAAAAGAAATCGTTTCTAGAGAGTGAAGAAAGGGAAAGATATTGTGAAATATAATATGGGGAAAATGATTGGTTTCCAGATCGTGAGAAAAGGCAAGAGCATAGGTAGGAGAGAAGACAACATCCACACGATCACTATCCAACAGTTGTCATTAAATCTGAAATTGGCAAGGAGCTGGGTCAGTGTGACAGAATAAAAAATTGAGAACTTTAGGCAACTATGTAGGTCAGCTGAATATTTGCATTATTAGACATTTTTAACATTTTTTTCTTATTCATTTGAGGGGCCAAACATTGTTTTATTTATACCAAATTTGGCTCTTAGACTAATTAGGACATGTAGAATTTGTTTTTTTGCATCATTTTGTACTTTTGGAGACATCTAGTATTCTATTTAATAATTTAGATCATATCATATATTTTCTTTCCTTAATAAATTTGTAGCATCTAGGAACACTCAAAAGATACAAAACTTAACCTTCTTTTTAAAAGTTGGCAATTAATTCATCTTGTTGCTAGGGGGTTTTGAACTTGTGACCTATCGATCATACAACAACAACTTTATCACTCGGGCACCACTACATTGGCAAAAAAACTTGACCTTCATGTAAACTTAAACATGAGGATCCTGATTTTGACATTAATTCTCTAATTTGGGAATGTTTACTATTTTTATTCAATATTTTAGACTTTAAGTCATATTCCTCTCCTAAACTAAACTAGGATAGTAAGATCATCCAACTAATGTGAAAAATGACACAGACTAGTTTGATATGTGGAATTCAAATTTGGGGTTTATTTCCACTTTTGAAAACATTCAATAATTAATTTAATCATTTTCGTCTTATCACATATTTTCTTTTCTAAAAGAAACTAGGATAGTTGTATTTGTTCCATTAATGTGAAACTTAGTACCCAAACTAATTGGGACCCAAAGATTATGATTTTGTCATTATATTATTTAAAACTATATATATTTCTATCAACACTCACTTAATTGATTCCTATTAATTTCACTTTGTTACAGAAGAGTTATATTATCATTATGCACACAATTCTAAATTTTATTTATTTTACATATTTTTTTCCATTAATTCCATATTTATTCAAATTATAGGACATTATTATTACCAATGTTTACTCCAAAGCATATTATTCATATTTATTTAGCCATTATGTTAGTAAAGAAAATATATGTAACATATTTCATGACTTGATTTACACGTTGACACATAATTAAGTCATGATGTAAATGTCTTTTAATTTTTATTGTTATTTTATCAAATCTAATAAATTAATTTTAATATATTTCTACCCATTACATATGATAAGATTCTAGGTTTTAGTACATTATAGGTTCACTTGGTGAACCAACTAGTTCAAGGTATCAAACGACTAATTCAAGTGTTGAACTGCTTGGTTCAATGATCACTTTGATTGGATCAAGGATTGATGATAACATCATTTTGTGCATTAATCATCGCATTAAAAGTCAATACGTTTGCAAATAGGAAATATGATGAACTGACCCATTCAAGTGTTGAACCAATAATTTCACATGTGATCTAACCGGTTCAATTGTGAACTAACTGATTCATAGTCTGTAGCTTCCAGAAAATTCATGAAATTCTATCTCTTCAACTCCCAAATAAATTGGAAAACCCTGACCCTGACCAGACTATATAATAGGGACAATCTAGGCTTTTAGAGACACAAAAATAAGCTCTAGCAATTGTTGTCCTCTCATAGATGGGGTAACATGAGAGCTTGAGTAAGTCCTACCCATAAAAGGGTGGGACAATAAGGGAGAGACAACAAGGGAGAACAAATTGATGCTAGAATGTTGGCGTTCGATGGGATAGCTCCTTATTGTTGTCTCTGGTAGAACAATGTGGAGTTCCCAGTGGTCTGTGTGGATTATGTAAAGGCATGGAGACCTTTTCCACCTTCTAGGAGGACAACAACCACCACTGTTCTTGGTGTTGCACCAGGAGTCCTTCGTCGCTAGTTGTCCATGTGTGCCTTGCGAAGAGTGCACATCACTACTGAAAGAGTAGTCATTGGACTTACTCTAGGACTAGGTATATCTTTTTGCCACCCTCTTTCCTAGATACATTATTGTTGACACGATCTACTAATTCTCGAATTAGGCATTAATTTTTGTTTCCACTACCTTATTTGTTGCTTCGATTTCCCAACATCATAGCCACCAACATTACGATACAAGTGTAGTGAATTTATATCCTACCTTGGATTGGGTCTCTACTATGCAAGTGCCTTGGTAGAATCCTATACAATTCTTCTCTCTATTTTTGTCTCTGCTATGCTCGTGGCATGTTTCATTACTAGATAGTTTCCTCACTCTTTTTCAAATAAATTGATCCTTAGTTCCCCTAGGAGTGACATCATCTAACCCTTAGTCGAACCCTAGTTGCTCGTCTCCCCTATTTTTGTCATGTTTCCTCCATATTTCCATATCCCTACTTCTGTTAGCATTATATCTTCTAGAAAACCCAACCTTGACCTCTGCCTAAACCCCTTCAATCATTTCCGAGCACTCGTTGATTGTTGATTACCCAATCATTGTGTCTCTAACTCCCTCTAATTGTTGTAGGCTATTAGACTTCACTGATGCTCATTTGACCTTTGGTCACCTGTTAAGAGTGTGTCTTGCCTAATTAAACGATGGTGAACCTCCTTGATATATCATTATCATCAATTATGGTAGCCTTATTTCCCCTCTTTTTGAAATTGATTTTCTACTCTCTGATCCATGGTGACGCTTTCTCACATTTTGAGCTTTCGCCATCCTGGTTTCACCTCTTCCGACCTTGTTTGGTGGTGGAATACATGTTTTTTGGCTTTGTTTTGTCTGTTGTTGTCTTCGAGATGGTTTCTGACTCCTTGCTTAAATCAATCATGGCAGAATAATAGGGTGGTGCACCCTGCCACCTCTCATCCCAAATTGCTGCTTTTCGAGACTGACAGAGGGAGGTCAATCTAATAGGAAGCACATGTGGTGCCAATGTTTGTTCTTGCAAGGATTAGATCCTTGAGTTGAATATCTAAGGTTCCTACATTTTCATTACGTGGATACACATGGATAAGAAGATGTTTGCCTATCTTTTTATTGAGATACCCTTGTTACAGTTTTACTACGTCATGCTATGCATGGGCATTATAGTCTTGTAGTATTTGTTTTGTCTGATTAACTTGAAATTTGAATTTTGATAAAATTACTATTGTAACTCATCATGCATTTGGTATCGATGCACAATGCAAGGTATCTCTATAATTGACCAAGTAGATTTTAGTTTATAAATCAACATATATTATTAACTTGTATAATTTGTAGTAATTAATATGTAAGTGAAAAATACAAATAGATAGTTAATATAATTAAAAAATATATTATATACATATTGGTGTAGGTTTGTAAAGATAAAACTTTAATAATAAAAACAAGATTTTAAGGGTTTACTTGATTCATGAGAAACTAACACTTGCCCATATGTAAATTCAATAGGAAAATCATGACGCCGATGTGGACCTAAGGCTGACTATCGAACTTTGTACACCAAACTGTAGGCATGTTGCATCATTCTTGAACCATAATTGGGAAATCACCTATGGTTTCTCTCTCTTATGACCTGATTGGAATATGCATGTGGAGTTTCTCCTTTGTGATCTAATTGACCAATTTAAATCTTAAAACTTAGAATTCATAATAGTTGTCATTGCTCAGATGATATTGGAAATTTGTATCTAAGATTTGTATCTTGTTCATCCTTTCTCAATTTATACTCTACTTGGTCAAATGGAATTATTTTATTCCAATTTTGAAGTGGGAAACCTAAATTTTCATGTAAGGACTTACCATTACTTTAAAGGCATCTTAAATGTTAAACTTTTGTAATCTATCTATTCTTATGGAGCAACCCTATAATGGAATCCTTTGTGATAAATCTAACAAGACCCTATTCACACTTTACTATTTGTACAAATTGCATTTATGATGACTAGCATAACATAATCAATTATTACACTTAAGGTGGTGATTCCTATAATATGTTCTGGAATTTGGTGATGAGGCCTATTCCATATTTTTGGGTGGTGATGCATTTTATAGCATGGTTGTAACTAGGTGGTGATGCTTTCTCCTGGGTAATTGGGTGGTGATGCCTTTCCAATGACTCCTCCTCACATTTTGACCTCTGGTCACCCTAGTTTCACTTCTGATGACATGGTTCGGTGTTGGAATACGTGTTGTGTGGCTTTGTTTTGGTCATTGTTGGATCCGTGATGGTTTCCATATCCTTTATCAAATCAATCATGGTATAAGACTGAGTGGTGCATCTAGTCACCTCACACCCTGAATCGATTCTTATCAAAACTAATAGAGGGGGGAAGTTGATAGGCAACACATGTGGTGCCAACAATTTTTCTTGCTAGGTTTAGATCCTTGAGTTGAAGATCTAAGATTCCTTCATTTTTCATCTGAAAAAAGAATAAGGAGAAGAAGATGACTGTCTATGTAATTTTACCAAGATACCCTTGGAATTATTTGATTTTGTCACAATATGTATGTGCATTGTAGTCTTTTGTATCTATTTCTCAGGTACTGAGGTGATTGACACCTGGAGGAAGGATTACCTTGAGTATTTTGACCTTGTTGACCCTGAGGTCTTCTACACGAAATATAATCTCACTCTTTTTGATATTCAGAAATTCTTGAAGAAGCCTCAATTTCCCTATAGGAAGAAGTGTACCCTTCCCTCCTCTACCTTAGACCTCAAGAACTGCATACTCGCCCTAGTTGTCAACTGCAATATTCATCCAAAGAAAAACTAGACTAAAATTGTAGAGAACATTGTAGTGATTATGTTCTGTACCTTGAAGAACATTAGATTCAAGTGGGCAAGATATGTTCTCCACCACATGACCTGCGTTGACTCTGGTAAAAACACCAGCGACACCCACCCACCATACCCAACCCTAATTTGTGGTCTATTTCAAACTATCACTGGCAAATCTCTTTTCCATGACCTTCAAACCTTCCCCAAAAGGAGTTTGCATCAGTGAGACCACACTTTAGAAGAGTGTTCCTACCCCTTCCTCTACCACACCTAGAGCCTCCACCTCCATCCAGGCACCTCTACCACCTCAACCATCCCGACCTGCCTGCATCTCTTTCCATGTATCAAATGAAACCCTCATGGGTTACATGATGCATCAATAGGGGTATAACCTTTAGGTTCAAGAGCATATGCATCACAATTTATGTGCCATCATGTATACCATGAACCTTTCCTGTGCACATCCTTATCCTACCTACCAACCCTACCCAGGAGGTGACTATGCATCCTATGCATATGATCACTTTTACCCTGCCCATCCACCTGCTGCTTTCACTGCTACTGGTGGATCTACCCCTACTGTTCTACCTCTCCCTATTGTTCCTATAGCTTCCCTACTTGTAGGACTTGGCACCTCTGCTACTACCTTTCCACAATCTCAAGAACTACATGACCTTGGTATGTCTTGGGCTGAGCAGAATGCCAGGTGGCCCATTTGTGGTTTCAGTTCCTCTATTAATGAGGAGATGCTAGATAAATCTGATGAGGAAGCTACTGCTGATGATGAGGAGGCATATGAGGAAGATGGTGATGATGGTTCTGATGGCTCTGGTGGTGGTTCTGGTGATGAAGGTGATGTTGCTGTCTCTGCTACACCTTCAGACGAATATGCTGACTATGAGCCGGAAGCCTATGCTGATGATGCTGGTGATGATGATGCTATGAACATAGATGACCTACATGTTTTAGCTTTTAGTCTATAGATGCTGATCATATACATCTTTCTAGACTATTTTGTACTAAAAACATATGGTCACATTATCTGAGATGTACTATTTATTATCACGTTGTTTTCATTGTTTTGGCTTGTAGTTGTTTTTGAGGACATGCTTTCTGTGTTGTAATCCTAATCTTATGAACAATTACTCTTTGATTTACTATATCTCATGAGTTGGTGCCATGTTTTCCATATTTTGATTATGACTTAGACTGCTTGTTTCTTTATTGTCTCTATTTGGGTATGCTTTGAGATTGCACCTTTTATGTTGTGGATGTATGTTTTTGGTTGTACTTGGAGAAGAACTATTTCTATGCTCTTCTAACCCCCTTCCTTTTTGATAATGTCAAAAGGGGGAGAGAAGTTCAAATGTTTTGAAGCTCAACCATATTGATTTTATTGTCTATGTGATCCTTTTCTTGTTCAATATATGCTTTATCATGTGACTTGCTAAATATATATGTTATAATGTTTTTTTGTAGAGAATGACCAACTATGTAGGTAAGAGTAAGCATAGTTTCAGGGGGAGCAATTCACATTGTTAAAATTCTGAATCCCCCTACAATTCACAAGGCAAAGGTATAACTTTACATAGACTTTTCAATATGTTTGAGGAATGGTTTGCCATTTTCAAAAGGGGGAGAATGTTGACTTGAGAGTTATACATTGTCCATATTTTGATAATGACTTAACCATTCAATTACTATGTATCTAATATGTTTGTTCAAGATTGATTCTAGGATTTAGGTACATGAAAATGATCAAATTACACAAGCCCTAGCTTATCCAAGTTCAAGTCAAAAGCAATGCAAGTGTGCATTTTGGAAAATCACCTTAACTAAGATGAGAAAAAATCAGGGGCACTTAATTCCTACGTTTGGTCACTCAAAAACAAATTGGAAAATTTGTCATAAGCTGTTTATTGGTCGAGTTGGAAACTCGACTGATCCAGTGATGGTTTTATGAAATGACCAATCATTTGATTTTCACACTCACAAAAATCAACCAATTGATCAACTAAGCAAAATTGATTTTGACTCATCGTTCAAGTTTCCTAGAACAAACTTGATTGATAGTTAGAAAATTGGCTTTGTCACTTAGTGGATCATCTGAGTTACCTTTATTGAAACTCGACCGAATGCACTGTACAGAAAATGTAGAAAAAGTGATTATAACCATTGGAGAGTTTCTGTGAGTGAAAATTGATCCACTATAACTTGTAAAATGGCTATATTTCATTCTTAAGTGATCCCACACTCAAAGGAACACCCCAACTATAAATAGGACCCCTTGGAGTTCATTCCAAGTTTTCTCATTCATTCTATTCTAAGTCCTTGCTATAGCTAAGTGTGTTGCAACCCTTTGAGCCCCTTTCTTTCTCTCTTTTACAAAGAATTTTGTGATTGAGTGAGATAGGCATGTTGTAAGAGAGCTACCTCCATGTGCTTGTAAAACTCTCATTCCCTCCATCTTCCCAACCCCCTTTCTCAAAGAGCAAAGGTTGAAGCAATCTACTCCGACTGAAGGTGAAGCTGTTGTTAGTCTTCTTCAAGGTTGAAGAAGAGGTGAAGATATTCTCTAGGAGAAGGAGAAGGGCAAGGCCAAGATTCAAGAAGAGTGGGTAATTCCTTCAAGGCCAAAGACTTGATGCAAGTGTGGGTAAGTCTTTTTTGAAGGCTAAATACATCTTGATCAAGTGGGTAAGTCCTTGTGTAGGTGGAAGACTCTTGTCTTGAGTAGGTAAGACCTTGGAGGTATGATGGTCTCCTTATATCTCTTATGAATGAATATAAGTATACACAGATTGCAAAGTCCTAGAGGTTGACCTCTCTTGGCAGTGGATTGACTATCTCCTAGTTTGGAGATTGGAATCACTCTAAACCACCTTGTCTAAGTGCATGTTTCATTTTCACTCATCCTTGCTATGCTTGCTTAGATAGGACTTCAAATTGATCTTAAGCTATTGGTTTCAATTGATATAATATGAAGGTCTAACTTTTGTTGTGGGAATTATGAATCTCTATTCACCCCCTCTAGATCCCTAGATCCAACAAGTGGTATCAGAGAAAATGATCTTCTCTAAAATCTCCCACAAGATGAGAAGATGGGCGACAACCTACTTGGCTCAACCTAGAGGGAGGATTCTCCATGCGTCCTCTGATCTTTGATGACACCAACTTCCTCTATTGGAAGAGGCGTATGTAGTTCTACATTCAAGGGATGAACTTTGATATGTGGAAGGTGATGGTCATACCATACAAGGAGCTAACCAGAGCTGTGTCAACATGGAATGAAGCTACACTAAAAGAAGCCCAACTCAATGCCAAATCCATAAGCATCCTCTATGCAACCCTTACCCTAATGGAGTTCAACCACATCTCCTCATTGGATACAACCTATGAGATTTGGGATAAGTTGTACATTACCTATGAGGGCACAAAGTAAGTCAAGGAGGCTAAGATCTACATGTTGAACAACCTTGAGAACTTCAAGGTGGGAAAGAAAGAAGGGATTTCTGAGATGTACTCTAGGATCAACGTCATCATCAATGGCCTAGCTGCTTCAGGGAACACTTTGGATAGAGGTGTAATCAACTCTAAGATCTTGAGGACTCTACCAAAGAGATGGGAGTCAAAGGTGACATTTATTAAATAAGTGAAAATCCTTGGTGACATCCCAACTGAAGAGCATTGGCAATCTAAAAGCTCATGAGCCAATGCTTGACAAGAGAAGGAAGCAAACAAGATCAAAGATAGTGCCTTCAAAGCTCAAGTGGAGGATTTCATACTTCAACAACAACTTGCTTGCCGGACCTCTTCCTCCTCCTCTAGTGAAGATGATGGACCTAGTGAGCATGAATCCAACTACACCAAGGGCAAGCACTTCAAGGGAAAGTAATCCTCCTCCTCTACTCCGAGATGCTAAAAGTGTGGCCAAAATGGACACTACAAGAGTGAATGTCATAAATCAAGAAAGTTTCACCCCAAGGGCAGCTCCAAGAAGGAGGAAGAGTACTAGAAGGAGAGCAAGTGCAAGAGGAAGGAAAAGAAGGATAAAAGACACAAGAATGTTTCTCATGCATCTTGAGAAGAATCATCCTCAAGTGGCTCTAGCTCCGAAGAAGATGGAGAGTGCCACCTTGCACTCATGGCCTATACAAGTGAAGAAATTGGTGAGGTAAGTGGGGTAAGTGAGGTATGATTGCATGAGTTATCTAAAGAAACTCTTCTTGATATGCTTGTTTCTACCCGTTCTTCTTTTGCTAAATGTAAATGTAAAAGAAAAAAGGTTAGGAAAAATGATTGATGATTTGTATGCTAAACTTGATATTCTTGAGAAAAATGAGAAAACTCATCTTGAGAGCATTGATAATTTGTACGACCAATTTCTTGATCTTGAGCACCAATACAATGGAGTTGAAGTAGAGAATGGTGTTTACCTTAAGAACATTGAAACTCTTAAGGATGATAACCAAAAGTGCCTAAATGAGCTTGAAACTCTTAAAACTAACAATTCTGAATTTAAGCTCATTATTGATGCTCGTAGGGATGATATGGATGTTTATGTTAAGGAAATTCAAGTGCTTAAATCTGAAAATTCTAGGTTGTTTGGTCAAGTTAATGATTTATCTCCTAGACCTATCTTGCCTAGTAATGATGTTGCTTCTATTTCTCTTGAGAAAGATTCTTATTTGACTAAAGCCCTCTATTTAGAGGCCGACCTTGTTCATGCTAGAGATGATATTGCTAGTTTTTCTTATAATGTTATATCTCTTAATAATGACACTCATAGACTTAGAGCCTCTCTACAAAAATATCTCAAAGAGAAAAACTCCCTAAATGAAACCCTTGACCATTCTACTAAACAAAGTGGTACTAGTGGTTTGGATTTGTAGGGGGAGCACCTAAGGGAAAGAACAAAGACAAAGGTAAGAAAAAGAGTAAGGAAATATCCTTTTTCTTTGGAGAGTCTTGTGGCACTAATAACCCTATAATTTGTTCTCATTGCAAATGTGATGATCATTACTCTACTTATTTTCCTTACAAGCCTAAGGGGACCAAACTAAAGATGAAATGGGTACCCAAGCTAACTCTAGATCCCAAAGTTTGAGTTGGGAACTTACACTCTGCTTTCTTGTAGGAAAAAGATAGATGGATTGTTGATAGTGGCTACACTAAGCACATGACAGGTGATATAAGCCATTTCAACAACTTTACTAAGAAGAGAGGAGGATCGATTACCTTTGGGGACAACAAGAAAGGTAAGGTTAAAGGTAAGGGGATGTAGGTGAATCCTTGTGTATCAAGAATGTTCTCTTTGTGTATGGTCTTCAAGAATGTTCTCTTTGTGTATGGCCTACATCACAATTTAATAAGTGTAAGTCAATTATGCGATAATGGTTACCTTGTGCTATTTACTTCTTTTGAATAATTGATTCTAGATTCCCTCACCTATCAAGTCATATATATTGGAACTAGAAGTGGCAATCCTTATGCAATTGTTCTTGTATCTATTAATCCTATTGTTGGTAGATGCCTAGTAGTCAATTCAAATGATATTTCTCTTTGGCATTGTCGACTTGGTCATGTAAATATGCATTAGTTGAAGAAGTTGAGCAAAAATGACTTGGTCAAGGGACTTCCTATATTGAATTTTGAAAAGGATAAGGAATGCCAACCTTGTAACCAAGGAAAGAAAACCAAGTAATCCTTAAAATAAAAAGGAGTCCTTAGTACCAAGAGAGAACTTGAACTTCTTGATATTGATCTATTTGGACCAATGAGAACTCCGTCGCTTCAGGTTCCAAGTATTTCCTTGTTATTGTCGATGATTTTTTCTAGATATACTTGGACCTTCTATATCATTTCTAAGAGTGATATGCTTTATTTGTTCTCTAGTTTTTATAAATGAATTGATAAAGAAGCTTCTTGCTGGATTGTTTCCATCCATAGTGATCATGGGGGAGAATTTGAAAATGATATTTTTGAATGTTTTTTGTGAAGAATCTGGGTATGCACATAACTTCTCTTCACCTTGAACACCTCAAAAAAATGGGGTTGTAGAGAGGAAGAATAGGTCACTACAAGAGATGGCTAGGACAATACTCTTAGAGTATGATACTCCAAAGAAGTTTTGGGATGAAGCCATTAGTATCTCATGTTTTGTGCAAAATCAATTTTTTACACATCCTTCTTTGAAGAAAACTCCCTATGATCTATCATGAGGTAGGTAGCCTTCTATTGAGTACTTCCATGTTTTCGGATGTCCTTGTTTTGTTTTGAATATGAAAGATTCTCTCGACAAGTTTAATCCAAAATCTTACAAGGCTTTCTTTCTTGGCTATAGAACTACTAACAAGGCTTATAGAGTGTTTAATGTTGATCTTGCTAAAATATAAGAATCTATTAATGTTAAGTTTATTGAGACTAACCCCTCTATTCCCATAGATATCATTCCAAATGATGATGTTGCAGGTGAGGTAATTTCTATTCTAAAAGAACACAACATCACCCAAAAGGGAAAAGAAGTGGTCACTCAAGAAGAAGAGAAAGATGAAAAAAAGAAGGATCCAACCACCCGCTTTGTAAAGAATCATCCAAAAGAGCTGATCTTAGGTGACCCATTTGAAAGAGAGAAGACATGGTCTTCCTTCAACAAAGAACAAGCCAACATCACCTTCATCTCACAACTCTAGCCAAAGAACATCAAAGAAGCTCTTGGCAATGATGAATGGATCCTAGCCATGCAATAAGAGTTGGAGAAATTTGAAAAGAACAAAGTATAGAACCTAGTGCCAAGAACAAGTGATGGAAAGATCATTGGCACCAAGTGGGTCTACCGCAACAAGCTAGATGAAAGAGACAAGGTGGTAAGGAACAAAGCAAGGTTAGTGGCTCAAGGCTACAATCAGCAGGAAGATATATAATTTGATGAAACATATGCACTTGTAGATATACTTGAGTCCATTCGTATGTTGCTTGCTTTTGCTAATTATAAAACTTTCTTATTTATCAAGTGGATGTTAAAAGTGCATTTTTGAATGGTACAATTGAGGAGGAAGTGTATGTTGCACAAACCCCATACTTTGAACATGATAGTCTACCTAACCATGTTTATTTGTTGCAAAAAGCTCTCTATGGACTCAAATAAGAACCTTGAGATTGTTATGCGAAATTCAAGAACTTTTTGTTAGATCATGGGTATATCATGGACAAAGTATATTCTACCTTGTTTCTCAAATGCACTTCTAATAATTTTCTTATCATTCAAATATATGTTGATGATATTATTTTTGGACGAACGAATCTTGATCTTTGCAAGGAGTTTAGTGATCTTATGCAGAGTGAGTTCGAGATGAGCATGATGAGTGAGCTTATATTCTTCCTCGACTTTAAAATTAAGGAAACTAAAAATGGGAACTTCATCAACCAAGGCAAGTACACAAGTGAGCTACTTAAACACATTGAGATGGAGAACACCAAGCCGATGGACATACCCATGTATAGCACTGCCAAACTTGATAAAGATGAAGAAGGTGCGAAGGTAGATGAAAATCTCTATAGAGGTATGATTGGAATTTTAATTTAATTAACTGCCTCTAGACCTGATATAATGTTTAGTGTTGGCCTGTGTGCTCACTTTCAATCAAATCCCCAGAAATCACATCTTATATCTGTTAAGAGAATTTTAAGGTACTTAGCCAAAAGTCCAAAATTTGGACTATGGTATCCCAAGTCAAGGGACTTTATTCTTATGGCTTATAGTGATGCATATTATGCATGATGCTTGATTGATAGAAAGTGAACAAGTGGAATTTACTTTCTCCTAGGACCATGCTTGGTGTCTTGGTTCTCCAAGAACCAGAGCACAATCACATTATCAACCACTGAGGCTGAATACATTGCACCCGAGAGTTGTTGTGCACATGTCTTATGGAAGAAGTAAAAGCTCCAAGACTTTAACATTCATTTGAGGTTTTTCCTATCTATTGTGATAATACTAGTGCAATTATTTTGTATTACATTCCTATATTGCATATTAGAGCCAAGAATATAGAGATTCACCATCATTTTCTTCGTGATCACATTGCCAAAAAGGATATTTATATCACACATGTGGACACGGAAAATCAGTTGGCAAACATTTTCACTAACCTCTAGCTAGAGAGTAATTTAATTTTATTAGATTTAAATTGCTCATAACTACTTTGAATGAATCTAATATTTCTTGTAGCTAGTTTTCATCCACCCTATATGCTTTGCTTATGTTTTGATCATCCTTGCTTGCTAATATGCTAAAATTAGTTTTTCATGTTTTTTTGCCTTGTTTTTCGCTTGCTTTTGGGTATTTTATGAAAACATCTGTTTTATCACAAAATAGTACCCAATGATGAGTGATATGTGCCTAAGTATGTTTAAAATACAAAATGGACCTGAAAAAAAATTTAATTAGCACTCTAATGGCTAGAAAATAAAATTTCTAAAGTTGGTTCAGATTGACCATCGATCGAGTTGCCAACTGGACCGATTAGTGGTCGAGGTTTTTTTTAAAAATCCATTCGGTTGATTTTCCCAATCACATAACTCAAATGATGGTCAGGATGGAGCAAACTTAATTTAGGTTCGGTCGACTTTTATGCCTCTCAGCTAGAGAAATCGACTGATCTAACCTCAAGCTCCCTCAAGCTCTCAACCCTAGTCTCGACCTTACTCTCCCTAACCCTAGTTATCCCTAGATCGACCTCCCTTGACCTCTTTCCCATTAACCCTAGGTGTGTGGATGGTTTTTGGTGGTGTTTCCATTATTTTTGTTCTCTCAATCCTTTTCATTTTGTCTCCATGGTGTCAAATAGGAGAAAGAGAGCCTCCCCATGCAGAGCACCATCCTCCTCCTCCAACTCATGCCTTATACCCTTTGACGATACATTCTTTGTCACCAATGATGCTCTAAATAGGTATACAAAGCTCCTTCCTAGAAACCCCTTTCCATTTTGTGCCCTTTTTGAGCCAAGCCATCATAGACAAAAGATTATCGATCAAGTAGCGAAGTTGTTGTACGACCACCACCTGTCCGCCTTGAGTGTTGAACGTGCATGCTACCACAATTCCATCACAAGCACCAAAGACGTTCATGAATTCTATGCTAATTTGCAATGGAATTATGACACCCTTGTACCCCCACCTAATGCTCATGTAGTCCTTATTTCCAAGATAGCCGAGAAGAAATTCCAAGTCTATGAGGATACCCTGAATATCGTTTTCTCAGGTTCTAAGGTGTAGACACCTGGAGGAAAGATTACCCTGAGTATTTTAACCTTGTTGACCCTGAGGTCTTCTAAAATCAATATAATCTCACTCTTCCTGATATTCATAAATTCTAGAAGAAGCCTCAGTTTCCCTATAGAAAGAAGTGTACCCTTCCCTCCTCTGCGTTAGACCTCAAGAACTGCATACTCGCCCTAGTTGTCAACTGCAATATTCATCCAAAGAAAAACCAGAATAAAATTGTAGAGAACATTGTGGTGATTATGTTCTATACCGTGAAGAACATTAGAGTGGGCAAGATATGTCCTCCACCACATGACCTACTTTATATCTGGTAAGAACACCCGCGACATCCACCCACCCTACCCAACCCTAATTTGTGGTCTTTTTCAGACTGCCACTCGCAAATCTCTTTTCCATGACCTTCATTACAAACCTTCCCGTAAAGGAGTTTGCATCAGGGAGACCACACTTTAGAAGAGTGTTCCTACCCCTTCCTCTACAACACCTAGAGCCTCCACCTCCACCCAGGTACCTCCACCACCTCAACTATCCCGATGTGCCCATGCCTCTTTCCATGTATCAAATGAAACCCTCATGGGTTACATGATGCATCAACAGGTGTATAACCTTCAGGTTCAGGAGCATATACATTAGGATCTCTGTGCCATCATGTCTACCATGAACCTTTCCTGTGCACATCCTTATCCTTCCTACCAGCCCTGCCTAGGAGGTGACTATGCATCCTATGCATATGATCACTTTTACCCTGCCCATCCACCTACTACTTCTGCTACTACACCCTCTACTGTTGGTGGATCTACCCCTACTATGCTACCTCTCCCTGTTGGTCCTATAGCTACCCTGCTTACAGGACTTGGCACCTCTACTCCTACCTTTCCACAAGCTCAAGAACTACATGACCTTGGTATGTCTTGGGCTGAGCAGAATCCCAGGTGACCCAGTTGTGGTTTCGGTTCCTTTGTCGTTGAGGAGATGCCAGATTAGGCTGATGAGAAAGTTGTTGTTGCTGATGATGAGGCATCTGAGGAAGCTGGTGATGATGGTTTTGATGGCTCTGTTGGTGGTTTTGGTGATTAAGGTGATGTTATTGTCTCTGCTGCACCTTCAGACAAAGATAACGATTATGATCTAGAAGCCTCTGCTGATGATGGTGTTGATGATGATGTTGTGGACATAGATGACCTAGATGTTTAGTGTTTTAGCTTTTAATCTGTAGATGCTTATCATATATATCTTTCTAGAATATTTTGTACTAAAAACATATGGGCACATTATCTGAGATGTACTATTTATCATCATGTCATTTTCATCATTTTGGCTTGTAGTTGTTTTTGAGGACATGCTTTCTGTGTTGTAATCTTAGATTTACTATATCTCATGAGTTGGTGCCATGTTTCCCATATTGTGATCATGACTTAGACTTCTTGTTTTTTTTTTCTCGTCTCTATTTGGGTATGCTTTGAAATTGCATCTTTTATGTTGTGGATGTATGTTTTTGGTTGTGCTTGGAGAAGATCTATTTCTGTGCTCTTCTACACTACTTCCTTTTTGATAATGCCAAAAGCGGAGGAGAAGTTGAAATGTTTTGAAGTTCAACCATATTGATTTTATTGTCTATGTGATCCTTTTGTTGTTCAATATATGCTTTATCATGTGACTTGCTAAAGGACGATACAATATATATGTTATATTTTTGTGTGTAGAGAATGACTAACTATGCAGGTAAGAGTAAGCATAATTGGGGGGGGGGAGAAATTCACATTGTTAAAATTCTAAATCCCCCTTCATTCACAAGGCAAAGGTATAACTTTACATATCCTTTTCAATATGTTTGAGGAATGGTTTGTCATTTTCAAAAAGCGAGAGAATGTTAACTTGAGAGTTATATATTGTCCATATTTTGATAATGACTTAACCATTCCATTCCTATGTATCTAATATGTTTGTTTAAGATTGATTTCATGCTTTAGGTACATGAAAAGGATCAAATTACACAAGCCCTAGCTTGTCCAAGTTCAAGTCAAAAGTAATGCAAGTGTATGTTTTGGGAAATCACTCCAAATCACTGATTGGCTTTGTCACTTAGTGGATCAGTCAGGTTTCCTTTATTTAAACTCGACCGAATGTATTGTATGGAAAACACATACAAAGTGATTATAACCATTGGAGAGTTGTTGTGAGTGAAAATAGATCCGTTGTAACTTTTAAAATGGATATATTTCATTTTTAAGTGATTCCACACTCAAAGAAACAACCCCAGCTATAAATAGGACCCCTTGTAGTTCACTCCAAGTTTTCTCATTCATGCTATTCTAAGTCCTTGCTATAGTTGAGTGTGTTGCAACCTTTTGAGCCCCTTTCTCTCTCTCTCTCTCTCTTTTACAAAGAATTTCATGATTATGAGTGAGATAGGCATATTGTATGAGAGATACCTCCATGTTCTTGTAAAACTCTCATTCCCTCCATCTTCCCAACCCCTTTCTCAAAGAGAAAAGGTTGAAGCAAGCTACTCCAGGTGAAGGTGAAGCTATTGCTGGTCTTCTTCAAGGTTGAAGAAGAGGTGAAGATCTTCTCCAGGAGAAGGAGAAGGGCAAGTCCAAGATTCAAGAAGATTGGGTAAATCCTTCAAGGCCAAAGATTTGATGCACGTGTGGTAAGTCCTTGTTGAAGGCTGAAGACATCTTGATCAAGTGGGTAAGTCCTTGTGTAGGTGGAAGACTCTTGTCTTGAGTGGGTAAGTCCTTGGATGTATGGTGGTCCTTGTATCTCTTATGAATGAATATAAGTAGACATGGATTGCAAAGTCCTAGAGGTTGACCTCTCTAGGTAGTGGATTGACTATCTCCTAGTTTGGAGATTAGAAACACTCTAAACCACCTTATCCATGTGCATGTTTCATTTTCTATCATCCTTTCTATGCTTTCTTAGATAGGACTTCAAATTGATCTTAATCTATTGGTTTCAATTGATATAATTTGAAGATCTAACTTTTCTTGTGAGAATTTTGAAGCTACATTCACCCCCATCTAGAGCCCTAGATCCAACACTTTGTAGACCAAACCCTGGGTATGTTGGATCCTTCATGAATCATAATTGGGAAATCACCTATGTTCTATCTATATATTGACCCAATTGAAAAATGCATGTGGAGTTTCTACTTTGAGATCTAATTTACCTCTTTTGGGTCTCAAAACTTGAAAGCTATCATATGTTGTCATTGATCAAGCTATGTAGCATTTTGATGTCTAAGCTTTGTATCTTCTTCATCCTTTATAAAGTTATACCTTATATGTTGAAATTGAATTTTGTTGTTCCATTTGAAAAGTGGAAAATGACAATTTTCCATGTAATGAATTATTATTTCTTTAAGAGAATCTTAAATGTAAATATCTTATAATTGATTCATTCTTCTAGAGAAACCCTAAAATGGAATCCTCTATGAGTGAGTAAACCCTAATCTTGCTTTCCTATTAGTAAGCATTTAACTTATAATGACATACATAATGTAATAAATTGCTACACTTAAGTTGGTGATGCCTAATTAGTGTTTTGAAATTTTGTGGTGATACCTATTCCATATTTATGGGTGGAAATATATGTTATATTATTGTTGTAACTAGATAGTGATGCTAGTTCCCAACTAATTGGGTGGCGATTCCCTTTACTCCTTTTTGAGTGGTGACACCCATTATTTGATGTGGTGATATCTCTTGTTTTTTATATTGGGTGGTGATGCCCTTTATATTGTGTTGATGTTGCCATGAACATATTGTTTAATATATACTAGTCATTACATAACAAATTGCATGCTAAACTTTGTCTCAAGTTATATTTAATGGCAAGATTTGAGTTTATCCCTTTACACTTGGATATTACATTGTAAATGATTCTTTTGAGATCCATTTGGATTATTTCATATATCTCTTTGATTTGGAGCCTTGATATATTATTTGTTTTCCTCTTTTTTTTATTATTTCCCAATTACCTATTATATGAACATAGCAATATTTGCTGATAGACTTTGGTTTTTCTTCTTTTATGGGATTTACTGCCAACCCCTACGTAAAAAAGACCTTGGAGGAACACTAAGTAGACCACGAACTACACATGTATAGTTGATGATCCTTGGGAGATAGAGTGGATGTAACTAAATTACCCTATGCATCCAGGATTAATGTTATAGGTTTTGCCTTATGTACTCACCCCATATGGGTTTTAGCCTTGTAATCTAATAAAATTGCATAATCAAAAACATTTTCCATTTCATTTCTATCTTTTGAATTTTTTAACATGCCAAATTAAATAAATTCTAACTCATGTGCAAAATTTATCTTGGTATATGGCACTGGGATTATTCATGTTAGTAACTGACTAAGAGTGGACCCCCTCTCATGTCTAACTCCTTACGTTATGGTATCAGAACCACAATGATTGATTCTTTGACTATTTCAAATTTATTATCCCATAAGTTTGTTGTGACCAATTGGATCCTTACCCTATGTGAAGACTCTATATGAAATGTTTCCCTTATAATCTACCTATGTGAGGACTGGAAGAGGATATGAAATCTAATGAGGTACCCACAACATTTTTGTTTAGTTAACCTAGAGTGATTAGATTCGATGTGCTTATATATACTAATCAATGATTGTAAATCCATGTATCATGGTTTTATTTCTAGGTATGGATTTAGGTCGGGAATAGGTGATGAGGATGATAGAGTATGGAGTATGGTGATGTTGTTACAGAATATTTTATGACTTGGTTATCTATTTTATTAGTCACTGACCTTAATTTATATCTCATTTTTTTGCCAACAAAATACTTGTATTTATAATACTATGAGTATAAAAAAGGTTTTTGGGATGTTTTCTATAGTTTATAGAGAAAAATTACAAAAAAGAAATATATGAATTGTGGGAGAGATACTTTTCAAATATTTATGTACATAACAGAGAATTAGGGTGCTGCATTGTGCAACATGCGAGAGGAGTAATGTGCTACATCTACTTTTATTAATAACACAACTGGGAAAATTACATGAGTCAACCAGTAAAGATAAATAACATAATGAAATACTAGGAATATAAAACAACTATATGAACACTCCCCCTCAAGCTAGAGCGTATGTATCATGTATGCCCAACTTGTGACGAAGACTCTAAAACATTGTTGGACCCAGTGGCTTTGTAAGAACATTAGCAAGTTGGTCTTCAGATTTGACATGAGGAGTCACCACTTTCCCATTCTTGATTTCATCTATGATAAAATGACAATCAACTTCTATATCTTTAGTGCGTTCATGGAAAACTGTATTTTTGTAGATGGTAGCTTGATTATCACATCTGATCTCTACAGGAGACATCACATAAATTTGCAATTAAGAAAGAACGGATTGGACCCACTGTAACTCAAAACAAGCATGAGACATTGCTCTATACTTAGCTCCCATGCTAGAATGAGCTACTACTAACCTAAGTGTTACACATTGTCCATATTTTTGATGATGACTTGACCATTCCATTCATATGTATCTAATATGCTTGGTTGAGATGGATTCCATGCATTAGGTACATGAAAAGGATCATTTCAATCAAGCCCTAGCTTGATCTAGTTCAAGTCAAAAGCAATGCAAATGCATTTTCTTGGAAAACACCCTAAAACCCTATGACTTATAATAAAGATGTGAAAAAATCATGAGCCCAGAATTTGAACATTTAATCACTCGAATGAAATTTTCCAAAATTGATCATAGGTTGTATGATCAGACAAGTTTCCTTCCTAGAAACTCAACTGATGCCTTGGATTGATCTTGGCAAATGCCAAGGATAGGCTGAGTTTACCCCAGGTAAAACGCGACCGAATCCATGCACTGGGAAACCAAATTTAAGTGATAATTCGGTCAAGTTTCATCTACGACAAACTCTACTGATGCTTCAAATTTGCTTTGTCACAAAGTACAATCGCTTGAGTTACATTTATTGTCGATTGACTGCATTGTACGAAGTGTGCAAAAAAAGTGATTCTAACCATTAGAGTGTTGCAGAACTCAAAATTATATCTATTGCAATTCCCCAAATGGATATAAAACGTTCCTTGCTGCTCCTAACCTATAGTGGACATCCCCAACTATAAATAGGACCTCTTGGAGTTCATTCTAAGGTTTCTCCTTCATGCTATTCAAGCTCCTAGCTATAGTCGAGTGCATCCACTCCACATGAGCCCTTTTCTCTCTTTTGTTTGCAAGTTAAAATGTCCATATGAGTGAGATAGGATATGTGTTAGAGAGATACTCCATTGTAGACTTGTAAAGCACTCAAAACTTCCATTTCCTCAACCCCTTCTTCAAGATCAAATTGGTGAAAGCTTATCCAAGTGAAGGAGAAGGTGCAAAGCTTCTCCAAGTGGAAGGGGAAGCTGCAAAAGCTACTCCAAGGTGAAGAAGTAGGTCAAGGATGAAGATCTAGCAGTGGAGTGGGTAAATCCTTCAAGGTAAAAGACTCAGTTTGAGAAGGGGATCTCCTTGGCGAAGCTGTCCAGCTACTTGCAAGAGTGGGTAACACCTTGTAGAGGTAGAAGACTCTATCTCAAAGGATATGTAAGTCCTTGGTTGGTTTATTGGATCCTATTGGTCCTTACAAAGGAGACTGGGTATCCTTGGTTTGAAAAAGGAAGGTCATCTTATATGTCTTATAATGGAATATAAGTATACATTGGTTGCATAATCCTAGAGCTTGACCTCTCTAGGCAGACTTTATCCTTGTTTGGGGATTGGAACCACTCTACATAGCTTGTTCATGTGTTTGTTCAATCTCTCATCCTTTCTATGCATGCTTAGTTTCACAACAAATGAAATATTTGAAATACCATATCTTAAAGTAACTTGAAGGTCTAATGAATCTTGTGCAAGTGTTTTTAGCTCTATTCACCCCCCTTATAGAGCCCATTGATCCAACAAGTGGTATCAGAGCCACAATCTTCTCCGAAAAAAATCTCATAAGAGACTAGAAGATGGACGGAGACCTACTTGGGTATCTCAACTTGTAAGGTGGTTTCTTTATAAGACCCCCAATCTATGATGACACAAACTTCCTCTATTGGAATAGAAGGATGCAGTTCTACATTCAAGGGATGAGCTACACCATGTGGAAAGTAATCTTCATTCCCTACAAGGAGCGATCCTCACCTCCTTCATCAAGTGAAGATGAAGCCCCTAGTGAACATGAAGCTAACTACTCCAAAAGGTAGCACTTCAAAGGAAAGGCATCCTCCTCCTATACTCCACGGTGCTATGAATGTGGACAAATGGGACACTACAAGAATGAGTGCCCCAAGGCTAAGAAGTCCTACCAAAAAATTAGATCCAAGAAAAGAGAGGACTAAAAGAAAGATGGCAAGTACAAGAAGAAGGATAAGAAGGAAAGAAGAAGCAAGGATGTAGCCCATGCCACATGGGAAGAGTCTTCTTCTAGTGATGCAAGCTCCAATGAGGGAGAATGCCACCTTGCACTCATGACCTCTGCTAGTGAAGAGATTGGTGAGGTAAGTGAGGTAAGATTACTTGATTATCTAAGGAAACCCTAATTGATATGCTTAGTTCTATCCACTCTTCTTATTCCAAATGCAAATATCAGAAGAAGAGGTTAGGGAAGATCATAGACTATTTGTATGCTAAGATTGATATCCTTGATAAAAATGAGAAATTACATCTTGATAGTATTGATTCTTTGCAAGGTCAATTTATTGATCTTGAGATCTAATAAAATGCAGAGTTGAAGTAGATAATGGCATCCACCTTAAGAAAGTCTCTAGTAAGAAAGCCAAACCCGCCTTGATGGGCTTGTTTTACTTAGAACTGAAAATGATGATCATATAAATGTTTGTGATGCTATTAAAGATGAAAATAGTATTTATCTTGATGAGCTTGTTATGATTAGAAATAAAAATGATAAATTGCTTTCTCAAACCAATGATCTTTCTTCTAGACCTTTATTTCAATGTAATGAAGTAACTAGTCTTACTTTAGAAAAAGATTCTCATCTTACTAAAGCCTTATGTTTGGAGGCTGACCTACTTCATGCACATGTTTATCTTGCTAGATTATCTTCTAATGTCATTACTCTTAGTGGTGATAATCGCAAACTTAGAGCTTCCTTGCAGAAATTCCTAAAAGGGAAAAAGTCCCTTAATGAACTTCTAGACCACTCTACCAAACAAGTTGGTACTGGTGGTTTGGGATATGTAGGGGAAGATCCAAAGAGAAATAAAAAGGGAAAGGGTAAGAAAAAGAACAAGGAACCTCCTTTCTTCCAGAGAGAGTCTTCGACTCTAAGAACCCTATGGTTTGTGTGCATTGCAAGGATGATGGCCATTACTCTACTTACTGTCCTTATAGAGAGAAGGGGACCAACCCAAAGATGAAATGGGTCCCCAAGCTAACTATGGATCCCAAGGCTTAAATTAGGCACCATCATTTTCCTTTCTTGTAGGTAAAAGGAAAATGGATTGTTGATAGTGGTTGCTTAAAGCATATGACAGGTGAAATCGGCCACTTCAACAAGTTCACAAAGAAGAAAGGAGGATCAATGACATTTGGTGAAAACAACAAAGGTAAAGTGATAAGTGAGGATGATGTAGGTGATTCATTACACATCAAAAATGTTCTTCTTGTGGATGGCCTACATCACAATTTAATTAGTGTTAGTCAATTGTGTGCTAACAACTATCTTGTTCTTTTTACCCCACTTAAATGCTTGATTCTAGATTCCCTCTCTTACAATGTTGTATATAAGGGAACTAGAAATGGAAATCTCTATGTTATTGTTCTTGACTCTATTAAGCCTATTGTTGGTAGATGCCTTGTTGTTAATTTGAATGATATATCTTTGTGGCACTGTAGGCTTGGTCATGTAAATATGCATCAATTGAAGAAGTTGAGAAAAAAAGAACTGGCCAAAGGACTTCCAAAATTGGATTTTAAGGAGGATGAGGAATGCCAACCTTGTACCTGAGGAAAGAAAACCAAATCCTCCTTGAAATCCAAACATGTCCTTAGTACCAAAAGATATCTTGAACTTCTTCACATTGATCTATTTGGACCAATGGGAACTCAATCAATTAGTGATAACAAGTATTGCCTTGTGATTGTCGATGAATTTTTTAGCTATATTTGGACCTTCTTTCTTATTTCAAAAAGTGATACTCTCGATGTTTTCTCAACTTTTTGTAACCAAGTTGAAAACTAAGCTTCTTTCTGGATTGTCCTATCTATAGTGACCATGGGGGAGAATTCAAAAATGACTTTTTTGAACGGTTTTATTAGGAATTTTGGTATACACATAACTTTTCTTCACCTCAAACACCTCAACAAAATGGGGTTGTAGAGAGAAAGAATAGGTCTATACAAGAAATGGCTAGGACCATGCTTCTAGAGTATGATACTCCAAAGAGTTTTTGGGTTGAAGTTGTTAGCACTTCATGGTTTGTGCAAAATTGGGTATTCACTCATCCATCTTTGAAAAAAACCCTATGAGTTATGGCGTGGTAGAAAGCCTACAATCCATTATTTTCATGTTTTTTGGTTGTGCTTGTTTTGTTTCAAACACCAATGATTCCTTCGACAAGTTTGATCCAAAATCTTGCAAGCCTGTCTTTCTTGGCTATAGCACACCCGATAGAGCTTATAAAGTATTTAAATTGAACTGTCTAAAGTGAAGAATCTATCAATGTTAAATTTTTTGAGACTAACCCCTCTATTTCCAAGAATATTTTTAATGATTATGTTGCAGATGAGGTGCTTCCTCACTTGAAAGATCTCAACATTGTTGAAAAGGAAAAGAGGTGATAGTTAATGAATAAAAGAAAGAAGAACAAAAGAAGGATACAACTCCCCACTGCACAAAGCATCATCCAAAAGAGATCATCATAGGTAGTCCTTTTGAAGTGGTGAAGACGTGGGCTACATACAACAAGGAACAAGCCAAAAATGCCTTCATCTCTCAACTCGAGCCATAGAATGTCAAAGAAGCTCTAGGATATGATGAATGGATCCTAGCCATGCAAAAAGAGTTGGAACAGTTTGAAAAGAACAATGTGGACCCTAGTGCCAAGAGCAAATGATAGGAAGATCATTAGAACCAAGTGGGTCTACCTCAACAAGCTCGACAAAAGCGGAAAGTGGTAAGAAACAAAGCAAGGTTAGTTTCTGAAGGCTACAATCAACATGAAGGTATTGATTTTGATGAAAGTTACACTCCCATTGCTACACTTGAATTAATTAGAATGTTACTTGCTTTTGCTAGCTATAAGAATTTCTTACATTATAAAATGGAGGTGGAGCGACATGGACTTCCTCCTTAATTTTACCATTCGAAAACTGCTCCAACATGAAGATTTTGTAATTAGTAAACTATGTTTTTGAATGGTACAATTGAGGAGGAAGTCTATGTGGCTCCACCTCCCAACTTTGAACATGATAAGTTTCCTAACCATGTTTACTTGTTACAAAAATCTCTCTATGGTCTCAAACAAGCCCCTAGATCTTGGTATGAGAAACTAAAGAACTTTTTTGCTAGACAATGGCTATATCATTGGCAACTCGACTCTACTCTATTTATAAAACACACTTCTAGCAACTTTTTGATCATTCAAATTTATGTTGATGATATTATTTTTTACAGATCCAATCTTGATCTTTTCAAGGAGTTTGGTTCTCTTATCATGAGTGAGTTCAAGATGAGCATGATGGGGGAGCTTACTTTCTTCCCTGACATTCAAATCAAGCAAACCAAGGAAGGTAACTTCATCAACCAAGACAGGTACACAAGCAAACTTCCTAAGAGCTTTGGGATGGAGAACACCAAGCCGATGGACACCACCATGTCAAACACCGCCAATCTTGACAAAGATGAGAAGCTTTCTAGAGGTATGATTGGAAGTTTATTATACTTAACTGTCTATAGACATGATATAATGTTTAATGTTGGCTTGTGTGCTAGATTTCAATGAAGCCCTAGGAAATCTCATCTTATAGTTGTTAAGAGGATTTTGAGGTATCTGGCCAAAACTCAAAATTTTAGACTATGGTATCCCAAGTCAATGGACTTCACTCTTACTACTTATAGTGATGCCGATTATGTAGGGTGCTAGATTGATAGAAAGTGCATAAGTGGAACTTGCTTCATCCTAGGACCATGCTTAGTTTCTTGGTTTCCTAAGAAATAAGACACAATCACTCTTTCAACTACCGAAGTTGAATACATTACAACTGGGAGAAGTTACGCCCAAGTCCTATGGATGAAGCAAATGATCCAAGATATTAACATTATTATGATGCTTCTCCTATCTATTGTGACAATACTAGTGCAATTAATCTTTCTAACAATCCTATATTGCATAGTAGAGAGAAACATATAGAGGTCAGCCACCACTCTCTTCATGACCACATTTCCAAAAAGGATATTTATATCATGCATGTAGATATGAAGAATCAACTTGTGGACATTTTCACAAAACATCTAATCAGAGAGTAATTTACTTTATTAGATCAATACTACTTATTACTATTCTTGATGATGTTGACGTCTTTGATGTGCACAAATCATATCATATTTTCATGCCATTTTAGTTTCATATTGCACTCAATTTAACCATATTTCTACTATGATTCATGCTAAGATGTTTGTTTCTTGTTGGTCTTACTCATGCCATAGTTTGAATTGTAGGTACACCACATTCCACTTATAAGGAAAGAAAAATGCACAAAATCTAGTCTAATTGGCATCTCCAAAGTTTTCCCAAATTCTGGAGTTCATTGCTCAACAGAAAACCTTTTACATGGTGTAAGGACCCTCCATTATGGAGTGTGACTCTCAGACAATATAATTTTCCAACAAAGTTCTCCTACACCGTGTGGAAGTGTCTTATGCCATAATATAGAAAGATCAGAATTTTCAGTAAAGTTCCCTTACACCGTGTGGAAATCTTTTATGCCGTAACTTAGAAAGATTGACATTTCAGCAAAGTTCCCTTATGCCATGTGGAAATCTCTTACGCCATAAGGAAGAAAGATCAAAATTCTACACAAAAGTTCCCTTACACCATGTGGCCATTCTACATATTGTAACACTTGTGATCACGGTTGGCCGAAACAAAAAACAAACCTTACACGCCGTGTTAACTTATTACATGCCATAATGGATGTACTTTCTACAAATTTCTTATTTTTAAACACTTATTTGGAAATATAAAAGAATCGCCACTCCTTTGGAAGAGGATCACACATCATTTAGAGTAGTTAGGGACTGGAGACAAGGCGATATCTCTAGAACGATGATCTAGGAGAGAAAGCTAGGATTTCTCAAGACATAATCCATTCCTAGCACCATTTCTCTTCACCGTTCCTTCCCAAAGATGAAAAGAGAAGGTTACTGAAGCAAGGAGCATTTTCAGAGTCTGATATCCATCTCTTGGTGGAGATCTTCTTCTATTCTTCACTCCCACAGATTCCATTTGTTGTTTCTCTCTCCTTTCTCATGTTTATTTTGATGATTTATCATTTGTGCTTGTATTTCCTGACCATGAGTGAGTAAACTCCTTTTCTTGGACATGGGAGAGTAGCTCCCATGTCATGAATTATGTGAACTCGAATTTCATATTTGATATTAGTTAATCTTCTATTGCAAGATGGGCTATAGTGTTTATCTTCTTTTATGCATGGTTGACCATCATATTTACATGCTTTATGCTTCTTATTATATTCTGGGAAGAAATACTAAGAAGTAGGGAATAGTTGTTTTGTCAACAAATTCTAACCATGGGAATGACTAGGATTATGTTGAGGATTCTAGGTTGTAGTTGAAATCCATATATATGCATGGGAATGCTATATAGGGTTAGGACTATCTATATCATTAGGAGATACATTAGATGACAACAACATACCTTTGTAAAGATTGACTAGTAAAAATGGAATTCATTGGTTCTTATTTGGGTTATGATGTGGAAGTGAAATCCCATATCCAAGATTCTCTTGACCTGGTTTCAATCTTTCTCCAAGTGATTAGTGCTTTTATTTTCTTTCTTTTATATTTTTTATTTAGTTTGATAAAAAACCAACCTTCTTATTATAATCGATTTAGATTGTAGAAAGTTAATAGTTTTGCTCCTAGCTAGCCTAGATCCATGTAGTTCAACCTCAACTACAATTGATTCCATATACTTGTGGTGATTGGCGAGTTGAGACAAATATTAATTAAAGCTTGCTTGCCTTTGGCAATCAACAAGTTCTTGGCGCCATAGTCGGGGAGCTATGCTATGCTTAGTTAGAGTAAAAGTGTTAATCAATAAGAGAGACTAGATCACACCCACATTTCTAGCTCTGCTTCCATTATTATCATCATCATTGTCATTTTTGTTACTTTTGTATCTTCCATTTTTATTTGTGATTCTCTAGCCTTGTTTACTTGTAGGATTGTATGTGGATCTTTAAAAATCAAGAATTGAACATAAATTTATTTGGAAGAATCACAAAATTCATCACATTCATCATCACCACCTTCACCTGAGGGTCTTGCTCAACAAGATAAAGCAATTATGGAAGATGATTGTTCCTCAAAGGCTTCGTTGTTCCTTCTATTATGGACATCACTGGAGCTATTAATATCCCACCAATCGAGGCATATATTTTTTCTACCAGCCCTACTAATATACAGATGTTACAACAAAACAGATTCGGAGGGATGCCCAATTTACATATGGCTGAATTTCTGTAATACTTGAGCACCTTCAAGATAAATGGCATTTCTACTGATGAGATTTTCCTTATTCTTTTCCCATTCAATTTGAAGGACAAAGACAAAGTGTGACTCTCATCTTTGCCAAGGAATTCTATTAATAGTTGGGAGGAGCTTCTCAAAGTCTTCTTAGCTAAGTACTTCCCACCAAGCAAAATAACACAATTGAGGAGCCAACTCATTCATTTTTATCAAAGGGATGGAGAGACTCATTACAACACATGGGAGAGATTCAAAGGCCTCCCAAGCCTTTGTCCTCACCATGGTCTCAAAAATTTGTTACTTATTCAAAATTTTTATAATGGATTATTTGCTAACCCAAGGATGATAATAGATGCAACTACAAATGGATCTTTAATGAACAAATCCTACAGAGAAAAATATGCTATCATAAAAGGCATGACAATAAATCATTGCCAATGGAGCATTGAAACAAGCGATCAAACTTCTTTTTCTTCTATTGATTCTATGAAGCTACTTGGCATACACTCTATAATAGATTTCATTGCAACAAAGCTGAACACCTTGTGCCAAAAGTTTGAAGACATAAAGACTCCACCCACTTTTCCAATCAATTCACACTATGAATCAAGTGAAGCTCTTGAGCATGCATCTTCCTCAAGCTGTTCTTCTTTCATTCCATTGGAGGAAACCATAGAAGAAAGTGATGTTGTTGGAAACAAAAATTTCCAAATTCCTCAACAACAACACGTTCAAGAACAACAACCAAAGTCAAAGTCCAACTTGGAATAGCTCCTGGAAAATTTTGTTTCAACTCAATTGAATCAAAATGATGAGTTAAATCATCATAGGTTGTTTACGAAGGATGCCATTCATCACCACTTTTCTAAGGTGGATGAAGTCACTACTCATGCATAAAGGTTGGAAAATTAAATTGCTCAACAAGCACTCTCCAACCAAACAACAACTTCACGTCCCTTCCTTATTCAACTTGAGATAGATTCTACAACAACATACACGATATCTTTTGGGAGTGGCATTGTTATCGAAGAACCTCCTTATCCATCAAAGAAGACATCAGACAAAGTTGTTAACGTCAATGACCTTATGGAAACTGAAGCTCAAAGAAAGAAATATGCAACAACTGCTCCACTTGATGATTTTTGAAACAAGCCAAATGCCCTCTTACAACACATCTTTGACACAATGCTTGGTGATTAGAAAATTCTTTTTGAATCGAATTCTTATTGTGTTAAAGAAGAATATGTAGGTACAAACAACAATTATGTCCAAATGACTATTGTAAATCATAAGTGTACATCTTTGTTCCATATCAAAAATAAATTGACAAAGAGGCGTAGATCCTTAGTGCAACAATTTCCAGCCTCGAATCAAAGCATTGGACCTCCTTCTTGAGTGAGCACATTGATAAAGAAGAACAAAGACCTTGTGGGAGTTGACTCCACCTTCTGATATCACCTGAGGTGCATGGTTGTTCAACTCTAAGATTTGTTAAGAGCAGTGAGGACACTACAAATTTCAAGCTTAGAGGGTACAATTGATCGATAGTTTTAATTTTACTTTTCATGTCATTTGCTTTCAGTCATTTGCTTATGTCCTTCAGTTGTTGCTTGCATGTTTTGCATTTCCTTTAGCATCATTGTGTGATTATTGAGTGAATTGTTTTTATCAATTTTCCCTATTGCTTGAACTAATTGCTTTCATTAAGATAAAGGCTATATGATGATAGTTGGGCATGAATAAATCTAATTGATTCTTTTTGAAATTTTGGCTATTCATGTCCATATTTAGGTATTTGGCTAAAAATGATTCCCAATTCTCTCACTCATGTTATTAAATCATGTAATCAGTCAAATGCTTTGAAATTTACAACTTTAGAGCTTTAAGTAACGATAAAGATAACATTGCCAATCTTATAGTGCATTTTCACTACTGTACTTGAAAATTCTTACAAAATGAAAATCTTCCTGCTTGACTAAAATAATGAAGGGTGAACTATCATATGACTGTGTGGTTCCAACCCAAATCACATAAAAGGGAGAATTTTAATTTTTAATTAAAAATTCAAATCCTGCAAAAGATGGCTAAGTCGCCCACGCTTCCACCAACCCAATGAAGGCTGGGGATAGCATATGAAAGTGGGAAATTAATACCTAAATGGTATTCCACATTTACGTAAGCCTATTTTAGCAACCGAGTGTCATGCAATGAAATTTGACTACTTTTTTTTCTTGAATAACAAGGTCATTGTAGGAAGATAGAAAAAATCTCATTTCAATGAGCTTTGTGGCAAATCATTATATTTTAGGCTCTGTCATCTTGTTTTTAATAATTTCCCTCTAGCTGACGCTTTCAAAGCAAACTGAATATCTATTTAAACTTAAAATCTTATCTTGAGAGTTAGAATTGACTTCATGTTCAGTCACATATCTAAATGATGAAAATTTCCATTATGAGATCTATCAATTCACATTCAATAGGATATGATTTTTTCCCATTTGTCGATTCTAAACATTTTATCGGTTCTTTTTGCTTGAGGACAAGCAATGATTCAAGCTTAGGGGTATTTGATGTGCACAAATCATATCATATTTTCATGCCATTTTAGTTGCATATTTCACTCAATATAACCATATTTCTACTTTGATTAATGATATAATGTTTGTTTCTTATTGGTCTTACTCATGTCATGGGTTGAATTGTCGATACACCACATTCCACTCATAGTGAAAGAAAACTGCCCAAAATCCAATCTATTTGGAATCTCCAAAGTTTTCCCAAATTTTGGATTTCATTACTCAGTAGGCAACCTTTCACATGACGTAAGGACCCTCCCTTATGACGTGTGACTCTTAGACAAAAAAAATTCAGCAAAGTTCCCTTACACTGTGTGGAAATCTCTCACACCATAACGTAGAAATATCAGAATTTTAAGCAAAGTTCCCTTATCCCGTGTAAAAATATCTTACACTGTAACACCGAAAAATCAACATTTCAGAATAGTTCTCTTACGCCATGTCAAAATCTCTTATACCGTAAGGCAGAAAGATCATAATTCGACAAAAAAATTATCGTACGTTGTGTGGCCATCCTACATGCTGTAACACTTGGGACCATGGATGGTTGAAGTAGAAAACAAACCTTACTTACTTACACGTCATAATGGATGTATTTTCTACATATTTCTTATTTTCAAACACTTATTCAAAAATATTAAAAAATTTCCACTCCTTGGGAAGTGGATCACACATCATTTGGAGTAGTTAGAGACTGAAGATGAGGCTAGAGCTCTGGAGTGGCGATCTAGGAGAGAATGCTAGGGTTTCTCAGGAGAGAATCCATTCCTAGCCTCATTTCTCTTCTCCGTTCCTTCCCAAATCTGAAAAGAGAAGGTTATTGAAGTGAGGATCATTTTTAGAGACCGACTTCATCTCTTGGACAAAGATCTTCTTCTGTTCTTCACTCCCATAGATCTATTTGTTATTCCTCTCTCTTTTCTCATGTTTATTTTGATGATTCCTCACCATGACTGAGTAAATGCTTTTTCTTAGACATGGGAGAGTAGATACCATGTCATGACTCATGTGAACTTGAATTTCATATTTGGTATTAGTAAATATTCTATTTAAAAATGAGCTATGGTGTTTATCTTCTTGTATGCATGGCTGGCCATCATGTTTACATGTTTTATGATTCTTATTATATTCTAAGAAAAAAATACTAAGAGGTAGGGAATAGCCATTTTGACAACATATCCTTGACCATGGGAATGACTAGGACTATGTTGAGGATTCTAGGTTGTAGTTAAAATACATGTATATACACGGGAATTCTATATATGACTAGGACCATTTATACCATCGAGAGATATATTAGATGACAACAACCTACCTTTGTAAAGATTGACTAGTAAAATTGGAATTTGTGGTTCTTATTTGGGTTATGATGTGGAAGTGAAATCCACTATCCAATATTCTATTGACCTGATTTCAATCTTTCTCCAAGTGACTAGTGATCTTATTTTTTTTCATATTTGTAATTTAGTTTGATAAAAAACCAACCTTCTTATTATAATCGATCTAGATTGTAGAAAGTTAACAGTTTTGTGCCTAGCTGGCCTAACTCCCCGTGGTTTGACCTTAACTACAATTGATCCCGTATACTTGCGGCTTATTGATGAGTTGAGACAAATATTAATTAAAACTCACTTGCCTTTGGCAATAAGAAACCTTGTAGCTATTTTTTCACATACCTATATGTTCTTGCTCATGTCTTGCTCACCTTATGCTTGCTAAGTACTAAATTTTCCTAGTTTGAATGCCTTTTTTGCTTATTTCTGGCTATTTTTTGCAGACAAATGTTTACGACAAAATAGTAGCCAATGATGAGTGGAATGTGCCTAAGTATGTTCAAAATGCATGAAAAGATAGAGAAATAAATTTATATAGCACTCTAGAGGCTTAGAATTAAATTTCTTATCTTTTGGACAGACTGACAAATCAGTCGAGTTTGACCTGGTAGAAACTCGACCAATCCCATGATGATGACTGAACTATATTGTAGGTTCGATCGAGTTTCCAAAAACACAAAACTCGACTGATAGCGGTGCTGGACTAAAATTATGAACGATGTCGGTCAAATTTTCTCCCTCTTAACTAGACAAAGTCGACCGATAACCACTCTCCAACATTCATCCTACAACCCTAGGGCTAACCCAACCTCTCCTACACCCTCCTTAGCCCCAGATCAGCCTTCCTTGCCTCTCCCAACCCCGACCTAGGTGGTTAGGTAGTCTGTAGCTTGCATCCTCTCCTTCAGTGGTGGTCTTCTCCTCTTAATCCGACCTCCATGTCTTCCAACCGTAGGAAACACATGGATTAGCTGGAGTTCAATCCTCCTCCATTTCTCCTAGACACATATCCTTTGATGGTACCTCTTTCACACCCATACAATCTATGAATAGGTACAAGAAACTCCTTCCTAGGAATCCCTTTCCTTTTTGTGCTTTTTTCGAACCACACTTTATAGCTAGTGAGGTAATCAAACAAGTTGCTAATGTTTTCAAGTCTCATCATCTTGGTGCCTTAGTGTAGAGCTTTTGTGCTTCACAAATTCTATGTCTAGCACAAAAGCGATCCACAAATTTTATGCCAATCTGATGTGGAACTACACTACCATCGTTCCACCACCTAACACCCAAGTCGTCCTAAATTCCATGATAGCCAGTATTAAGATTACAATCTTAGAGGATTCATTAAATACCTACTTAAATGGCACTGAATTTGAGAATTCATGGATGTCTTCCTATCCCAAGTACTTCTTATTGACTTCGAGGGCTTCTACAAAAGCTTTGACCATGTGCTTATCCTTCCCGATATCCATAAGTTCTTGAAGAAACTCGAGGTACCCTATAGGAAGAGAAACACCCTACCGTCTTCTTCCCTCGACATCAAGAATAGACTTATTGCATTAGTGGTAAATTGCAATATCCATCCCAATAAAAATCAAACAGATATTGCAGAGAACACTGCTGTGATAATGTATGCTCTCTTGTCTGATGTCAAAATCAAATGGTCTCATTATATTGTTCACCAAATGACCTATTTTCATTCAGGGAAGAACACCACCGGTACCCATCCACCATACCCAAACTTGATATGTGGTGTGTTTGATCACCATGTTGAGAAATATCTTTTCCATGACCTTGGATACAAACCAAGTCAGAAAGATGTTTCAATCAGTGAGATTACTATTAAGAAGTTTTTCCATCCTGCCTCCTCTACCACACCTGGTGCTTCCACCTCCACCTCCACCCAGGTGACGTGGTTTATTATCGCACTAACAAATTCACCCAGGGTTGAAATCCTTGAGCTTTTACCAAAACCTTGTGCAATAATACCACCCACAAGCAGACGGGTCTTATCGTAGTATAGTTGAGGATCGAATCCCAAGAGACAATGTTTTTATGAATTGTTGTTAATCAAATCTAGCTCAAGCAAGACTAATATTTAGAACGATTGGTTGATTTGATGTTAATTAAATTAATTGCAAGTAAGTAAAGAGCAGAATTAAAGTTGGATCTAGATTAATGATATGGGATCACTGGGGTGGTCTCGGGCTTCACCACTACTACTCATGCAAACACATCCAATCACAAAACATCCAGGCAAGATACACCATCCAAATAGAGCTGCTGCAAAACCACCCATATGGGCGTCAGGTTCGCGTAAGCATCACCTTAGGCATCAGATGTCTCATCACCATCCATATCACACACTTACAGCTCTGAAGATACATAATCCAACTAAGGCTGTGGCCCTCCCCGAGGGATGTTTAGGCACACAAAAGCATCACCGTAGGCTAGATGGCTCATCCCCTCACAGATCATACACTTACGGCCTCAAGTAATCCCATTCTATTTCTAGTTTGGGAGTCATCCACGTTAATCAACATTCAATCCTACATATTGAAGTTCTCGCAACATAGGAAAGAACAAGATAAAAGCAAGTAGGTGATCAATCTACAAGCAAGCATCGACGATTAACAACAAAAGGAAAAGTTATATACATTGCCTTGGAATGTTTAACAAAAGGACATGCTAACATGGGCAACATGGCTAATCCCCACACCCCAGCGAAAAGGAACTACTCACTCATGATGTGAGAAACAAGAAGAATAAGAGAGAGGGAATATTTTGCCATGAGCATGATGCCTAAGGTAGTCGCAGCTCGGTGAAGATGATGCGGTCTTCTATGTCATGTCGGAGAAGATCTAGATGAGAAACGAGAGATACCGAGATAGACCAGGCAGTCTTTCTCTCTCCTCCTTCCTTCTCTTATCGGCCTCCTTGCTCGTAGTAGGAGCAGCAGGTGAAGTGACACTGGCATGGATGATGGATCTGGATCAAATCTTGTGTTCGGGTAGCCTGGTGGCGTCCCAGATCTGATGCCTTAAATGAGGACCCTGCTGGTCCTATTTATAGGCACTGGTTGGGGTCTTCATGGTTTGGGCCTAGTTGCAATTTTTACAGCTTTGCTTTAACAGTTTTGGGGACCGTTTAGTGTTCTTAATGGTCTAGGAATTTTGTCCAAACGGTCTTTGAGATCATTTAGTGACTTCACAGTTCCTTCCCCAAACGGCCCTGGGCTCTTCACTTGCTTCCCTAACAGTCTTGAGTCACCATCCATACGGTCTTGGAGGATCATTTAATGCCTAAATAATCATGTAGTTTTAACTGGTTTTTCATGGTCTTGCGTAGTTGTCCAAACGGTTTTGGCTTCTTTCGATCAAACGGTCCTCACATCCGATTAGATTTGCACACCAATCAGTTTGGGTACTCTGGCCTTCTTGGTCTTCATCCTTCAGTTCTAACTTAACAGTTTCCATGCCCTAGCGATCTTGGCACTGTGGTCTCACAGTCTCGGGCAGGCAACGGCTTCCTCACGGTCTCGTGCGAACGGTTTTGGGAAAGCGATTGCTGGCCTCCATTCGGTCTTGAAGAAACCGATTAGGCGGTCTAGCAGTTTCTCTTCTCGATCGTCATCGCCTCGCGGTCTTGAGGACGATCGTGCTCACGTGGTCTAGGGATCAGAGAAGCAGGTCTCATGATGGCAGTGGAAGAGCAACAAATCCGAGGAGGGTAGGTTAACTGGTCGTGATGCTGTGGCTGGCGGCGGTGCTGCCGGTCCAGGCAGAGTCGTGGTAGAAAGAAGGCGGCATAGTTGAGGAGAAGGTGAAGGCTGCAGGTCTTGGCAGGAGATCCATGTGGCAGGTGATTGTGGTGGTCGTGCCTCTGCTAGGGTTGAAGGTGCAAGTGACGAGGAGGAGGTGCACGTGTGAGGCAGAGCCAGGAAATGACGGAGGAGGAAGGTGAGAAGGAGGTCCTCATAGTTTGGCAGGTGATGAGGGGGGCTACTGCATGGTTTCAAAATCATAGGATTTACACGGTCTTGAGACTGTGTGACTTCATGCAGTCTAGAGACCGTGTAGAGAGTTGCTAGAGGGGAAAACCGTGAGGAGGCGACCAAGTTGCTGGATGAAAGGAAAGCATTGATTCTTGATCAGAATGAGTAGATCGTGAAGGATGCAAGCAAATGACCAAAATTTTGTGACCAGATAGGAAGGACCGTATGAATGGAAAACCAAATGGGTACAAACCGCATGGACCAAGACCGTTAGGTCAGATGGATCAGAGCCGTTGATCGACGATCGGGTGGATGGGATGCTCGTGGTTTGAGGACCGCTAGGGTCCTAGTGGTTTGGAAACCGATAGGGTCAAGAAAAAGGGTGAACCCGTTAGGCAAGACCAAGTAAGGTTAAGACTGTTAGGGCAAAAATAGTGAGAGTAAACCACAAGGGAAGGTTGCATGGGCGAAAAAGAGAGGTCTAAGATGTCGAGGAAGGTGAATTAGGGTTAAATGGAGGTGGTTTTGATGGTGAAGTTGATGAAGATAAAGGTGTAATAAGTTCACAGTTTCGAGACCAATTGATCAAAACTGGTTGAGCTGAAAAAATGCACAAACTGTTAGGTTAAGACCAATTGATCAAACTGTTTGGTCAGACTTTTTTGTCATACCGTTTGGTCAAAACCAAGGCTGAGAGGATCTTGAGTAGAGGTAAGTTCTAGTTGATGGTTCGACCCCATCATATATTGCATAAAAATCAATATAAACTCAATTAATAGTCTTGGTAAATGAACCGATTAAGTAATTTTGCATTTTACAAGATTTAGTAGATGAAAGTGAAAGCATTGAGTCTAAATTGGCCCCAGATGGTGACTTAAAATCATGATGAATATGCATTCATCACCAGGCTCCTCCACCACCTCCTTGACCTGATCATGCCTAATTTTTGGTATCAAATGAAGCCCTCATGGGATAAATGATGCATCAACATGCGTACATCCTCCAAGTTCATCAAATGAAGCCCTCATGGGATAAATAATGCTCTACTTAAGTGTGGAGTCTCCTGGGTAGAGTAGAACTGTAGATGGCCGATTCTCTATCCTTTGTGCTTGATGAGGAAACTGAGATGGCTGATGAAGAGGCTAATGATGCTGGTGATGGTGAGGATGTTGATGGTTCTGATGATGGTGATGATGTTGGTGAGACTACACCTGCTGCCACGGCTGCACCCTCAAATGATGATAAGGACTACCAGCTAGAGGCTGTATATGAAGACCCTTTTTGACTTACGTAGCCTAGATGTTTAGTTCTTAGTCTGTAGTGTGCTTATCTAGATCTATTCTTGTAGATTTTTTATGTACTGAACATATAGGCACTGTATTAGAGGATTACTATTTCCATATATTGTTGTTTTCTTTTCTTCTTTCTAGTTTTCATCATGAGCATACATATCTATGTGTTGTAATCTAATTATATGTAACTTGACTATGTGTTTGTTTATATCATATGGGTTCTTAGTATGTGTTACCATATTTTTATTATCACTCTAGTATGCTTGTTCTCTCTATTTTGTTGGTTGGTGCTTGCTTTGTGGTTGATTGTGTAGTTTGTGTCTATGGATTAGACATGCATTTTTCAGATCTTCTACACCCTTGCCCTTTTGAAATGACAAAGGGGGAGAGAAAATGAGAGCTCATGTATTACATGTACTACATGGGAGATTAGATCTGTAGTACATATTGAATTGTGATCCTTTTCTAGTTGTTTATGTCTTATATCATGCAATTGTAAAAGGAATCAATATATAATTGTGTGTACTATGGTTATGATTTTTGGAAAACTAACCATACAAGTGAAAGAAAAGAGAAAATGAGGTAAACATGAATTGAGGGGGAGCAATTGTAATTGTTCAATCATGTATGCCCTTATGATTCACAAGGTAAAAGTTTAAATTCTTTATCCTTTTCAATATTTTAAGGAACGGTTTGTCATCTTCAAAAAGGGAGAGAATGTTGACCTAAGTGTTACAGATTGTCCTTATTTTTATGATGACTTAATCATTCCATTCATATGTATCTAATATGTTTCTTTGATATTGATTTTAGGCATAAGGTACAAGAAAAGGATCATTCCAATCAAGGCTTAGCTTGATCTAGTTCATGTAAAAAGTAATGAAAATGCACCTTCTTGTAAAACACCCTAAAACCCTTAGGACAATTTTTGTAACCATTTGTATTGATGCTATGACTTGTAACTAAAATGATAAAAACCAAGATCCCTAAATTCAAACATGTAATCACTATAATGAAAATTTCCAAAATTGATTGCAGGCTGTATGATCGGGCGAGTTACTGATGCCTTGGATTGATCTTGGCAAATGCCCAGGATTGTCTGAGTTTACCCTAGGTGAAACTTGACCGAATCCCTACACTAGAAAACCATATTTAAGTGATCGGTCAAGTTTCATCTAGGAGAAACTCAATCAATGCTTCAAATTTACTTTGTCGCATAGTGCAATTGGTTGAGTTACCTTTATTGAAACTCGATTGACTACACTGTATGGAGTGTGAAAAAAAAGTGATTCTAACCGTTGAAGAGTTGCACAACTAAAAATTTATCCATTGCAACACCCCAAGTGACTAGGAAACGTTCCTTAGTGCTCCTACCCTCTAGTGGACATCCCCAACTATAAATAGAACCTCTTGGAGTTCATTCAGAGGTTTCTCCTTCATTCTATTCAATCTCCTAGCTATAGTTGAGTGCATCCAGTTCATCTGAGCCCCTTTCTCTCTTGGTTGCAAATAAAAATGTCCATAGGAGTGAGATAGGATATGTGTGAGAGAGCTACTCCATTGTAGACTTGTAAAGATCTCAAATCTTCCCTTTCCCCAACCCTTTCTTCAAGATCAAGTGGATGAAAGCTTCTCCAAGTGAATGAGAAGGTGTAAAGCTTCTCCAAGTGGAAGCAGAAGGTGAAAAAGCTTCTCCAAGGTGAAGGAGAAAGTCAAGGCTTAAGATTTTGGAGTAGAGTGGGTAAATCCTTCCAGGCAAAAAACTCGGTGCAAGAAGGGGATCTCCTTGGTTAAGGTGTCCAGCTGCTTGCAAGAGTGGGTAAGACCTTGTAGCGGTAGAAGACTCTAGCTCAAAGGATAGGAAAGTCCTTAGTTGGTTTATTGGCTCCTTTTGGTCCTTAAAAAGGAGGCTGGGTATCCTTGGCCCAAAAAAGGAAGGTCATCTTGTATGTTTTATAATGGAATATAAGTATACGTTGGTTGCAAAACCCTAGATCTTGACCTCTCTAGGTACTGGTCTGACTTTCTCCTAGTATGGGGATCAAAACCACTCTACATAGGTTGTTCTTGTGTTTGTTCAATCTCTCTCATCCTTTTTATGTATGCTTAGCTACACTACAAATTCAATATTTACAATCCCATATCTTAATGTGACTTGGGGATTTCAACTTCCATTCCCCCTCTTTGCCATACACAACGACGGTTCAAAGCAAGATGAGTAGCTTATAGTCGACTCAATATTGACGAAGGTTTAATGAATCTTGTGCAAGTGTTTTATCTCTATTCAACCCCACTCTAGAGCCCATTGATCCAACAACTACAACATTATGGTTATTGATTTTCTAGGTGATAAGATGATTTCCTAGAAGGTGCAATACCCAAATAAAGACCTCCTATCACTCAGATCACCATCCCAATCTGCATCTACATAGCTAGTAAGAACAAGAGTAGACAGAGGAGTCTTAGGTCTATAGTTAGTGATCCCTTTTCTAGGAGCTACTTTTATACAACTCAGAATGCGACTGACTGCTGCCCAATGTGAGCGCTTTGGTGAGCTCATATGTTGACTCACCACTCTTACAACAAATGAAATGTTAGGATGAGTCACTGACATATATATCAGCTTACCAACAATCTTCCTATAATACCTTGGATCTGAATAATCAATATCATCAACATATTCCTTTACATGATAGTCCATATGAGTAAAAACAAGCTTGGATTTACTAATTCTTGTCTCATGAACTAGATGCAAAACATATTTTCTTGAGATAAATTAGTACCTCTATGAGATCAAAGTACTTCACTGCCTATAAAATACCTCAATTTTCCCAGATCCTTCATATGGAAGTGCTTCTGCAATCCGCCCTTCACATCAGATATGCCTACAAAATCACTGCCAGTGATAAGAATATCATCAAAATATATTGCAATAATAATAGATCAAGAAGAAGGACTAGAATAAAACAAGAAATAATTAGTCACATAACGTGAGAAGCTGATTTGTAAAACAATGGAACCGAACTTGTCAAACCAAGATCGAGGAGACTATTTGAACCCATAAATGGCTTTCTTCAACCTACACACAATCTGACACTCCCCTTGAGAAACAAATGCAAGAGGTTGCTCCATGTATACTTCTTCCTGTAGATCACCATGTAGGAAGGAATTTTTGATATCGAGCTAAAATAGTGGCCAGTCAAAGGTGGTAGATAGAGAGATAAGGATTCTCACATAATTAAGACAAGCCACATGTGAGAAGGTTTCAAAGAAATAAACCCCATATGCTTGAGTATATATTTTTGCTACCAGTCTAGATTTCAATATCTCTATGAAACCATCTAGAATATGTTTGACACACTAGTATAGAAATGGCATATAAAATCATGTTTATATGTGTCAGTTGTATATAGGAAACCAATTCCTAAACCCTACATCATCGGTTGAATACACAAACCGACATTTATCTTTGAAGAGAGGCCAAACACGGGTATCACTTTTTATTTAGTGTCGGATCCTCAATAAGCAACCGACGCCTAAAATTGACCACCAAATCCAAATTTTCCAGTGGAAAAAAATTACCTCCAAAAATTAACATACGACGTCGGTTATAACAAATTAACCGACGACTAAAGGTTTGTCGCGAGACAGAAATTGGGCCCATTGTTATCGTCAGTTTTCTTGAAATAATCGACACTGATTGTGTTTTCGCGTGTTGTCCCTGTGAAATTTTCACCCCCTTTGACGTCGATTGTTTACGTCCACCGACACTAATTGTTTCAAGTGTTGGTGGTTTTGAATAACCGACGCATATTGTTAACTTAATAGAAAATGCGTGAGCCATTATCTTCCCCTTTCTCTGTTTCATTCCTGATTATTGGTTAGGTCTTTAGAGATTTCTCTCCACCGTCGTTCTCTCTGCCGCTGTTGCGTTTGTCCTACCGCCACTGTGGCTGTCATTGCTTCTGGAGCTCACCAGCCGCTGTTGCACCTACCGTTGCTTCTGGAGCTCACCGTCCGCCGCTACCCTACCGCCGCTCTCACCTCTACCCTACCGCCGCTCTCACTGCCGCCACTTCTGGACCTACTTCTCCGCCGCCGCTGCTGAAAGGTATGCTTCCTCCACTGCCGCCGCCTACTTCTCAACTACCGCCACTGTCTAGTTAGGCCTCTTGGCGGCCTGGGTGGACTGGGTGGCCGCTTAGGCGGCACCAAGGCATGCCTAGGCTGCTACTGGGCATTTTTTTAAATTAAGTTATTTACTGATTTGTGTTTATTTATGTACTAATTTTGTTATTCTTTAATCATCTACTTATTTAACTTTATTTATCAGCTGATTTAACTTTATTTATCAATTGATCTATATTTATTCATCTACTGTTTGTATTTATTTATGTATTGATTTAGGAATTAATTAATCATCTACTGATTTATATTATTTTATCAACAAATTTGTATTTATTCATCTACTTATTTGTATTTTTTGTCTACTATTTTTTATTTAGTTATCTAATCATTTGAAGTTATTTGTGTACTACTTTTGAAATTATATAATCATCTAGTGATGTAACTTTATCACAGGCTCATTCTGAACCATTAGATCTAGATCTTAGGGTATGTCTACCGTCCTAACTATGAAATTTGTAACTTGTTTCCTTGTTGAGTATATTGAGAATCCTAATCACCCTTCTTGCTTAATGATGAACTATAATGCACTCAAGTGACATGATTGGAATGTAAATGAACTTTTCCATAGATTGCCAATCATGCTTCTAAAGACATCTATAATCACCCTAACTTGAAGAACTAGGATATGAATAATGAAACTAGGATTGTAGGTATAAGAATGACAACAATGTATTTGTTGGCCTAGAAACCCGTCTAAGATTTACTCATTAGGAGTAAATCTTGGATAGTCCTCGATTTTGGACTGTTCTTGAACACCTAATCTCACATAGGATGTAAGTGTATAATGTGTATTTGGTTTTCAAGAAAATTTTGGTAGCACTTCCCTGTTTGTTCTCTAAGTACATATGTACTTGGAGAATAGCGGGGAAATGCTACCGAAATTTTCTTGAAAACCCAATACACATTGTACACTTACTAGTGAGATTAGATGTTCAAGAATGGGATAGGTGGTACACATTTATTATATATAAGACCTTAAACCCTAAAGTTTTAACCATAAACCCTAATCTTTTAACCCTAGACCCTAATCTTGTTCTAATATATACTTGTTTTCTGTTTGATCATAGAATGGATAGATCATGGATGTCCATTCCAAATCGTTGCACCCCAGAGTTTATTTCTAGTCTTGATCAGTTTATTAGATTTTTTGAAGAACATAGGAAACAACTTGGAGATAGGTTCTACTGTCCATGTAGGCATTGCAGTAACAACTTGAAAGTCAGCACTGGTGATGAAATCAAAAGTCATGTCATGTGCAACAAGATTGTACAAGGCTATATAGAATGGCACTGGCATTGAGAGATTTCAAACTTGAAATTAGTGGATGTTGATAGCAGTGCTTGTGTGGAAGAAGAAATTGCCTCCGATGACATGGATGTGAACGAACCAGTTCCAGTTGACATCGTTGATGCGTTGCTGGATAGTTGTGGGGTAGAGCACACCGATCCACCTCCCATGTTTAGAAATATTGTGCATGATGCTGAGATACCGTTATACATGGGTTGTAAGTTTACAAAGCTTAGCACTGTGTTGAGATTGTATAAGCTGAAAGATAATAATAAATGGAGCGATAAAAGCTTCACGTCATTGTTGTCTTTGTTGAAAGATATTCTTCCTGAAGGAAATGAGTTGCCAATCTCAACATACCGATTAAAGAAATTGTTGTGCCTAATGGGAATGGAGGCCAAGAAGATGCATGCATGCCCGAATGATTGTGTATTATTTCAAAATGACTATGTGGATTTGAAAGATTGTCCCAAATGTGGTGCGTCAAGGTATAAATTGACGACTTTGGGGGAGTCAAAAATTGGTTCTCCTTTAAGGTGATGTGGTATCTACCTATAATACCACAATTTCAATGCTTGTTTGCCAATCCGATAGATGCAAAGAATTTGAGGTGGCATGCATATGTTAAGAAAAATAATGATGGGATCCTACGACATGCATATGATTCCCCACAATGGAAGAAGATTGATTTATTGTACCCTGAAATTCGGTGAAAAAGTCAAGAATATAAGATTTGAGCTTTGTACAGATGGGATGAATCCGTACGGGACATTGAGCAGCCAACATAGCACTTGGCCAGTTATGCTTGTTATATACAATCTTCCTCCCTGGTTGTGTATGAAAAATAAGTACGTTATGCTGTCGTTGTTGATATCAGGCCCTAAACAACCTGGAAATGATATCAACATTTATCTTGAACCTCTGATTGATGACTTAAAGAAACTCTGAGGTGAAGGTGTGATGACCTATGATGCTTCACAAAGAGAGACATTTCATTTGCACGCTATGTTGTTTTGCACTGTGAATGACTTTCCAGCATATGGGAATTTGTCTGGATATAGTGTCAAAGGATCTAAAGTGTGTCCTATATGTGAAGAGAACACTAATTCAATACAACTAAAACACGTCGGCAAGACTATATATCTTAGTCATCGAAGGTTTCTTCCAAAATTCCATCCGTATCGTAGGTTGCACAAAGCATTCAATGGAAGAGATGAGGAATGGAGTGCACCTAAACCTATACTAGGGGAGGATGTTTATGAAAGAGTAAAAGACTTTGCCAATGAATTTGGTAAGAGATCACAATGTACGATGGCCACACAGAGTGACAACTCTTTATTCAAGAAAAAGGCAATATTTTGGAATCTTCATTATTGGAGTTCATTGGCAGTCATGCATTGTATCGATGTCATGCACGTTGAGAAAAATGTCTATGATAGAGTCATCAGTACTCTGTTGAATATACCAGGTAAGACTAAAGATGGGATTAAATCTAGAATGGACCTACGTGTAATGGGAATAAGGATAGAATTAACAGAAGTAGTTAGTAGCAATCGGAGAACATACTTACCTCCCGCTTGTTACACATTGTCGAGAAAGGAGAAGAAAACTTTTTGTGAATGCTTGGTAAATGTTAAGGTGCCACAGGGTTACTCATCCAACATCCGTACATTGGTATCAATGAAAGATCTGAAGTTGATAGGTCTTAAATCTCATGATTGTCACACTCTAATGCAACAAATATTGCCCGTGGCAATTCGATCTATATTGCCAAAGCATGTAAGGTTTACAATCACCAGACTTTGTTTCTTTTTGAACAGTCTGTGTAGCAAAGTTATTGACCCTGATACTCTCGATAAATTGCAAAGAGAAGTGGTTGTTACCCTATGTCTTCTTGAGATGTATTTTCCTCCTTCGTTCTTTGATATTGTGGTACATCTTGTTGTCCACTTGACTAGGGAAGTGAAAATGTTGGTACCAGTTTTCTTGCATTGGATGTATCCCTTTGAACAATACATGAGTGTTTTTAAAGGTGATCTTCGAAACCATTATTGGCCTGAAGGGAGTATTATTGAGGGTTATGTGGCGAGAGAGGTTATGGATTTTTTCAATGATTTTCTGAGTGCTAATGATGCTCCTATTAATGACAAGAATATTGAGGAGCATTTTGGCAAAGGAATTTTGGGATCACAGATGAAAGTAATCAGCCATGAGCAGTTGGAACAAGGTTACTTGTATATTTTACACAACATCGATGAAGTGAGTGTTTATATCGAGGAACATACTAATTTCATCAAGAGACAATATCCTCGAGCCAATTCAATGTGGCTTGCTAGAGAGCATAATAAGACATTTATTAAGTGATTTGAAGATAAAGTCTTACATCAACTATCTCAAACACCAGATAATCTTACTGAAACTATCAAATGCCTCACCTTTAAACCAAAATTGAATGTTATGTCTTATGAAGGGTTTGACATAAATGGATTCTCATATTACACAAAGCGTCAAGATGATAAGAGTGTCATCCAAAATAGTGGGATCACCCTTCAAGCATCTTCATTATTTTTTGCAAGTGCAAAGTATAAGAGTCCACGTGAAGCTAAAATGTCATATTACGGTGTCATTGAAGACATATGGGAGTTTGACTACGTAGATTTTAGAATTCCATTCTTTAAATGTAATTGGGTTGATAACACCAAAGGAATTATAGTGGATGAATTGGGTTTCACATTAGTGAACTTTGAAAAAATTGGCGAGAAGTGTGAACCATTCATATTGGCATCATAGGAGAAACAAGTATTTTATATCGATGATCTTGCAAATGATAAATGGTCAGTTGTTCTTCATGGTAAAAGACAATTAATTGAAGATCCTATAGATGAAGAATAGTAATACGATAAGTATGATGACTCCATTCCATTCTTAGTTGGGTTGCCAACACCACCAAATATTGAAGCTAATGAAGACTTGTATGTGGTGAAGATCACAATGAATGATTGTTAATTGATAAAAGATCGCAATATTAGAGGCATGCATGTTTATATTTTTTTATATGTTTTATTTTTCTGAATGTGAACTTTACAATGTGAATGTGAACTTTACAATGTGAATTACTTTACAATGTGAACTTTACAATGTGAATGTTTACTTTCAGATGGCTGAGCATTCTCCTAATGACCGTGCTGATGATTACCATGAGGGTGAGGATGTCAATGCGCCGCCTCACAATGTAAGTTTTAAAAATATATCCCTGAGGTTTCTATCTATATGTTCATTAATAGTTATATTCTGTAAGTGTGTTTTTTTGTCAAATTTTAGGTCGGTGATGTACCCCCTGAAGAAATTGGGGCACTTGATGAGCAGAAAACAAAAATTGAGAAAGTGAGGGGCATCACAATGATGAACAAGTTACTACAGCAAAGGGGAAATGGACCCACACTGGCTGTGGATTTCGATCATGCAGGAAATCCAGTTGGAGTGAACCGCAACTCATTTATTTCATATCTTGGGGTTCTTACTCGCAGCCATTGTAGTCCTATTTTTGAATCCTGGCATAAAGTTCCTAAGGGGATGAAAGACTTAGTATGGAAGGAACTATGCGTGAGTTATTATTATTTGCAGTTCTATTTTTGTAGATTACTAATTTTTATGATACTAGTTAATAGCAATTCTATTTTGCAGAGTATATTTGATCTGGATGAAAAGTTGCATCGTAAATGCATGATGCAACGTTGTGGGAGGGTCCTAAGGAACTATAGGAAAAATCTCACCTAAGATTACATACGCGATGCTGAGAAGAGGTTCTTGATTGATTTCCAATTCTAGACATTGATCACTTTTTGACTAACTCTACACTAATAATTTTTGTTTGTATTCTCTTTAAAAATAAATTTAGGCAGAAGGCAGCCACTAAGCAATGGAACTACCTAGACACCAAAGACTGGAAGGAGTTTGTTATGTAAAGAAAAATGGATGAATTCATGGTATTAAGTGCCACTCCCAATTTAATTAATATACGTTCTTATGTATTCACCTATTCAAGATTAACCTTTACTGTTACTAACCAAATCAATGTGCTTACTAACAAGGCTATCAATGATGCTCAAAGAGCAAGGCGTGCACTTAATGTGGATGACCACACAATGGGTCCAAGAGGCTATGCTGGCGTTCGCCAAAGACTACAGGCTGAGTCTACTGCTCAGTCTGCTGCTACTCAGGAGTCCTCTACTATTGGTCCTGCACCTCTGCCTCGCCATGCTATGTGGATAGCTGGGAAGCAAAACAAGAAGGGAGATATAACGAAGCCCACAACTTCTGAGGCGGCTTCAAAAATGGTAAAATTCAACTCTTAGAGCAATCGATCGATATTAATTATTGTTATGTTTAATTACCAATTTCTATTGATGGCGATCAACGGGAGATAAACGAGCAGAGGAAGGAAGGCAAGTTCATCCCTGAGGGTACAAGGGATGAATTAACAGTTGCTCTGGGTAACCCAAAGCATCTTAGACGTGTTAGCGGTGCAGGCACTGGTGTGGGCATCAAAGCGTTCTTTGGGCCATCCCAGCACAAACCTATCCCAAAAGAGGGAATTTTACAAGTTGAGGTAACCTATTCTTTTTTTAGAATGTTATTGTGAAAGGGAATTCAATAATCGATAGCTATGTTTCTTTTATCCAAGTATAGGTAGATGAATTAATTGAGAGGAAAGTCCAAGAAGCAATGGTGAAGGGGCAGGCGTCTCAAACAACCATTCAGATGACACCTATGATGTGCCACACTTCTATTACTCCTACTATAGAGGTTGGGAGTAATCCTGTAGACCCACCACCTAGCACATCCTTTGTAAGTATTTTTATGACATAGTAGCTAGTCTTTTCAAGATGATATGTTTATGTATATATGTATATAACATTCTTTATGTAAATTTATAGGGGTTGAAGCCATGCCGTCTAAAAAGTCAAGAATATATCGTTGTAGAGGCACAAGCTTATCCAGTCCTTCCAAGGGAGATGTTTCATGGGACTCCAGTACCAGTTGGTGCGGTTCATGTGAGCCCAATACATATACTCCCCAATTGGAGGGATCTTCAACTGCCATATGCCCATCCACATTCTGAAATGCTTGGTGAGGTAGAAGGTGGAGTGATAATGTGGCCCAAAGTGGATGTCGTCTATAATAATATTGTATGGTAAATTTATATTATGTTAATTTGTTAGTGTGTATATATGAGTCAATTGATCTGAAATTATATATACATGTCAAAAAGATGACACCCGCTACTTCTCAGCCTCCACGTCCACCTCCTCAACTACCAAGTTAGCTTCCAAGGGACCTACATGCCTCGTTAGGTCCTAATTGTAGGGGTATGGCAGTATGGATCGACAAACATGATCAAAATTTCCCTATAAATGTTACAATTCCGGAGGATGCTTTAGGTCAATCATACGATAACAATCTATTTATACAAGTTTTGCATATGTATTAATGCATAGGTATTAATGCAGGTCAATCATACGAAAACAAGCTATTTATACAAGATAGTTTGGAGTTGTTTCATTATGATAGGCTGAACACATCTATGGTAGAGCTGTGGATATGGTGAGATCTTGTTTATACATCCGTATACCTTGTTTTATATATAGTGATCTGGTTTCTTATATATTAATGCATACGTAATACATGTTTTGCAGCCACTTACAAACGATGTGTATAGATTTTGCATTTTCCCATGTGGGATTTTTGGTTCCATCTTTGATTAGTCCTGTAGATACAAACCCTTCTTCAGTTACTTCATACTGCTATGATGCTTTTGAATATTTTGGTAAAAATAAGAAGACGGTGATAATAGCTCCATTCAATGTCGAGTAAGTTTACTTTGCTTATAAATTGGACTTAAGAAAATTACATTTTTATTGTGGATTTTGAGTTATTAATTTTTAACTTTCTTACTTGTAGTGGTAGGCATTGGGAGTTACTAGTTATTGTCCCCAAGATGTTCACTGTCTATTATCTAGATCCTACGGGGAATGAATTGAATACATTATATGGACACGCAATGAAAAGGCTATTATTCTTGTGAGAAATATTTCATATTTTTATATCCGTTAACATATGTTATTACATTACTATTTAATTATGCAATTTAATGTGTTACATTAACATTTAGGGCTTTACAAGAGTTCAAAAAGTAGGAGGAAAGGTCCCCAGGAAAAAGAATCAGCCACTAATTTGGGAGAATGTTAAAGTAATTTCCCGACTCCAATGTATATATTATTTATGTGAACTGTGCTTATTTGTATTTTTGAATATATTGTATGTTTCAATTTATAATGTGCTACACAAGACAACGGATGGGCATGTGCCTACTATGTGATGTGATTTATGGACCTAATCATTAAACATGTCGCAATGGAAATCGATACTATACAAAAGGTATTATATATAGTCTCATTAGATAATATGAGATATATCAATATTATTATATATTATTAATTATATATATACGCCATTCTCTTTGTAGGTGTTTACAATTGACTTCGGCACAGGTGGAAAGTTATTAGATGCACATACTCCCTATACGAGGGAGGAATTAGATGTTGTAAGAGAAGAATGGGAAAAAGCCCTACAAGTAGTGGGAATTTTTAAATATAATTGGGGTTCTAATGACAATGATGACGATGATGAATAAAGAATGATATTTCTAAATTTTGTTCTCATAATTATTTTTGTGTGAATGTGAATGACTTTTTCTGAATTTTCATATGTGTGAATGTGAATGACTTTTTCTGATCAATACATGAATGTCTGAATGTGAAAATAGATGAAATGAATGGAACTGAATGTGAATGTAAATGACTTTGTAGGTTTCTACATGTATCTGATCAGTACATGTGTCTGAATGTGAATGAATTTATAAGTTTGTAGCCTATTGTTGGATGATATCAATGGATGTTGTAAACTTGCAGTTCAAAACTGAACTGTAGGTTCTACATCCTGCTGACTAGCCATACAGTAGGCTTACAAACTGATAAGAAAAAAAAAACCAGAACATAGGCGTCAGTTATTTGTATAAAACCAACAACAAAGATATACATCGTCGGTTATTAGCAAAAAACTGACGTCTCTTCCATGGCTGGGATTGGTTATCTGTACGAACCGATGCCAATAGTGGGCAGGTACTATGACCATGTTGGGAAGCACGACTGTGCTGACAGGGATATGGCATCAGTTATTGTTTAAGAACTGACGTATTTAACACTAATATAGTGTCGATTTTCTTTACTAACCGATGCTTGTAGCTCCCTTGTTGGCGCGTTTTCGGTGGCGGGAAGGGTTATGGCGTCGGTGTTGGTTTAATAACCAACATCTTTGATCATGATATAGTGTCAGTTTTCATTAAGAACCGGCGCTTATAGTTTCCTTTCTGGTGCGTTTTCGGTGGCGGGAAGGGTTATGGCGTCAGTTAGAAATCGATGTTGAAGGTGTCACCCTTTAGCGGCGCCCACTTGGGTGTCACTTGGAAACCGATGCTAAAGTCTCTAAATAACTGACACCAATGGCCTTTTCTATAGTAATGACAGTAATACCCATCTACATCCCACAATATTCTTATATGCAAGAAAATCGGTAAGCTCCCATATTTCATTCTAATAAGTGCAGACATTTCAAAATTCATAGCCTGTAACCAATCAACATCCTTTATAGCATTGACATGGCTCTTTGGAATTATCATACAATCAATCCCAAGAGAAAAGGAGCGAGCCTGATTAGATAATTTGGATAAACAACAAACACCCATACTAGAATGTTGAGTAGTACACATGTAATGCCTTTGCAGACTGAAATGGGAACATTGAGATCAAATGGATCTTTAGGATTCTCTTGAGCAGAGGAAGATGGGGAAGGCTCATGGACTGGAGTCTCTACCTCATCATGATCTTGTCTGCTTCATCTATGATCCACCTATGAGTATTGCTGGATTAAAGGAACATCTCCAGATGGCTCTTCTTTAGGAATTATAGGTGGCACTCTCTCACTATGTTGTGGTGGTAACACTCCCTCACTCATTTGTGACGGTGACACTTCCTCACTTTCAACAATTGCTCCCCCATACTAGGAACACGAGAGAAATATGGAGTAGAATCATGGAAAGTGACATCCCTAGACACAAAGATGTGACGAAGACTAGGACTATAACACTTGTAACCCTTATTGGTATCAGAATACCCAAGAAAGAGAGTCTTAACAGATCTGGGAGACAATTTGTTAGCTTTAGCATCAAAATTGTGAACAAAAGAGATACATCCAAACAACCTAACAAGAACAAGAAATGGATAATCATAAGGACGTAAATAGAAAAAAGAGTGCTTCCTTGAAGAATAGAAGAAGGTTGCCAATTAATAAGAAAACAGACAACTAGTAAAGCATCCGACCAAAATTTCTTAGGAACGTTGGATTTGGAACATAATCATCTTGATATATTATGAAGATAATGAATTTTCCTATCAAACACCCCATTTTGTTGAGGGGTTTGAGGATAGGACGTGTGATATACCATTCCAACAGAGCTACAAAATTAGCCATAGCATGTTGAACATATTCCAAGGCATTATCTGGCTAGAGAATTTAATATTGCAATCAAATTGGACTTTTATTTCTTGATGAAAATGTTTGACAATGGACAACACAGACCTCGACTCTTCAATAGATAGATGCATGTCTTTTACAAAGGAAATAAAATATAGAAAACCATTATAGTTGTTTTCTTTTACAGGACCCCAGCCATCACTGTGAACTAAATCAAAGGGGTGGAGATCCCTCTTATTGACACGACTAGGGTAAGACATCCTGTGATGTTTCCCAAACTAATAGGACTGACACTCTAAAGAGGACACATGTGACAACTTCAGTTCTAACTTCTGCAAACTCTTTAGAGAAGGGTGACCATATCTATAGTGCCACAGTAAGGGAGAACCACTTAAAAGGATAGCAAGAGCCAGAGCAGTAGAAACTTTATGAGGCAGACTTGCACCATGAAAGAGGTAAAGATCACCTTTCCTAGGCCCCCATCACGTTCGACCAAAGGTTTTACCCACTCAATAGTAAAATCCTACAAATAAAGTAAAAATGGCTCCCATAGAAAGTACATAATGGAAATGTACAACCACATAATAAGTATCATGTAGAGAAATGTCGAGACCTAAATTTTCTAGAACTATTCCAATGACCACTCCTATGGTGAACAAAAAGATGAATCCTATTGCAAATAACATGGGTGTTTTGTATTGTATCAAACCTCCCCACATGTTAGCGATCCAACTAAAGATTTTGGTTCCAATGGGGACAACAATGTCTAAGCCTATAGTAAACATATGATGACTTGATGAGCCCAAACTAGAAATCCAAGAACACCTATTCTAATCATGGCATAAACCATGCCTAGATACCCAAACACCGGTTTTCCTAAAAAGGTCGATGAAATATGACTAATAATATCAAATCTAGGAGAAATAAGAATATAAACCTCTAGATGAATGAAGAACCAAAAGAGATGCTAATATAATATGGGGTCTCCCCCTTCAGTAGGATAAAAAAGGTGGTATTAATGTTGCAATCGGTTAATAACATTGTAATTTCCCCTGGCTTGAAAGAGCTACAAAAAAGGGTAGATAACATCTTCATACTCTTGAGATCCTGTAATATAAAATAAGAAGGACTGAACATCACTGTACATTTCAAAATATCAATTAATTTTGCAATAGAGAGAAGAATGAATACAAATTCAGGTACATAATGTACGTATCTAAGATCAATATTAGGAGTAAGAGAAACAAATCCACTGGCTAATACTTTCTGCACTGATCCATCAGCTAACATCATAGACTGATGTGGGATATATGAGTCAATAGAGTGAAGCAATTTCATCATACTAGTCATATGCTATGAAGATCCAGGATCAACCACCCAAGAAGGAGAAGAATTGTAAGCCAAGAAAGAAGAAATTGGATTACCAATGGTAGAATCCAAGTGAGCTAAAGAAAATGCTCCCATGGTCATATTCTTCAAGGCCAAAATAAATCTAGCATACTCTTCCTTAGTGAGAGTGATACCGAGGGCTCTAGAAGTAGAAGCAAAATAAGATGGAGTAGCAATAGACTCAGACAACTATTTACCTCCAGTAAAATGGACTGTCCCAACAGGTGGGGCAGTAGGTCTTCCATGTTTCTTGCAACACTTCTCAACAATATGTCCTAGATGATTACATAAGGTACACTTGGGCCTGGTGGACCCTCCTCATCCAACACATGTACGTCATCCTCTAACTGAAACATCAATGGATGCCTAAGATTCACCAAAGGAAGGAGCCACAGTAGATTGCATACGTTCAAAGTTGGATTGCAGAATCCTAAAGTATGCCTACTCCAAGGTAGGAAGTTTATCGGAAGCTAGAATAACACTCCATCCATAATTGAAAGAAGGGTTCCTCCTAGATAAGATCTTGGATGTAACCATGTCATATCTATATTTGATCTTGTCTTGAATAGTCACAGGGTGATAAAAACTTAGCTCTTGGGCAATTGACTAAATTGTCCCAGAGTATTCCTCCAACGATGTGTCTCCCTGTCGCTCTACAAAAAGATGATCATATATCATAAACTGATGTAGGACATTCTTAACAACATCCTAGATTTCCTTTGTAGTGGAGTATAACATGAATGTAGCAGCAATCCCAAGCTCCACATTCCTCGGCATCCATGTATTCACCTGGCTATAATTATGCCTCCACTCTGCATATCCCTTGTCAGTGGCCGCTGGAGAATCAAAATCAATGTGCTTCACCTTGTCTTTGAACTCTAGCATGGTATGGACAACATTCATCCACAACAGAAAATTCTTCCCTTTCAACTTGATGGAGGAAATTGGTGACACCTTGTTGTAGACAACATAAGTTTTATTGTCCTCCATAAATCAGTTGTGATATAGGGTTCTTCAAGTTGTGATGATACAATGGTGATGGAGAGATAAAAGTCCCATTGAAGAAAAATGTGATGGAGAGATACACATCATGAAGAGGAGTTATAGAGAGATGCCCATCACTTCAAAAAAGACGAGATGCATTTTTGATGCATCCACAGCCTCCAAGCTAATATTTTCTAATCACACATGTAGGAAATGTGATTAGGAAACCTCTACGTAGGCGTTGACCACTCAATTTGGAGTTTTAGAACTTTGTAAAGATCTGAAGATGCCCACACCTCTTGGCTTAATAACATGCCATGATTGTCCCCCTATGACAGTTGTCCCATTGGCCTCTAGCATTGGCAGGGACCTACCCAAAGGCGGCTGTGCTGGGCCTGCTCGATGATGGCTGGTGCTGCTTACCCTGGTGAGTGCCTATCCTTGGGTGCAGCGGCTTGCCCCATGCGACTGCTACCCTGGAGACAACTAGTGGTGGTGGTCTGATTGGCCATGGTTGTCGATGGCTCCGCTACTGGTTAGGACTGACTTCTACACGTCCATCAGATCAGACTGCTTTGATACCATGTACTAAAACTGAAAATTAGGGTGCTACATTGTGCAATGTGTGAGAGGAGCAATGTGCTACTTCTCCTTTTATTAATAAGACAATTAGGTAAATGACATAAGAGTCTAGCAGTAGTGATAGATAACATCATGAAATACTTGGAATATAAAACAACTATATGAACAAGTTAGAATAGAAATTCAAACCCTCATTTTGACTAGGGAGTGATGACTATGAAAATGTGGTTTGTACTATAAGGTTTAATGGACCTTCCTTAGGCATTGGAGAGTTGTACCCATTGCTTACTATATGGTAATGTGAACTCTAGGGTTTCTATCTTAGCCCTAGTGGAGATATTCTAGGTGGAGGCATGACCTATGTAGATAATAAACAAACCTATTGAACTCAATAAAAAGATTTATATAGAACTCTAATAATACCTTTAGAGTGGTTTAGCATGACTTGTTAGGTTATTCCTTTTAAAGGGTGTACAATAGTTAGTTGGTAGTGTGTGGATGATTAGATTTAAAGCATGAAATCTTCCTTAAGGGGTGGACTATTGTAACATACAAAACCTAACCTTATAAACCCAACAATCCTAACTCTTTAAATTGAGAACCAACGTGTTAGTTCATAATAAACCCCCAACAAGATATAATCATGTATTCATCCTTAATAACATAACAATGAAGATAGATTTTGGTAGTGCTTAGGTGTTTGATATTGTATATAAAATAAGAATGAGACATTTGTAAATTCTAGCCACCATGATGTAAAGATTTAGCCCTCCTAGTTGATAAATAAATGAATACATTATAAAATGTAATTTGGTATCTCATATAGAAATATATGACTTGTTATATAACCATAATAAACAACATATGTAAATAAATTAATGCATCTCATAACCTGCGCCTCAATTAATTTGTTTGTTCAATTAGTAAGTCTAAAATGAGATCAATCATTTCCAAATCAGTAACAGTGTTATAAAATGTATAATTTACATAGACGAAATAGTAAACACTAATAGATGATAAGTTTGTGTATAATATAATCTTACTAGAATTAAATATATTTGAAAGGATTTGGGTGAAATAATGGCAACAATAAAAGATTATAACTAAGAGGAACCTTTTTATGAAAATGTTATCCTAAAAAGCATTAAACTCTAAATATAATGGTGGATGATATATTGGATGGAGATATGGAAAGAACATTTGAAATCCAACATATTACTAACTTAAAATATAATATCAAAAGTAAGGGTTAATGAAATATACACATAACTATTGTTAGAGAGTTTGATTAATTAGTTAATTAAGTCGTTCAATCAATTTGTAATATGGAAAATTATGTCATGGCCCATTAGGACTTGTCTTAAGTCTACAGACTTACCCCTTATGCTATTTATAGGAGAGGGGCCTGCCATTCTATCAATAAGAAAAATCACACACAAGAGAAGTTTCCCATCATATCATTTTCCACATGGTATCAGAGAAGGCTTTCATGTGCCACCGACCAACCTATATATATATATAGAGAGAACAAAGGAGAGAATACTCCCCTTGCGGGTGGCCACCACCCCTAGGCGTTGCGTTTCTTCCCGTAGGGATTTCATACTCCTACTTCTTATATGAGCTATCTCCATGGAACATCTCCATCAACAACAAAAAGGTTCATCTTGAAGTTGTTTCTATTAAATCTACATGGGCCATCATGCTTCCACCATTGTTTGTTGCTTTTGGAGCCGACACTGATACCCTATTCATTACCATCATATAAATCATATTTAATCTATACATCCATCATCTACACTGCATTTACCATCCATGCCACCGCTATTGAGATCTAATCCCAAATCTTGGATATATATCTCCTTTTCTGGTGATACTGGGGACATATCAACCCAATACTTCTTATGGTGGAGATCTGGAAGGGATGTTTGTACCCCTTTGCCCCTATCTCAGGGTTTTCTGGTACTATTTTGTCACTAAGACAACACATCATTATTGATATGACATGTAGGTAGAGTTCTACTTTGTTCATGACTTAGTTCACTGAATCTCCTCGGTAACATGACATGTCACCTGTGACCTGCCCCATTTCTTCCCAGAGATTCATCAACTGACACAGATTATCACCCAACAACATGATGTGTCACCTACTTTCTACTAGCAATGACCTGCTACATGTCAGGGTGTGTCTCTCCAATGACATGACATGTCACATGCTACTGCTTCTACATCTTGACATGCTACATCATCTAAAACTATTTATTACATGGTGGATGCTTCTATATAGAATGAGCCCCTATCTTTGTCCTTATCATCAACACTTATCTTCCTTCTCCATTAGTTTTATATTTTTTTGTTCTTTAATCCCCTACCCTTCCCATCCCTACATACATATTTCATACCTCCTCAATGCTTATATTATCCCCCATATACATATTGTGCCTACTAACTAATCATATCCTTAATTGAATATGATTTATACTCTAATCCATACTATCGTGGGGGGGGGCTTCACCCCCACACCCAAATATCCTGTTTTTGGATTGTGCTAAGATCCACATATTTTTCTACCTAGATCTATGTAACTGGGCCATGTTCTAGATAGACTCGAGCTGCCAGTTACCACCTCCACATACTTGCATACATAACCCTTACCTCTACCATTATTTTTGACTTTCCACCCCAACCACTCTCTTCACTCTTTTTATGGTTGGGGTGAGGGTGTGAATAGAGGATTCTAAGTAGAGGAAAGATATGAGATGGAGGAGATTGTAAGAGGATTTTAGTTCTACTTCTCTATAGATCTTCATGTTTTTTTACTACTACGTGGTGTTGCTTTTGCTTCTATAAGGATTCTTCTGATGTTATGTGGATTCTTCATGTTATTTTTGATTCTACTATGTGGTGTTGCTTTTGGTGCTATGTGGATCTTTATGATGCTATTATTGATTTATTTTCCTTATAAAGTGCTTGAAGAACTTATTCATTATCATCTCGACTACTATTATGGAGTTACTACTTCACTTATTATATGTTGATTGATTTCCTACATGGAGATGTCATTCTTGCTACTTGTTCTATGATTAACATATTTTGTTTTTTGCTTTGTGATTTTGCACTATATGCCATCTATGCTTTGTTTGCATTTTGGCTCTCTACTTGTCTGTGACCTTGAACGTCAACCACTTCTACTACTATGACCCGACATTCTCTTGATTGTGATGTCTATTTCTGTGATGGGAACTTTATGATGAGAGAAGACAATGACGTTTTCTATTGATGATTTTACATATACATGATGGAGTTTCATCTACATTGGATGTTGGAGTTCTTTATCTACTTGCTACTTTGTGTACTAGTCTTCTATCTGGCTAAGTTCTCTACTTTTTGTTGCTATGTGCCAATAGTTTCTGGCTAGTTTGTTCTTTATGCATGTTGACTTTTTTCTTGTCCATGCTTTGTATGAACGTTGACTAGCACTTATTGTGTTGTAGCACTCTCTGGTCTATTTTCCGATTATGATCGACTGAGATGAAGACCTTGATGCCTACCTGTTGCTATTTATTATGCTCCAGATGCCACTTCACACTAATAAATATGCTCATTTTAAGTACCTGAATACCCACTTTGAGATTATCTACTTAAGGAAGAGTATATGAGTGATTTATTATTATAATTGAGGGGGAGAAAAATTCTTGTATGGTCCTTGTTTATCCTTTGTTATGTTTCTTTAGCTTTTCTATCTCTCTATTTGCAAAGTTGACTTGGTATTCTCCTAAGATCTAGCTTGAGGGGAGCTATTAGAGAGTCTTTTTAATTAGTTAATTAGGTCATTGGGTTTATTTGTAATATGGTCCAATTGTGTATTGTCGCATTAGGGTTTGTCTTGAGTCTGTATGCTTCCCCTTATCCTATTTATAGGAGAACTGGGCTGCCCTTCTATCAGTAAGAAAAAAATACACACAGGGGAACTCTCCATCATATCATCTTTCCACAACTATTTTGGTCATCATGTCTACTTTTAGTTTAACTAGATATTTTTTAATAACATAATTTTCTCATAGAATATAATATATTGATGGTAAACCCAACATTAATTAGATTGATTTTATGTCACTAGTTTCCTATAATTCTGCACTTATTGTCTCATTTTTTCCCATTTTGTTTGTCTGACCTTTCCTAGCCAATCTTGTTCTGATCCAAGGGTAGAAAATTTATATCCGACCTTGGATTAGGTCTCTGCTATGAGAGTGTCTTGGTAGATTTGTTTGTTATATACCTAAAGATCCATTGTGTGATGATTGTAATGCAACTCCACTTATTATATTTACTTCATTAAGATAATAAATAAATGTAATAATGTCCTAAGAATGTTTTGACTCAATGATGTGGTTTAGGTTGAGGACTTGGACATAAGATCATATGTATACTTAAGAGTATTCATTCTTGTTATATCCCAAATTAGTTATTATTGTGGATATTATTGGACAACAATAATCCATAAACTAGTGTGTATTTTGACTGATGATTATGTCTCATTAGTCATGATATTGAGTATAAACTTAGATACACATGTACTTACTAGAGAACAAGTTGCATTGGACAAAACCCACTTTGAGAATTTGTAAATGGAGTCTATTTCATTGCAAGTCAAAGTCATATTTCAACGTGACTGTGATCCTTAGACCTTAAGTCTCTACAACAATCACATATTTTTCTATGAACATTAACATTGGCCAATTACTGTGAATAAGGGTTTCTATACATGTAGTGATTGGGTTCTCCATGACACTTGTTGAATATTGCAAGTGAACTATATGTAGTTTGTCCCTCCATTTGTGTGATATCCTGGCTACTTGATAAGTGAGATAGTGAAATATATGGTCATGCTCATGTGAGTCAATATATGATATTGAACTTACAAAATCTCACATGCTCTCTAATTTAAGGAACATAGATTTGATGTTATGAATATTACAACTTCATGCCTCATTTGATCTAGATATCTATGACAAAGTGATTATACAGTCATTGTAACATTGGTTGCTTTACAAGTTCAATTTGCTCTTAAGTTATTCTAATTACTTGGGTAGCAGTGATGTGTTACTAGACACCAAAGTTTGCTTTTGAGGTTATGAACCTTACTGCCAATTTAACATGTAACCTGAAAGATAACATTCATAAGGATGTATAAGGGAATTGAAGTTTACAACCAAACATATAATGATAATGGTTTTGAATCATGTACATACTGATATCATGTCCAATTTGTTAAATGGCAAAGCCAAACAATGATTGGATGTTTTGTTTAATGAAACAGTTGATTGTCAATTGATCAAGTGAATATCACTTTTAGAATGTGACATTAGGTTGAATTGGAATCTCATTCAGTTGATTGGATCAAATCAAGTAGAAGTGAAAAAGTGACCTTGTTCAATTTGGGATCAAACTGACCAATTAAATCAGACCAGGATTGGTAAGTCGGTCTACTGGGCATGTTAACCGGTCAACTAAATAACTAAACCTATGGAAACCCACCACACAAAATGAGATTACTGAAACTCAAGACATTTATCGAACACTAGTTAATCATATTACCACAAAGGTACATAATATAAATCAAATAAAATTTCCAAACATTTTAAAAGGAATATTTACACAAGGGTGTAACTTCACATGTATGTCTATACCAAGTAACTTTACATGAGTTCAGAGGCCTCAACCACACTTGCATACAAAACGTATATTGTCCACATAATTACAACATTTACACTATTCAATTCTTACAACCAAAAACTTGAGTCGATATACACCATGTACAAATCTCCCTACCCTGATCTGAGAGTACAAGGATGACTCTAGGACTCTACACAGACCACATCAAACTTAATATATGAATCACATATAATGTTGCAAGAAAAACCAAGCAATGGTTATCATCCAATGTGATTTTTCAAAGAACCCAAATAGGTATACTGCACCGTTGAATCTCATATTTAATAAGTCCTTGACAGTTTCATGAGTACCACTAAAACTACTAGCTGACCACTACAAAGTTGCAATAAACATTGTATAAGATCTAGGATGACCAAAATCCTAAAGATAACTTCCTTTAGGTCAGTATGAGTAATAGCCATAGTGGCACATCGACCCAATTACTAACACAGCTTGATCCATATTGGGTACACATGCCAAGACACCATAAACTAGTGTATAAACCCCAAGTCTGAGTTATGACGACAACCACTCTCTATTACATCATCTGAGACACAACCTCAACCACTCTCTAAAACCTTAGAATCAAGATAACTGAGATATATCCTCCCTGCCCCCACATATACTCAACAATATATTGCTCCAAGCTCCTGTTAGGTTACCTATTTCACTAACTAACAAGCTTTCCCATTGAGATAGTTCTACGGTATCAGGGCACTACATGATTAGGTTACATTTGGTTAATTAGGCCAATTAAGTATTTTTAATAGCATCAGTCAAGTTACACACAAGAACCTAAATGATTCTTACAAAATAAATTATAGATTGCAAAAGATATAAAACATATGAATGAATTCTATGTGACGTGGTATTTTGAACACACTAACAAACTCAATCGGGGTTGAAATCCCTGAGTTTTTACCTAAACCAAAGTGCAATAATACCACCCGCAAGAAGACAAGTCTTATCGTAGTATAGTTAAGGATCGAACCCAAAGGACAACATTTTTAAGAATCCTAGTCGGTCTATCTAGCTCAAGTAAAACTAATATTTAAAATGATTGGTTGATTTGCGGTTAATTAAACTAATTGCAGGAAAGTAAAAGCTGAATTAAAGTTGGATTTAGACCAATGATATGGATTTGCTGGGATGGTATTGGGTTTCACCACCACTACACATGTAAACACATTCAATTGTGAACAATCCAGACAAGATATAACAATCCAAATGGAGCTGCTACAAAACCCCCCATACGGGCGTTAGGTTTGCATAAGCATCACCTTAGGCATCAGATGTCTCATCACCATCCGGATCACTTACTTACGGCTCTGAAGATACATAAATCCAACGAAGGTTGTGGGCCCCCTATACAGGTGTTAGGCACACAGAAGCGTCACCGAAGGCTAGATGGCTCGTCCCCTCGTGGATCATACACTTACTACCTTGAAGAAATCCCATTCTATTTCTAGTTTGGGAGTCAACCGTATTAACTGATAAGCAAGCATGCGATTAATATACGAACAAACATCGATGATTAACAAGAAGATACAAAATCCAACTAAGGCTGTGGACCCCCTATACAAGCATTAGGTACACAGAAGCGTCACTGAAGGCTAGATGACTCGTCCCCTCACGGATCATACACTTGCTACCTCAAGGAATCCCATTCTATTTCTAGTTTGGGAGTCAACTTGTTAAACGACATTCAATCCTACATATAGAAGTCCTCGCAACATAGGAAGAACCAAGATGAAAGCAAGCAATTAATCAAACTATGAACATAACGATTAACAACGAAATGAAGAGTTATATACATTTCCATGGAAAGTTTAACAATATAACATGTTTGCATGGGAAGCGGGGCTAGTCCCCGCACCCCAGCGAAAAGGTACTACTTGCTCATGATGCGAGAAACAAGAAGAATAAGAAAGAGTGAGAAATCCACCATGAACTCGGTGCAGAAGGTAGTCGCAGCTCGGTGAAGTAGATACGGCCTCCTACGTCGAGTCAGAGCAGATCTGGATGCAAATGGGAGTTGCTAAGACAGACCAGACAATCTCCCTTGCTCTATCTTTCTTCTCTCCTCAGCCTCCTTGGTTGCAACACGGGCAGTAGGTGAAATGAAACTGGTGCGGACTGGACTGGTTTCGGATCAGACTTGTATACAGGCAGCCTAACGGCATCCCGAAACCGATGTCCAAGTGAGGACCCTTGGGGTCCTATTTATAGGAACAGGACAGACCCTTAAATGGTCTTGGATCTTGAGATATTTTCTTTCTCAAACGGTTTAATGTTGTTATGGGCAAACGGTCTGGACAAAAAAAATCTTCTCCAAACGGTCTTCGTTGCTTTGACTTTTTTCATGCGGTTTGCTCTATTTGGCCCCCAAACGGTCTGTAGACCGTTTGCTATCAAAGCTGGGTAAATGATCCTGGATAGAGGCAAATGGGTTGTAAACTGTTTGCCAGCAAATGGTTGTCACTTCGGTCAACAAACAATCTTGACTCTCACAGTTTGAGAGAACGCATGAGACTAAATGGTCTCACAGACCGTTTGCTCTCCTCCAAACGGTCTTGAAAAAGGGGCAAACAATCTTCAACAGTAGCAAACGGTCTATGTATCCATCATGCCCAAATGGTCTTCAGTCAGCAGCCATTCGGTCTCGATGCTTGCTAATCTAAACAGTTTCCAAGCTGCGGCCAAACGATCTGGGATCAAAATCGAGCAATCGGTCCTGCTTCGGTCAATGCTCCGCAAACGAGCAGCAGACAGTCAGCTTGGTAAATCAAACTAGTAGCCCTCCAATCTATCAAATGATCTTCATCCTACTTCCATAGATGTGACGGCCTCGGGGCGACCCCATTTGGTCTGTGAACCACCTCCAATCGACCTTGCTCAGGAGCTGCAAATGTGTGCTGGTCGGAGGTTGAAGACGACGCACCACGACTGTGGTTAGGCACCACGGTCTTGGTAAAGCAGCTGTCCCACGGCCGTGCCGCCTTGCGCGGGCGTGGTGGGTGAGAAATTGGGCTTTGATGGCATTGTGCCACGGCCGTGGCGTGACACCACAGTCGCGGCGAGGTAGCTGGCACACAGCCGTGCTACCTCACACGGGCGTGGCAAGTTAGAGCTCAGGCATTGGGGATGATCCACCACAGTCGTGGCCCCACCACACGGTCGTGGTGATGACAGTAGACCACGACCGTTTTGGACCACCATAGCCGTGGTTAGGACTCTGCTATGAGGTCTTGAATCCATGCACTGCTCGACCCCTTACGGCTGGATTATGCTTCCAATCGATCTCTGCTGGTCATATGGTCATGAGATAGCATGAGCTCAAACAGTCTTGAGATTGCATGGGCTCAAACGGTCTTGAGACCGCATGGGCTCAAACAGTCTTGAGACCGCATGGGTGGAATTGGTTGGTTATATTTCTTGATCAGAGCTAGAGATGAAGGTGGACCTTGACTACTTGTTCAGCTTTGTCAAAACCTGCATTAAATGAACAATATTTAGTTAAAACCTTGATAATCGAATCAACTAAGTAGTTTTGCACATTATGATTCATATTGAGTGAAATAGTATGTATAGAGTTGAATTGGTCCCGAAGTGATAATTGAATTTCATGATGAATATACATTCATCAAAATACCCCAAACTTAAACGTTGCTCGTCCTTGAGTAACACAAAATCTGAAATGGTCGCCAAATGAATACTTTCAATTCATGTGATGGCTTCATCTTCATATCATGAATGTTTTCCTTCTGCTCAATATGACTCAGTATCATAACCTCCTGATACCACTAAACACATCTTACCATATCTTCGTTCCTGAGTTCATTTTCCAAAATCACTTCCTCCTCACTGTTTCCAACAATCAAGCATGTCAAAGAGTTTTGTAAGAATTCAGAGACACCCGCAAAATGACAAGTGTGCATTTGATCTGACATTGGTGTTTTTTAGGATAGGGTAGGCAATCATTGTGCCATTAGGTAGAAAAGGGAGTGAAAGGTGGTATGGAAAGAAGAAGTAAATCTCTCCTCTATTCGACTCGAATTTTTTATTTTATGATGTGCAATTTCATTTATTTCATTTTTTTGTGCAAATCTCTCCTCGATTCGACTTGAGATTGCATTTCTTTTTGTGTGCACTTTGGCATCTTTTTGCAAATATCTTCTCTATTCGACTCGAGATTGTATTTTTGGTGCTACACCCCTATTTATTTGTGAGGGTATGGAAGAAGCGGATATAGAGGGAAGTGGCGTGCCACCCCGAACTTAGGGTTTGGCACTATTTTGGCTATTTTTGTTTCTTTTTGATGGATGGAGGGATACGAAGATGGTAGAAGAAGTGTAGAAGAGAGTTCAGATCAAAATGCAACTTGATTTACAATTCAACACACCAGGTTGTTCTCTTTATCATACTCTGCTCAAATAATGACTTGATGAGGATCCCGTGGAGATTCCATGTTATTGTTCCACTATTCAGTTAGGAAGCACGACGTGTTTGATCCCAATGAGTTTGGCAGACGCTTGTCATTTTTTCATAAGTGTCATGATGTTAGGAATCATAAGCTTCACAAGATGATTTCAATCAAAAGGCTTGTTTCAAAAAGTGGTCCTTTTGAGGATTTACTTCGATTAAGGAGGATATAATGCTTGAAAATGCATGGAAATTTTGTTAGTGACTTTTAATAAAACTAGGAAGTGTCAAAAATTCATCAAGTATCTGTTCAATTTCTTTGAAAAACATTAAAGAATTTTGAAAAGTTTGAAAATTTTGAATTTTTTTATCAAGAATGTGATAGTGAAAACTTAAGTATGAAAAGGATGGGTGTAGGTGGAAAGTGAGGTACGTACCACCCACCCTCCACCACAAACTTAGAGATTTGCTCGTCCCGAGCAAACACTAAATCCAAGATGGAGGGGAAAATTCATGCCAGAATGACCACCAGGTGTGATTGTATTCCGATCAACGTGCATCCTTTTATCTAAAAATCTCAAAGGTAAAGAGCAATTAGATCTTAAAATAACATCTTGCGATGTGAATTTTATTTAATGAAGAATTAACTAGAATGTAAAAACAAAATTGAAAACATATTCTAATTTGAAAAGAAAAGTAAAACAAATTTATTGATCGGGTTGCCTCCCAAAAAGCGTCATTGTTTTATGTCGATGGCTCGACTGAATTTTTCAGCTTCATGGTGGATCCTTAGGATTGATGAGTTCCAGCATTGTTTCAGTGCCTATGTCAATCGAGGTGAAATATCTCTTTAAGCGGTGACCATTTGCCATAAATTCTCTTGACTTTTCACTCCATAAAGAGAAAGCACCATGTGGGGAAATGCTCTTGACAATGTAAGGTCCAGACCAGTGAGAACTAAGTTTTTCTGGAAATAACTTCAACCTTGAGTTGAATAGCAGAACTTGGTCTCCTACTTGTATGTCTTTTCTTTTCAGATGTACATCGTGCCAAAGTTTTGTGCGCTCTTTGAAGATTCGTGCATTCTCATAAGCTGTCATCCTGAGTTCATCCAGCTCTTCGAGTTGCAGAATCCTGGCTTGGCCAACTTCTTTCATATCAAAGTTCAGTTGTTTAATTGCCCACCATGCCTTGTGTTCCAGTTCGACTAGCATGTGACAAGCCTTTCCATATATTAATCGAAAAGGTGTAGTCCCAAGGGGATTTTTATAAGCAGTTCGATAGGCCCATAAGGCATCATTGATTTTCGTTACCCAATCCTTGTGATTGCGTCCTACAAATTTTTCCAGAATAGCCATTAGCTGACGGTTAGAGACCTCTACCTGTCCACTTATTTGTGGTTTGTAAGGCGAGGCTACCTTATGTGTTACACCGTATTTTCTCAGTAAAGCTTCAAACCTTCTTTCAAGGAAGTGGGAACCTCCGTTAGATATCACGGTTCGTGACACTCCAAAATGGGGGAAAATAATATCTTTGAATAATTTGATGATGAGTTTGGAATCACTAGTGACGGTTGGTATAGCTTCAACCCATTTTGAGACGTAGTCTACTGCCCCTAGGATGTATGAAAATCCATGAGAAGATGGGAATGGACCCATGTAGTCCACCCCCCAAATATCGAATATCTCTACTTCTTGCCATAGATTCAGCAGCATCTCATCTCTCTTTGTTATATTACCTGTTCTTTGACATTTGTCGCATGATAGGACAAAATCATAGGAATCTTTGGATATGGTTGGCCAGAAGAATCCACATTGCAAAACCTTTAAAGCAGTCTTTTTAGAGCTCATATGTCCTCCCACTGGTCCTGAGTGACATTGTTCCAAAATAAGCTGAGCTTCTTCTTCGACGATACATAGTCTATACAGACCATTAACACATAGTTTGAAAAGATATGGCTCATCCCAGTGATATTGCTTTACATCATGCATTAACTTCTTCAGTGCATTCCCGGTGCATTGAGGATGGATAACCCCAGTAGCAAGGTAGTTCACGAAATCTTAGTATCACAGTATAACTTCTGAGACCTTCAGTAGTTGATCATCCGAAAGAGAATCGTTGATCAGAATCTTCTCAGTATCCAGAGTGTGGATGCGAATGAGGTGGTCTGCTACAACATTCTCTGTACCCTTTTTATCTCTTATCTCTAAATCAAATTCTTATAACATGAGGATCCATCTAATCAACCTAGGTTTTGCATCTTTCTTTGCCAGAAGGTAACGAATGGCAGTGTGGTCAGTGTAGACAATAACTTTCGAACCAATTAGGTAGGATCTGAATTTGTCAAAGGCATACATGACTGCTAGAAGTTCTTTCTCGGTAGTTGCATAATTCCTCTGGGATTCATCGAGAGTTTTTGATGCATAATAGATCACATAGTGTTTCTTCTCTATATATTGCCCTAAAATAGCGCCCACAACATAATCACTGGCATCACACATAATTTCAAAAGGATGGTCCCAGTCGGGAGCTCTAATGATGGCGGTGGTTGTAAGGGCCTGCTTCAGTGTGTTGAAGCTCTTGACACATTCTTCATTGAAATTGAAATCAGTATCCTTTAGTAATAGGTTCGTCATTGGCTTCGTTATCTTGGAAAAATCCTTTATGAATCTTCTATAAAATCCGGCATGACCAAGGAAAGCACGAACTTCTTTTACATTTGTGGGAATAGCCAGTTTAGAAATCACTTCAATCTTGGCTTTATCTACTTAATTCCTCTATTGCTGACCCTATGGCCTAGGACAATGCCTTCCCTTACCATAAAATGGCATTTTCCCCAATTAAGTACAAGATGTGCTTCTTCACAACGTTTGAGGACCAGGGAGAGGTGCTTTAGACATGAATCGAATGAATCTCCGTAAATAGAAAAATCATCCATGAAAACCTCCATAATTGTTTCAGCAAGACCAGCGAATATGGCGGCCATGCAACGTTGGAAAGTTGCGGGCGCATTACAGAGACCAAACTGCATTCTTTTAAACGCATATGTTCTGAATGGGAAGGTAAAGGTTGTTTTCTCTTGGTCATCTGGATGTATAGGTATTTGATAGAATCCAGAGTAACCATCAAGACAACAAAAATATTCTTGATGAGCCAACCTTTCTAGGACTTGATCAAGGAAGGGCATTGGAAAATGATCTTTTCGAGTTGCCTTGTTCAATTTTCTATAATCTATGCACATCCTCCACCCTGTGACTGTTCAAGTAGGGATGAGTTCATTGTTTTCATTCCATATAATAGTTGTTCCACCTTTCTTCTAGACAACATGCACTGGGCTCACCCATGGCGAATCAGATATCAATTAGATTATTCCAGCTGTGAGCAATTTAATGACCTCGCTACAAACCACTTCCTTCATATTTGGGTTCAATTTCCGTTGATGCTCAATAGTAGGTTTGTGATCTTCCATCATAGGGATCTTGTGCATACACAACGCTTGACTGACCCCAGTGAGGTCACTCATTTTATAACCGATGGCTTTCTTTCTTTCCCTCAATTCCTTCAGAAGTTTCTCTTCTTGTTCAGTTGTTAGATAAGAATTTATAATAACTGGACAAACCTTGAGATCATCTAAAAACACGTACTTCAGTCCTTCAAATAGAGGCTTCATTTCGGGAGCCTCTGGTTTTTTGCTTGTTTCTTCTGTAGTTTCCATAGCCTTGAGTTCTTCACTATTGGCTCCAACATCTTCTTTAGCAGAGTCGAGGGATTCGATGCAATCCTTTACTCATTCGTCAATTGGTTCATCCATTGATGGGTTTGTTAGAGAAATTTCTAAGGGATCGTTTGATTCATGATGCTCTTGAGTCAGAAGTGACATTTGTTTAATGCAGTCAATCAGATAGACCTCTTCCTGCATACTTGGTCTTCTCATACTTTCAAAAACTTTAAATTCGAGAGTTTCTTTTCCTAATCTGAGCAGTAAGGTACCAGCTTCAACATCAATCAAGGCTCTTACAGTGGCAAGGAACAGACAACAAAAAATGAGAGGATATATGGCATCTTCTTTTATATCCATAATGACAAAGTCGCATGGAACATATGTGTCCTTGCCTACCTTGACTGGGACATCTTTGAGGATTCCTAACAGACATTTTATCGCATTCACTAGTACATAACTGACCTTTAGTGTCGGTTATTTAAGGCCTTTAGTGTCAGTTTCTAAGCGACACCTATGTGGGCGACGCTAAAAGCCCAACCGTTACGCGTCGGTTCAAAAACTGACGCCAAAACCCTTCGCGCGCCACTGAAAACACACCAGCAGGGGACTATAGGCGTCGATTATTAGATAAGAAACTGATGCCATATACCTTCGCGCCACAGAAAGGGTGCCATATAGGGCACTATCGGCGTCGTATATTAGATAAGAAATCGACGTCATATCACTCCCAGCACGGCTGTGGTGTTAAGGAAATAGACGTCGATTACGAGTAGAAACCGACATTGTAACTATGTGGCGTCAGTTTTATACAAATAACTGACGCCTATTGTTTTTTTTTCTATCAGTCTGCAGACCTGCTGTGGTTGGTCGCAGGATGAGAAACCTGCAGTTTGGTTATGAACTGCAGGTTTTACGACATCCATTGATATCAGCCAACAATAGGCCACAAAACTGCAAAATTAACAACAAACATATTCACACATTTAGCAACCTGCAGTTCCATTTGATTTTCACACATTTATAAACATTCATGTAGCTAGCAATCTGAAGTTCCATTCATTTTCACATTCACACATGTAAAAACATTCATATAGAAACCAACCGTTTCATTCATTTTCACTCAAACACATGTAGAAACATCCAGACATGTAGAAACATTCACACCTATATTATAATTCAGAAATTCATTTACAAAATATAATTCTTTAGTCATTATTTGCTATCGACATCCCAATTATATGTTAAAACCCCCACTACTTGTATGGTTGTTTCCCATTCTTCTCTTACTTCATTTAATTCTCCCGTCGTAGAGGGAGCATGTATATCTGGTAAGGCATTTCCTGTAGTGTGGTCCGTTTTAAACACATGTAAAGAGAATGATGTATATATATAATTAATGAGCTATAAATAAGATTGATATATTTCATATTATCTAATGAGACTATATAATACCTCAGGAATAGTATCGATGTCCACTGCGGCATATTTGATAATCATGTGCATAAATCGCATCACATAGTATGCACATGCCCATCCGTTGTCTTGTGTAGCACACTATAAATTCAAACATACAAAATATTAAAAAATACAACTAATTAAGCATTGTTCACATAAATAATATATACATATATTGTAGTCGGGAACTTACTTTCACGTTCTTCCAAATTATTGGTTGGTTCTTTTTTGTGGGGACCTTTCCTCCAGCCTTTTTGAACTCATCTAAACCCCTACATGTTAATGTAACACAATACATTGCATAATTAAATAGTAATGTAATAACATATGTTAACGGATATGAAAATGAAATATTTCTCACCGGAATAATGCCATTTTCATTATGTGTCCATATTTTGAATTCAATTTACTCCCCTTAGGATCTAGATAATAGACAGTGAACATCTCGGGGACAATAACTAGTATCTCCCAATGCATACCACTAGAGGTAAAAAAGTTAAAAATTAATAACTCAAAATCCACAATAAAAATGTAATTTTCTTAAGTCCAAATTATAATAAGCAAAGTAAACTTACTCTACATTGAATGGATCTATTATCACCGTCTTCTTATTTTGAGAAAAATTTGTAAAATCCTCACAACAGTAATGTTGAACTGATGGAGGGTCTTTAGCTACTAGACTAATCAAAGATGGAATAAAAAATCCTACATGTTCGAATGCAAAATATGCAAATATCTTGTCTAAGTAGCTGCAAAATATGTATTAATTACGCATGCATTAATAAATAAGAAACCAGATCACCAGATCCTACACAAGGTATATGGATGTATAAAGAAGATCTCACCTTATCCATAGCTCTATCACAGATGTATTTAGCCAATCATATCAAAAAAACTCCAAAATATCTTGTATAAATAGTTTGCTTTCGTATGATTGACCTGCAACATCTGAATCTATAGAAACAGTTATAGGGCAATTTATATCATGTTCGCCTAACCATATTGCCATACCCCTACAGTTAGGACCTAATGGGACAGGTAGGTCCTGTGGAACCCAACTGGGTAATGTAGAAGGTGGAAGTGGAGGCCTAGATGTTGTGGGTGTCTTTTTTCTAACCTGTATATATATATAATTTCAGATCAACTGACATCATATACACACACTAACAATTTAATGTAATGTAAATTTACCATACAGTTTCAGTAAAGAGGACATCCGCTTTTAGCCACAATATAACTCTGCCTTCTGCCTCACCAAGCGTTTCACAATATGGGTGGGCATATGGAAATGGAAGATCCATCCACTTGGAGAATATATGTACCGGGCTCACACAAATCCAACCAGCAGGTAATGGAGATCCGTGAAATATTTCCACTAGTAGGGATGGGTAAGCCGACGCCTCTGCAACGACATATTCTTTACTTTTTAGATGGCATGGCTTCAACCCCTACAAATTTTTGTTTAAAGAATGTTATATACATATATACATATCATCTTTTTTTGAAACGACTACAATTTCATATATGCATATCATCTTGAAAACATATCATCTTGAATTAAAAAAACTAGTTACTATGTCATAAAAATACTTACAGTGGATGTGCTAGGTGGTGGGTCTACATGATTACTCCCAACCTTTGCAGTAGGAGTAGAGCGGGAAGCCATAATAGGTACTGTCTACTGAGTGGCAGTCTAAGATGCCTGTCACTTTTTCAGTGCTTCTTCTAGTTTCCTATCAACTAGCTTATCTTCCTATACATGGATAAAAGAAATGTTAGCTTCTAATTATTGAATTCTCTTTTACAATAACATTATAAAGAAAGAATATGTTACCTCTTCTTGTGAAAGTCCCACTTTTGGGACATGTTTGCACTGGGATGGCCCAAAAAAAGCTTTGATGCCCACACCAGCGCCTGCAGCCCTAACACGTCCAGGATGCTCTGGGTTACCCAGAGCAACTATCAATTCATCCCTTGTGCCCTCAGGGATGAACTTGTCTTGTTTCCTCAGCTCGTGCAACTCCCGCTAATCACCAAAACAAAAATTTGTAATTAAATAAACACCACAAATAATCAATATTCGAACAATTGTTGTAAGAGTTGTATTTTACCATTTTTGCAGCCGCCTCAGTAGTTGCAGGCTTCCTTATTTCTCCCTTCTTATTTTGTCTCCCAGCTATCCAGACATCATGGTGAGGCAGAGGTGTGCTACCTATAGTAGAGGACTCCTGAGTAGCAGCAGACTGAGCAGTAGCCTCAGACTGTAGTCTTTGGCGAATGCCTGCATACCCCTTTGGACCCATTGTGTGGTCATGCACATTCAGTGCACGCCTTGATTTTTGTGCCTCACTGAGGGCCTAGTTAGTATGCACATTAATGATTTGGTTAGTAACACTAAATGTTAATCTTGAATAGGTGAATACAACATATATTAATGAGATTGGGATTGATGCCTAATACCTTGAATTCATCAATTTTTCTTGAAGAAACAAACGCGTACCATTATTCTTTGTCCAGGAAGTTCCACTGTTCAGTGACTGTCTTCTTCCTCTTGTCACCTTCTTTTATGTATTCTCGGGTGAGATTTGTCCTATAGTTCCTTAGGACTCTCCCACATCATTGCATCATGCATTTACGATGCAACTTTTCATCCAATTCAAATATACTCTGCAAAATAGAATTGCTATTAACTAGTATCCAACAAATTAGTAATCTACAAAATAGAATTGCAAATTAATAATAACTCACGCATAAATCCTTCCATATTACGTCTTTCTTCTCCTTACGAACTTTATTCCAAGAATCTATCTTACAACCGCAATGGCTACGAGTAACATACCCAAGATATGAAACAAACGAATTGCGATTCACACCAGATGCATTTCCTGCATTATCAAAATCCACAACAAGTTTGGGTCCATTGCCCTTTTGCACTATTAACTTCTTCATCATAGTAATGCCCGTTCTCTTATCAACTTTTTGGTGTTGCTGATCAAGTGCCTCAAGTGCTTTAGATGGTACATGTGCATCATCAACCTAAAATTTGACAAAATAAACACATTTACAAGATATAACTATAAATGGACATATAGATATAAATATATGATATATTTTTAAAACTTACATTGTGAGGCAGCGCATTGATGTCCTCACCCTCACGGTAATCATCAGCATGGTCATCAGGAGAATGCTCAGCCATCTGAAAATTCACATTCACATTGTAAAGTAATTCAAATTGTAAAGCTCACATTGTAAAGTTCACATTCACATTGTAAAGTAATTCACATTGTAAAGTTCACATTATAAAGTAATTCACATTGTAAAATTCACATTGTAAAGTTCACATTCAGAAAAATAAAACATATAAAAAAATATAAACATGCCTCTAATATTGCGATTTTTTATCAATTAACAATCCTTCATTGTGATCTCCGCGGACATACAAGTCATCATTAGCTTCAATATTTGCTGGTGTTGGAAACCCAACTGAGAATGGACTGGAGTCATCATACTTATCATAGTATTGTTCTTCATCTATAGGATCTTCAATGAACTGTCTTTTACCATGAAGAACAACCGACCATTTATCATTTGCAGGATCATCGATATAAAATACTTGTTTCACCTGTGATGCCAATATGAATGGTTCACCCTTCTCGCCAATCTTTTCAAAGTTCACTAAAGTGAAACCCAATTCATCCACTATAACTCCTTTGGTGTTATCAACCCAATTACATTTGAAGAGCGGAATTCTGAAATCTATGTAGTCAAACTCCCATATGTCTTCAATGACACCGTAATATGACATTTTAGCTTCACGTGGACTCTTATCCTTTGCACTTGCAAAAAACATAGTCGATGCTTGAAGGGTGACCCCACTGTTTTGGATGACACTCTTATCATCTTGGCACTTTGTGTAATATGTGAGTCCATTAATGTCATACCCTTCATAAGACATAACAGTCAATTTTGGTTTAAAGGTGAGGCATTTGATAGTTTCAGTAATATCATCTGGTGTTTGAGATAGTTGATGTAAGACTTTATCTTCAAACCACTTAATAAATGTCTTGTTATGCTCTCTAGCAAGCCACATTGTATTGAATTGAGGATATTGTCTCTTGATGAAATTGGTATGTTCCTCGATATAAACGTTCACTTCGTCCATGTTGTGTAAAATATACAAGTGACCTTGTTCCAACTGCTCACGGCTAATTATTTTCACACGTGATCCCAAAATTCCTTTGCCAAATTGCTCATCAATATTCTTGTTATTATCAGGAGTACTGTTATTACCACTGAGAAAGTCATTGCAAAAATCCATACCCTCTCTCGCCACATAACCCTCGATAATACTCCCTTCAGGACGATAACAGTTTCGAACATCACTTTTAAAAATGCTCATGTATTGTTCAAAGGGATACATCCAATGCAAGAAAACTGGTCCCAACATTTTCACTTCCCTAGTCAAGTGGACAACAAGATGTACCATGATATCAAAGAACGACGGAGGAAAATACATCTCAAGCTGACATAGGGTAATAACCACTTCTCTTTGCAATTTATCGAGAGTATCAGGGTCAATAACTTTGCTGCACAGACTGTTGTAAAAGAAACAAAGTCTGATGATTGCAAACCTTACATGCTTCGGCAATATAGATCTAATTGCCACAGGCAATATTTGTTGCATTAGAGTGTGACAATCATGATATTTAAGACCTATCAACTTCAGATCTTTCATTGATACCAATATACAGATGTTGGACGAGTAACCCTGTGGCACCTTAACATTTACCAAACATTCACAAAAAGCTTTCTTCTCCTTTCTAGACAATGTGTAACAAGTGAGAGGTAAGTATGTTCTCCGATTTTCCATTTTACGAAATTCTGTTAATTCTGACCTTATTCCCATTTCACGTAGGTCCAGTCTGGATTTTATCCCATCTTTAGTCTTACCTGGTATATTCAAAAAAGTACCAATGACACTATCACATACATTTTTCTCAACGTGCATGACTTCAATACAATGCCTGACTGTCAAAGAAATCCAATAAGGAAGATCCCAAAATATTGACTTCTTCTTGAATAAAGATTTGTCACTCTGTGTGGCCATAGTACATTGTGATCTCTTACCAAATTCATTGACAAAGTCTTTTACTCTTTCATAAACAACCTCCCCTGGTATAGGTTTAGGTGCACTTCGTTCCTCATTCAATCCATTGAATGCTTTGCGCTTCCTATGATACAGATGGAATTTTGTAAGAAACCTTCGATGACCGAGATATACAGTCTTACCGCCATGTTTTAGTCTTGTTGAATCAGTGTTCTCTTCACATATAGGACACACTTTAGCTCCTTTGACACCATATCCAGACAAATTCCCATATGCTGGAAAGTCATTAATAGTGCAAAGCAACATAGCATGCAAATGAAATGTCTCTCTTCGTGAAGCATCATAGGTCATAACACCTTCACCCCAGAGTTTCTTTAAGTCATCAATCAGAGGTTCAAGATAAACATCGATGCCATTTCCAGGTTGTTTAGGGCCCGATATCAACAACGACAGCATTACGTACTTATTTTTCATACACAACCAGGGAGGAAGATTGTATATAACAAGCATGATTGGCCAAGTGTTATGTTGGCTGCTCAATGTCCCGTACGGATTCATCCCATCTGTACAAATCCCAAGTCTTAGATTCCTGACTTCTTCACCAAATTCAGGATATAATAGATCAATCTTCTTCCACTGTGGGGAATCAGACGCATGTCGTAGGATCCCATCATTATTTTTCTTAACATCTGCATGCCACCTCAAATTCTTCGCATCTATCAGATTGGCAAACAAGCGTTGAAACCGTGATATTATAGGTAGATACCACATCACCTTGGCAGGAGAACCAGTTTGGGACTCCCCCGAAGTCGTCAATTTATACCGTTACGCACCACATTTTGGACAATCTTTCAAATCCACACAGTCCTTTTGAAATAGTACACAATCATTCGGGCATGCGTGTATCTTCTTGGCATCCATTCCCATTGGGCACAACAATTTCTTTACCTGGTATGTTGAGATTGGCAGCTCATTTCCTTCAGGAAGCATTTCTTTCAACAAAGACAACAATGGCGTGAAGCTTTTGTCGCTCCATCTATTGTTAGCTTTCAGCTTATACAATCTCAACACAACGCTAAGCTTCATAAACTTAGTACAACCTGTGTATAACGATATCTCAGCATCATGCATAATGTTTCTAAAAATGGGAGGTGGATCAGTGTGCTCTACCACACAACTATCCAGCATCACATCAACGATGTCTACTAGAACTGGTTCATTCACATCTACATCATCGTAGGCAATTTCTTCTTCCACACAAGCACTGCTATCGACATCCACTAGTTTCGGGTTTGAAATCTCTCCATGCCAGTGCCATTCTATATAGCCTTGTATAATCCCGTTGCACATGACATGACTTTTGATTTTGTCACCAGTGCTGACTCTCAAGTTGTTACCGCAATGCCTACATGGATAGTAGAACCTATCTCCAGGTTGTTTCCTATGTTCCTTGGCAAATCTAATAAATTGGTCAAGACCAGAAATAAACTCTGGGGTACAGCGATTGCGAATGGACGTCCATGATCTATCCATTCTATGATCAAAGAGAAAACAAGTATATATTACAACAAGATTAGGGTCTAGGGTTAACAAATACATGTGATGTCATTCTTATATATAATAAATGTGTACCACCTATCCCATTCTTGAACACCTAATCTCACTAGTAAGTGTATAATGTGTATTGGGTTTTCAAGAAAATTTCAGCAGCATTTCCCCGCTGTTCTCCAAGTACATATGTACTTAGAGAACAAACAGGGAAATTCTGCCGAAATTTTCTTGAAAACCCAATACACATTATACACTTACATCCTAAGCAAGATCAGATGTTCAAGAACAGTCCCAAACCAGGGACTATCTAAGATTTACTCCTAATGTGTAAATCTTGGACGGGTTTCTAGGCCAACAAATACATGTGTTGTCATTCTTATACCTAAAATCCTAGTTCTTCAAGTTAGGGTCATTATTGATGTCTTTAAAAGCATGATTGGCAATTTAGGGAAAAGTTCATCATTTACATTCCAAGCATGTCACATGTGTGCATTACAGTTCATCATTAAGCAAGAAGGGTGATTAGGATTCTCAATATACTCAACAACGAAATAAGTTATCAATTTCATAGTTAGGACGGTAGAGATACCCTAAGATCCAGATCTAATGGTTCATAATGAGCTTGTGATAAAGTTACATCACTATAAAGTTACATCACTAGATCATTATATAATTTCAAAAGTAATACACAAATAAATTCAAATGATTAGATAACTAAATAAAAATAGTAGACAAAAAAATACAAATAAGTAGATGAATAAATACAAATCTATTGATAAACTAATATAAATCAGTAGATGATCAATTAATATTGCTGAATCAGTACATAAATAAATACAAACATTAGATGAATACATACAAATCAATTGAAAAATAAAGTTAAATCAGTTGATAAATAAATTTCATTAAGTAGATGATTAAATCATAACAAAATCAGTACATAAATAAACACAAATAAGTAAATAAGTTAATAAAAAAAATAAAAAAGCCCGGCAGCAGCCTAGGCATGCCTTGGCACCGCCCAAGCATCCGCCCAGAGGCCTAACTAGGCAGGGCACTTGGGCTTGGGACCCTAGGTGAACGCCTGGGCCGCTAGGTGCCGCCTAGGCGGAGGAAGGAAGGAGGAAGAAGGTAGGGTATACCTTGAGGGCAGAGGAAGAAGGCCCAGCCTGGAGAGCAGCAGCCGGAGCAGAGACCTAGCAGCAGGCAGCTGACGCCGGCAAGGAGAGCACCAAAGTAGCTAGCCACTGGCGGGGGCGGCGGCGAGGAGAGGAGCGGCGGTGAGGAGAGGAGCGACAGCGAGGAGAGGAGAGGAGCGGCGTCGAGGAGCGTCGACCAGGAGTGGTGGTGGCACGGGGGAGCAATGGGAGCGTCGACCAGGAGTGGTGGCGGCGTGGGGAGCAACGACAGCGGGGGAAACGACGACGGGGAGCACCGGCGGCAACAATCGCCAGACCTAGCAGAGGTTCGCAATGAAACAGAGACAATGGGGAAAGTTCTCTGTTTCACGGGGCTATTAAGTGTACCACAGGCGTTAGTTATTCAAACAAACCGACACATAAAATTAAAGGTGTCAGTTCTCCACAAAACCGACACCTATTCTCAATTATAGTCGTCGGTTTTAACTACAAAACAACTGACGTCTATATACATATGCAGATTAAAAAAATTGTTCTCGATTAATGACCATAGTCGTCGGTGTCTTCTGAAAACTGACGCTTAAAGGGTGTGAAAAATTCCCCGCGAACAACGCGGGAAAACTCATAAGCGTGGTCATTGTAGTAAATCCGACGACCAAAATGTGCCCAATTTCTGTCTCGCGAATAACCTTTAGTCGTCGGTTTATTATTTATCAACCGACGCTATATGTTAAATTTTGGAGGTAATTTGTTTCACTGGAAATTTTGGATTTGGCGGTTAATTTTAGGCGTCGGTTTTTTTATTAAGTAACCAACACTGAATAAAAGTGATACCCGTGTCTGGTCACCCTTCATAGATTGATGTCAGTTTATGTTATCAACTGACGCTGTATAGTTTAGGTGTCGGTGTATTTATACAATCGACGCCTGTAAAAGTGACGTTATAAGCCATTTCTGTAGTAGTGATTGTCTGCAAGCTGTATAGTCATGCCAGTAGGAAGCAATTATGCAAATCCTAATCTTTTGCATAGGCTAAGAGGCATAATAGAGATGCTTGCACCTAGATCTTCCAATCCTTTCTTGCATGATGAATCGCCAATATGACATGAGATTCAAAAGAATCCCAGGTCTTTTTGTTTCTTGGGCATCTTGCTCAATATGATATCCGATGTAGTTGTTTCCAGTTTTACTGTGTCATATTCCTTAGTTATATACTTCCTGGTTAGGAGTGACTTTAGGTACTTAGTCTAGGCTGGTATCTCAGCCAAAGCATCTAAGAAGGGTATATCAACATGAAGTTTCTTCATAGCCTCTTTAAATTTATTGAATCTAGTATTGAGCTTGGTTTGCCTTGGACGGGCTGGGAAGGGTATACGAGGCTTATATACATGAATATTAGGTTCTGGTGTTTTAGTTTCTTCATCAGTAGATTTCTCAGGACTTCCCTTATCTGTCTTATCATCTTTTGATTTAGACTCTAGTGTTGTTGAGTTTTGGACAATCACAGGTTCATCTTCTTCTGTAATAACCACAGGTGTCTGTACTGGGGGATCCGAATAGTCTTTTCCTGACCTGGTGGTGACTGCCTTCAACTATTCAGGATGCTTGGGATTGTTCCCGGGTTGGCCAGCAAAGACTCCAGCGGGTGGCTTTATGCTAGCTGCAAGTTGAGCTAGTTGAGATTCAATAGCCTTCTGCTGAGCTTGTTGGTTGGCTATCATAGTTTTCTGAGTTTGCAACATTTTTTCAATGGCTGATAGCTTGTCATCAGAAGAGACGGGTCCTGCTTGCTGTCCTTGTTGTTGATTAAGATTCTGATACTGAGAGTTGTTTTGGAAATTATTATAGTTCTTATTCTGAAGGTTCCCCTTGAAATTTCCTTGATTCCCAAAATTCTGTTGTTGATTATACTGGAATCCTGGTGGGCCTCTTGGTTGATTGTTTGAACCAAATTGATGCGAATTTCTACTCCAGTGGGGTTTCCATATTGAAAACCTGGGTGATTCCTGTTCTGATTCGGCTTGTAATAACTTTGATCAGGAATGGTGTTTATAACATTAAGATTTTCCATTTGACCATTATCTCCTTGCCCACATACGTTTCTTAGAACAACATCATAGAGAACATTGAATGATAAAGTGGAATGATTGGTACTTTTACATGCTTCACAGAATAGGGAAGAAGACTTGACTTGTTCTGATTTTTGAGTAGGTGAACACCCTCTTCCAATAGCAGCAAGAGATGATTCAATATGATCTTGCTTGGGAACTAAGAGCTTCAAGGTTTCAGCGATAGACTTGTACTCGGGAGTAGCCTCGACCATAGCTACTTTCAAAACTCCTTTACCTACAGATCTACCCCAATTGGCTTGATTTTCTGCTCCTAGGGTGACGACTCTCCATGCGCTGTCATAATTTTGACGCATGAAGTTTCCTCCAGATGAGGAATCTAGAAACCTCTTAATATCATCATCCACACCCCTATAGAAAAATTCGATGAGTTGATTCTTAGGAATTCTGTGGTGTGGACACTTGCGTAGAAGCTCTTTGTACCTATCCCATGCTTCAACGAGAGTTTCTCCAAGGACTTGAGTGAAATTTGTTATCCAGCCCCTAATTTCATTTGTGAGAGATGGAGGATAGAACTTTTCTAGAAACACATTTTGGAGTTGTTCCCAGGCGGTGATAGGTATTTCACTTTGCAATGAATTGTACTGACTTATTGCTCTATCAGCAAGAGAATACTTGAAGAGATGAATTCGAATGGCATCATCTGTGACTCCATTTTGTTTTGTCATGGCACATAGATCAATAAATCTCAGAAGATGTTCTTGGCCATCTTCTCCTTGCTTGCCATAGAAAGGGTTATTCTGAAGCAGGGTGATCCAATGTGCTCTTATCTCGAAATTAGTAGTGTTGATAGGAGGAGGTTGAACTGGATGATGAACATTTGCAGCTTTTGGGATTGATAACTCTCTAAGATCCTTTTGTAGTTCAGCTGCTTGCGCTGCTGCTTGTGCTGCTAGGATTTCCTACTGAACCGCAGCCCTGGCTTCTTGCATGAGCCTCTCTCTTTATGCATTGATGGCTTGAGCCACCCTTCGGGCTACCTCTTCTTCTTGAGCCATTCTTGCTTGATTTTCTCTGATCTGACGATGGAAAGTTCTGTCTATCTCGGGATCAAAGCTCGCTGTGAGTTTGGGGCTGTTCGAACGGTGCATACACTATGCCTTGGGTTGTACCTAGATTAGAAAAGATTTTGAAAATGAGATCCGAAAAGTAGAGTCAAATTCAAGTAGATGATCGATTATTTCAAAAGAAAAAGAAAAATATCCTAGATTAGTCTTAAAAGAACTAGATTTGACTGACTGATTCTGTTGTCCCCTGCAACGGCGCAAGAATTTGACGTGGTATTTTGAACGCACTAACAAACTCACTCGAGGTTGAAATCCCCAAGTTTTTACCTAAACCAAAGTGCAATAATACCACCAGCAAGCGGACAAGTCTTATCACAGTATAGTTAAGGATCGAACCCAAAGGACAACATTTTTAAGAATCCTAGTCGGTCTATCTAGCTCAAGTAAAACTAATATTTAAAATGATTGGTTGATTTTCGGTTAATTAAACTAATTGCAGGAAAGTAAAAGCTGAATTAAAGTTGGATTTAGACCAATGATATGGATTTGTTGGGATGGTATCGAGTTTCACCACCACTACACATGCAAACACATTCAATTGCGAACAATCCAGCCAAGATATAACAATCCAAATGGAGCTACTACAAAATCGCCCATATGGGCGTTAGGTTCGCATAAGCATCACCTTACGCATCAGATGTTTCATCACCATCCAGATCACTTAATTACGGCTCTGAAGATACAAAAATCCAACGAAGGTTGTGGGCCCCCTATATAGGCGTTAGGCACACAGATGCGTCACCAAAGGCTAGATGGCTCGTTCCCTCGCGGATCATACACTTACTACCTCGAAGAAATCCCATTCTATTTCTAGTTTGGGAGTCTATCGTATTAACCTATAAGCAAGTAGGCGGTTAATATACGAGCAAACATTGACGATTAACAAGAATATACAAAATCCAACTAAGGCTGTGAACCCCCTATACAGGCGTTAGGTACACAGAAGAGTCATCGAAGGCTAGATGGCTCGTCCCCTCACGGATCACACACTTGCAACCTCAAGATATCCCATTATATTTCTAGTTTGGGAGTCAACTTGTTAAACGACATTCAAACCTACATATAGAAGTCCTCACAACATAGGAAGAACCAAGATGAAAGCAAGCAATTAATCAAACTACGAACATAACGATTAACAACGAAATGAAGAGTTATATACATTTCCATGGAAAGTTTAACAATATAACATGGTTGCATGGGCAGCGGGGCTAGTTCCCACACCCCAGCAAAAATGTACTACTCGCTCATGATGCGAGAAACAAGAAGAATGAGAAAGAGAGAGAAATCTACCATGAACTCAGTGCAGAAGGTAGTCGCAGCTCGGTGAAGTAGATACGACCTCCTACATCGAGTCGGAGCAGATCTGGATGTGAATGGGAGTTTCCAAGATAGACCGGATAGTCTCCCGTGCTCCATCTTTCTTCTCTCTTCAACCTCCTTGGTTGCAACACGGGAAGTAGGTGAAATGAAACTGGTGCGGACTGGACTAGTTTCGGATCGGACCTATATACAGGCAGCCTATCGGTGTCCCGGAACTGATGTCCAAGTGAGGACCCTTGGGGTCCTATTTATAGGAACATGACATACCCTTAAACGGTCTTGGATCTTGAGATATTTTATTTCTCAAACGGTTTACTACTGTTATGGCCAAACACTCTGGCTAAAAAAATCTTCTCCAAACGGTCTTCGCTGGTTTGACTTTTTTCTTGTGGTTTGCTCTATTTGGCCCCCAAACGGTCTGTAGACCATTTGCTATCAAAGCTGGGCAAAGGATCCTGGATAGAGGCAAATGGTTTGTAAACCATTTTCTAGAAAACGGTCGTCGCTTCGGTCAGCAAATGATCTTGGCTCTCACGGTTTGAGAGAACGCATGAGACTAAACAGTCTCACAGACCGTTTGCTCTCCTCCAAACGGTCTTGAAAAAGGGGCAAACAGTCTTCAACACTAGAAAACGGTCTATGTACGCATCATGCCCAAATGGTCTTTAGTCAGCAGCCATTCAGTCTTGATGCTTGCTAATCTAAACAGTTTCCAAGCTGCGGCCAAATGATCTGGGATCAAAATTGAGCAATCGGTCCTGCTTCGGTCAATGCTCCGCAAATGAGCAGCAGACACTCTGCTTGGTAAGTCGATCTAGTAGCCCTCCGATCTATCAAATGATCTTCAACCTACTTCTGTAGATGCGATGGCCTCAGGGTGACCCCATTTGGTCTGCGAACCACCTCCAATCGACCTTGCTTAGGAGCTGCAAATGTGTGCTGGTCGGAGGTTGAAGACGACACACCACAGTCGTGGTTAGGCACCACGGTCGTGGTAAAGCTACTGTCCCATGGCCGTGCCGCCTTGCACGGGTGCGGTGGGTGAGAAATCGGGCTCCGATGGCATTGTGCCACGGCCGTGGCATGACACCACAGTCCTGGTGAGGTAGCTGCCACACGACCATTCTACCTCGCACGAGCATAGCGAATTAGAGCTCAGGCATTGGGGATGATCCACCATGGTCGTGGCCCCACCACACGGTCGTGGTGATGACAACATACCACGTATGTTTTGGACCACCATGACTGTGGTTAGGACTCTGCTATGAGGTCTTGAATCCATGCACTGCTCGATCCCTTATGGCTGGATTTTGCTTCCAATCGATCTCTGTTGGTCATACGATCTTGAGACCGCATGGGCTCAAACGGTCTTGAGACCGCATGGGTGGAATTGTTTGGTTAGATTTCTTGATCGGAGCCAGAGATGAAGGTGGACCTTGACTACTTGTTCAGCTTTGTCAAAACCTGCGTTAAATGAACAATATTTAGTTAAAATCTTGATAATCGAATCAACTAAGTAGTTTTGCACATTATGGTTCATATTGAGTGAAATAGTATGTATAGAGTTGAATTGCTCCCAAAGTGATAATTGAATTTCATGATGAATATACATTCATCACTATATTACTCAACCATGGTATGTTCACCCATCCTTAGTCATAAAGAAGACTATACCTCAAACTAGGACATATAAAAGCCCAATTTATCATAGTGAGTAATAACTCCTTGTCTTGATCTCATTAGCATCTGAAATTTTGTATATATCTTAACTAGCCATAAATAAGATAGCACCTAGAATTTTAGTTTAAATTTCCATCAGATGTAAAATCTATGTTATTTTTAAGAATTAAGCAATTACATGCTCAAAACCTATCATGGATGAGCTACTTTCATTACCAGAGTTTCATCAACATTCATTATCACACCATAATAATAATTATAGATCCTATAATTTGCATAAGATAACTATAGTACATTAAGGAATAATATATGAGTTAAATTTCCTTTTTTTTAGTGAAGCCAGGAGACCATCTTATTCAACCTGCTCTCCTCTTGTAGGCATAAAACGAAAATTTAATACATTATCTGCATTAAAATGAAATTTGGTAGGACTCCTACCATTACATATTGGAAAGGAGATGGGATAGTGACCCACATGGTCGAGTGGAGGGTTCGTATAAGTACGACCCTCCTTGAAGTTTTTGAGATGGTGTTTGGCTAGAGCATCAACCAAGCCATTATGTTGTCTGGGTAGAATAACTATCTGAACACCTGGATACTTATGGATGTTGTCATGGATGGATCGGATCTAAGTGTTGAAGACAGGACAACTATCCGCAAGACCCTCAATTGCTTTGATGGCTCTAGTGCTATCTGTAACCATAGTTGTAGGTCCTCTTATAACAATGTCTTCAGTGCGTAGAGCTAGATCAATGGCTAGAAGCTTGACTTCCGTGACAGATTCAACATGGATATACATAGCAACTCCTCTAGTCCAGGATTTGTTCTCATCCAGAGCTATAGCAGCAATCGCAGCCTGTTTTCCCTTGACAATCGCTTCGACATAGACCACATTATGCTCATCAGGTATGCCCGTGTCCTTGTTATCTTCTATAGGATGTTGATGCATGGCTTTGTGTTTCATATGTATGCCATTGAAAATATTGCTATACAGGTTGTCAAATTAGATAATTTGTTTATCAGTGCTAGTATATATCTTGTCAAAAACCATTGCATTTCTTGCTTTCCAGATGACCCAACATATAGTAGAGAAACGGGTAGGTTCTTCATTCGTGCCTTGCAGGTGATACATAAGCCACTATTGAACGGACGTATGGATGGGACTACCTCCAGTATCACTATTGAGCTTTACCCAAACATCTTGCACGTGAGGGTTGGACCATAGTGCATGGAGAGTGTTCTCCTCAGCACCATCACATCTAGGGCAGATTGCACAATCTATAAATGTTTGCTGCTTGCGCCTCACGTTGGTCATAATAGCTTCGTGGGCAACAAGCCAGATGAAGAGTTTTATCTTTTTGGGTACCTGCAACTTCCAAATGATCGACCAGAGCTTGTTCACTGGGTACTGATTGTCTGCATTAATAAGATCGTAGGCCAATCCAGTGTTGTAGTTTCCATTATCACTATGTTTCCAACTCCAAGTATCATGTCCTTTGCTCTTGGCTGGGGTGGGAAGATTAATAATTTGATGAACACATTGCTCCGAGAGGTAGCTCATTAAGAACTCTTTGTCCTAGTCTCCACTTAGGTTACACAAACATTCCAATGTAAGGTCGGATACTTCAGCAGGAATGGGTTTGATACTCAGTGATTGCAAGTCTTGGTAGCCTGATACCCAGTGATCAGTCCAGACCAGTGTCGTTTCCCCACTATTGATTGTTTTGATGCAATTAGCTTCGATGAAATCCAGACCGGATTGAATGCCTCTCCAGAAAGACGTAGCTCTATTACTAGAATTGGCCTTGAAGTTCTTATACTTATACTTCAGTCCTTTGGTCCACAATGAGTGCTTATTGTTGAGGAGCCTCCAAGTATTTTTCCAGAGGAGCACTTTGTTCCAAGCTGACATGGGCTTAACATCCAGACCTCCATTGTTCGTATTGGTGCTCACCTTGCTCCAAGCTACTAGGGATACAAATTTCTCATTTTTGCAACCACTCCAGATGAATTTCCGAATTGTTCTATCCAGCCTTTTGCACGTGAAGGTGGGTATTCTAGAAGTTTGCATAACATATGTGGGGAGAGAAGCCAATACTGACTTAGCTAGACAAACACGACCTGCCAAAGACAGTGATTTTGCATGCCTTAGCTAGACAAACACGACCTTCCTTTTTATTGAGTACCAAAATACATTAGAATAATATTTTTAGGAGTCATTACACATGTATTTCAAAATTTCAGACTTTGCATGTTCAAAGAAAATTCATCTTACAGTAGAAAATGTTCATAGAGTTTAAGGAGAATTTAAAGACTTGTATCATCATCTTTTTGTGGAAATGTATTAAATCCATCTTTTGGCATGTCACAAATTTTAGAATAAGATTTACATCAAGCATGTAATAAGTAGACAAGAAAATACATTAGAAGTTATATCACTTGTATTAGAGGTGAAGAAAGAATTGAAAAATTACCAACAAGGATCCAAACTTTGTCCTCTGATGGTTGCAAAAAGCTCTTATTTTTTAACATTCGTGTGTATCTAGAACAAAGAGGGAAGAAAAGAGAGTTTCTTTAAATATATACACAAATTTACAATTTGTAACATCATGGATCTCAGCCATTAAAAGAGAGAGGTTGAAGAAACACCAAGAATAAGGTTTGAAAAATGAGATCTTACTTGTATGGAGCAATAAATCAGATTAAAAGTCTTAGATCAGTCAAGGGAAAACTTGATACGAAATATGCATCCACAAACAAGCAAGTTTGTTAGTCTCCGATGGACGCTTCTCGGACCGTGTAACACAACGAGAGAGTGGTAAAAGGTAAGGAACGGTGGATGTTGGACATCTTTTCATCCGTAAAAAGAGGGACAAGAAACCTCATTGGGTAAGAAGGTCAGAAAACCAATTAGAGATGTGATTGTCTGGTCGTCGGTTTGTAGGTCGATGGTGGAAAGGGGAGTCGGTTGTCGGAGTCTTTCGTTGTCTCTAGCTTTGTCGGTCCGTAGATAATCTTTGGTTTGTATGCATTTGAAATCTCATCAACCCACTTCCTTGGGCTTATACACACAAATATATATATATATATATATATATATATATATATATATATATATATATATATATGTGTGTGTGTGTGTGTGTGTGTGTGTATATATATATGTATATATATACATACATATATATACATCCATATATACATATATAAAAAAAATGAGCGTCTCATATCCTAGGGTTTGACTGGCGATTTCCAGGCGATCACGACTCTAGGCACATGGCGCCCACGCCGGTGGCTACTCCAGCCGCCGACGTCCACCCTAAACCCACCTGCACACCCACCACCCCTTCCCCCCACCCCGCCCAACCACATACTACCCGAGGAAGAGTAGGAGAAGGAAGCTTGACGTCATCCAGCCCTAGCGGCGCGAGGAGCGACGGAGACATGAACATGACTCAAATGACGATGAACGCAGGAACATCGATGGCAACTGGACGCATGGTATGGAACCAGGTACTGAAGGGGCTGCCGCCGAACAAGATCTGCGTGGAGGAGTACCCGTTGCAACGACGAACTGAAGGTCAAATCCATGTCGATTTGGCGGAGGACGAATTTGAGAAGATGCGGAATGTTTGGGAATATACAGTCATGGCATACGTCTTGGGCAAACGCCCATATTACCCATACTTTCTCGCATGGATCAAGAGAACGTGGCGGCCAAAGGGTTCGTTTGATCTGATTTCAAAAGACAATGGTGTCTTCCTGATCTGATTCTCGAATGCGACGGACAAGCAGGATGTTCTGGCACTCGGACCACGGTGGTTTGATGGCCAACTGGTGGTCGCGAAGGACTACAGATTTGGCGACGAGTTGAAGAGAGAAGCTTTTGCAACGATCCTGACGTGGGTGATGTTGGGTTCCATCAGCCGATCGTGGACGTGAAGAGCAGCGGGGACCATTGCCGCCGGAGCCGGCAAGGTACTCTTCATCGAAGATCGTTCTTTGAAGGCTGATGATGCACGAGTGCTGATCGAGCTTAGGGCGGAGGATGAACTGGTTGAACAGGTCTCACTCAATGTCAAGGGACGGGAAGCCATGTCCGTCAGCATCCAGTATAACCACAGGCCTCCCAAATGCAACCTCTGCAAAGCTTTTGGTCATCCGGAGGGGGCCTACAATGGTGAGTCCAAGGTGGCCGAGGTCACTGCTGAAACCAAGAAGATAGGAGGGAACACCCGGCAGTGGGTGAAGAAGTCCAAGAGACAAGCTATTGTGGCTACTGAGGTCATCGCTGAGGAGAAGGATTAATGACCTGTTGTTGGGATGACTTCGACTAGCACAAGCATGCGGCAGTTGGGAGGAGCTAACACTACTACTGGTGCAAAGCAAATGACTACTGAAGAACCGAGTGGGCAACCTGTAGGGGACATTGCAATGCATAATGGTGAGATGGTCAAGAGAAATAGCGTTGTAGCAAGCCAAAAGGAGGAAGTGGAGTTTACACCTGCATCTAAAAGAAAGACTCTGAGTGGGATACGAAAAAATCAAGGGGTGGGGTCTATCTTAGACTCCACCAATAGGTTTGAAGCACTTAGCGAGTCAGTGGTTGAAGAGCCGGAATTTGTGGAACCAAAGAAGAAAAGAGAAGGCAATAAGAAGAAGGAGCAGCCTAGGCATACACGGGAAACCAAGAACCTTTGAACATGTCTATTGTTATGTGGAACATCAAAGGAGGGTGCGACAGGGACAAGAAGAAGGAAATTTGTGACTGGATTGGTACTAGTGAGTCTTCTATTGCAACCTTAGTTGAAACCAAAATCAGGGAGAACAACAAACAAAGTATTGGGTACTTGTTTCCACAGGGATGGGAACACATATCTAATCTACCACATTCTGAGTTGGCTAGAGTATGCGTGGCGTGGAAACCTAATGCTTGGCAGATGACCGTGATTGTAATGTCCCTGACCTGGGTTATGAACTAACCCTAGGTGTTTTTCTTAAATATGTTATTAAATGCTTGTGGTTATCTTTTGATATGTAATTAAAGCTTCTTAGGAACATATATTTTCATTTCAGTCCTTTTTGAACAATGTTGTAATATTGTTTTGTTAAAAATGGACTAAAGTGCAAATTACCCAATTAGAGGGGTTAACTTGCAAATTGCACATGTTAAGATGTTCCTCTGATGTTGAGACATCATAAGAGTGTATAAGATATGGTGGTATGGATTCCACAAGTTTGAGCACCAAAAATATAGCTGTAGAGCAATCCTTGTGCGTTAAAACCTAGTTTTGGTGTAATGTGCAAATTACCCAAAACCTAGGGTCCAACATGTAAAATGTATGCTCTAGAGTATCTCTTATGAATCTTGACATCAAGTAAAGTAATAATAATGAGGAGGGCGCCTCATTTGAATAATCAAATAAGAAAGATAACCTTAAATATTTAAATAACCAAGTTTTATGCAAAATGACCCTTTTATGTATGCAACTTAGTAAGGTGTTTGGTTTCTTTTCCTTGTAATCTTGGATAAGGGAGGAGTTTTGCATAAGGATAAAAGAAGGATAATGTGGCCAAGAAGTGTAGGAGGACTTGGTGGATATTTGGGAAATAAAAGAAATAATCCTCTTTGCCTTGAAAATATCCCAAAAATATATAAGTACATCCTTTTTACACAAAGCAAGGGACCGTTTCCCTTCATTCCTTCCCTTATCTTCTTGCTTTGGCTGACTAAGGAGAAGCTCAGGAGTAGAGGAGAACGACCAGGCTAGTTTGGGTAAGTCTTGATCATCATCCATCTCAAATTCATGGTGGAAATCCTTATACAAGGTTGGTTTGTTAGCTTTCCTTACACAACTCTTCTTTCTAGCCTTCTGCTCCATCCAAATCTTGAAGAACGAACCTTGGGAAACCTTTGGAGCTTCATCCACCATTAGAGCTACGAATCTTGGAGCTCTATATCAGATCTAAGGCGGGTTTTATAACTCTAAACCCTAAGCTTTGCTTTTGCATCTTTTTCTCCTAGTATAATTGCTTGTTCTTCTTCCTTTAGACACTTCTAAGTGTTCTTGCAAGTAATTCCGTGAAGAACAGCCCTTGTTCTTGAGATATAATATGATTAAGTTATTTCCAAAGTTTATCCTAATCTTTCTTTAGCAAACGGTCTTCCACCTCTTGCACAAACGGTTTCCCAAACCGTTTGGGAGAAAACGGTTTCCCAAACCGTTTGGGTGCAAACGGTTTCACAAGACCGCATGCAAGAAAATGGTTTAAGACCGTTTGGATGAGTTGACCAGGCATTGACCATTTGGAGGACTATTGTAAATAATGTGTACTAATCACCCACCAAAAATCATCATCTAATTCCAAGTAAATCACCAATTGAAGGCACATTAATCCTCTAAACCCTAATCGGGTCTATTGCTGATTTCAATAATGCAATCATGTTGAAGTTTGGGTTGAGTGACCCAAACGGTTTCAAAACCATTTGGGGATCACCCAAACGGTCTCAAAACTGTTTGATGATCACCCAAGACCATTTGTAGGTCTAGGGTTAAGTAGGGTTGACCAATTGAGGGTATAAAGTTATCAAGTTGTTAAACAATTAAGTGTTGATTTGGTGACAAAACCTAGGGTTCAACCCTTGAATGAATAACTTGGTTTTTGATAAAATAATGGGAAAACGATCTCAAGACCATTTGGAGGATGTCCAAATGATCCCAAGACCTTTTGGGGGTCACCCAAGACCGTTTGGAGATCTAGGGTTGACCATGGTTAAGTGGTTGAAGATTGAAGGGCAACAAGTTGAAGTATAATCGAGTAGTGACCTAATGATCAAATCAATGAGCCAAACCTTAATAGGTGGAGTTAGTTTTTGATGTTGACTTGAGAAAATGGTATCAAGACCATTTGGGGTCATCCAAACGATCCCAAAACCGTTTGGGGTCAGGTCATGACCAAATTGATTGATAGTTCAATGGTTTCAAATCAATTAGACTCATGTTGATGTGTGTTGAAGGGTGATCGATTCCAAACCCTAGTTCAATTGATCAAAGCCCTAATTGGTGATCAATTGAGGGTCAATTGAGTGTCAAATCAGTAGAGAGTTGACATAATTAACTCAATTGATAAGTGGCTAACAAGTACATGATCGATTATGGGGTTCAACATTGGAAACCCTAACTCAATTTGAATGTTTGAGATACTTTTTGGTCCATGCGGTTTTGAGATGGTTTGGACCAAACGGTCTCAAGACCGTTTGAGTCCAAACCATCTTAAGTCTGTTTGGTACCAAATGGTCTCAAGACCGTTTGGGACCAAACGATCCCAAACCGTTTGGTGCTCATGTGTTTTCAAGATTGATTTGCCCATGTGGTTTCAAAGTAAAAGTTGGCCAAACGATCAACAAGACCAAACGGTCTTCACCTCACCTTGGGCAAACGGTCTTGAGTGTGTACCTTATCAAACAGTTTTTAAAGTCAAAGGGACCAAACGGTCAACACCACCAAACGGTTTCAAAACCATTTGGGGTTGAAAGTGCAAAACCGTTTGAGGTTTATAAAGGTTAAGAATGTTTGATGATTTAGAGGTTAAGATGGTGCAGTAGTTGATTAACCTAAACCTTAATGATACCTAAAGTAATTAAGGGATCAAGTAATTAGTGGTTTGATGCATGATAAGGTCAATGGTGAACATTACAAAAGTACCCTTGATGGGATAGTATGACTAATAACCCTTGATCAAGTAAACCCTAATAACCATAAATGGTGATGATATAACTTATGTTATCAAGGTTGATTTGACTTAATCTAATCAAGAGTGATGTAAACATCATCTAATAGTAAGAGGAGAGAGAAGACTCCTAATATGAAAGAGAATCAAGTAATAAGCTTCCAACATGAAGTTATACATCTAATTAGGGTATGATCCTTCATAGTGAGATCATGGAAACCCTAATTATGATGGTTAATAAATCTTAACCTAATTTGAGGGCATTAATGGAAGTAATCTTCATACCTGATGATGGTATGATCTTAATTTACAATAATGTGATGTAATGTGAATAGTAAACCCTAATCTAGGGAAATGTGATGTAATGTGAATAGTAAACCCTAATCTAGGGTAATGTGATGTAATGTGAATAGTAAACCCTAATCTGTAATGTGATGATATGAACAGTAAACCCTAATTCTGGGAGATGCTTTTAAGCATGAAACTCTATGATTGAAATAATTGTACTGTTCTTATATAAACAAAATGTGCATGTTATCAATTGTGCTAATCATGCAGGTTCTTATATAGAAGTGATCATAGCCAGGTAAGGGTTAAGATGTCATATTCATTAAAAGAACTTTATGAGTTTTGAAAGTAATGACATGCTATGTTGCCCAGTAAGAGGTAACATATGAGATCAATAGGCTATATGAGCCATGAGAAATGTCTATATTGCCATCAAGTCATCAATATGTTACTTAATAGTAAGTGTTTTGATGATCTAAGGGTTTGTATACCCATATTCCTGAATCACAATGATGAGATGGTTAGGAATTGATATCCCAATGTTAACAAGATGTGCATTGAACTTGATACAAGTAGCACAATTTCTTTATAGAAATTGTTTAATGATTTATGTTTGAAAACATGCCTGATGCTAAAAGAATGCCAATATGTACTTAAATAATCAAGTATAATGATATCATGTAGAGCCCTGACCATAGTTCCATCATTGTCAGAAGTTAAATGATGGTGAAACAGGTTTTCCCAAGGGAACTCCTAGAGAGCATACTTTTGAGTATGTGGGGGTTATGGACGCGAATATCCTTACGTCCTAATGTAGGATTTGATGAGAGATGTACATGTAATCTCCCAATCCTTCCTTACATGTTTATGCCGGGATGATGTACCACTTATATCCCGATGATGATTGTTAATGCCGCATCGATGTGAGATAAACAAGAAATCCATCGATGGCGAAGAGAGTACAGCACGCCACTGTAACTCTAAATAACGAAGTTGCCATAATACCCTGGAAAGCTGTTATAGCAGAGACACAAGATGTCCTGCATGTTAATCCTCACACTGACTAAGGAGGATGAGGTCATAGGAATCCGGCTCTTCTAATGACCTATGTATGGTACCGATTGCGATTTAGTAATGGTTGGTTGGAGTATGAGAGGTGTAACTCATCTCCTCAGGGCATAAATTTATTTGAAAAACATAATCAGCCGTGTACATAACTGCTTAGGTTGAATTACGAGAAACAATGATTGATGTTACATTGTTTATAATGCTCTAGTTGAATAACTAGTATACATGTTCTTCATATTCCTTATTAATATATATCTTGTCATTCAATTAAGTTATAATTGAAATGATTGCTTAAAAGAATGTTGCTTCACTTAGTTATACAATGTTAAATCTGCTTGAATGTTTAGAATCCTATTATTCAATGTTATTCCTTTATTGTAATAACAAAGCTTCTGGCGGAGAGTTATAACTCTCGCTGGGACAATTATTCAATTGTCTCACCCCCGTGGGATTTGACTTTTTAGGTAGATGTCGAGGACGAAGGAACCCTTCAGTGGGTGAGCAACAACAACAACATCAACATCAGGGACAACAGTGATCCTCAGGTGGAGACCCTGTCTGTCAAGTCTTGTAGATAGTATGTCCTATGTGTCATCTCTGTACTCTCAGGTCCTACGAGTCTTTAAATGTTTAAAAGTAGATATGAGATTTTTGGCTTAATGCCTCGAGATTTTGTATCTTACCTTGTACAGTTAACAAGGTAATTAATGTTTGTAATACTCGAGTTGTGACATCACAGAGATGTAATGATGGATCAGTATGTAAACAACTTATCATGTTTCTTTATGAAGAAGTTTTAATTTTTTTGTGATTTTTAATAATTCCGCTACTAGTTAATCGCTTCCGCATTCATTGATCTTGTTTTTCGAGAAATTGAAGTCGAGTCGCCACAATTTAGTGGTATCAGAGCTCTAGGTTCGCTGAGTCTACAGAGACATAGGACTTAGAATGTTGAGTATGTTCTAGTGTCTTCCAATATATCTGATAGTGTCTTCTGCTCCTCAGGAGAAGAAGATAAAACTAAGAATGTATGGACCACACGAAGAACACGAGGAACATGTTGCAGAAAGTAGTGTCGTTGCACCCCGAGGAGGTGCAAGAAACCAAGAAATAGAAGAACCTGTGCCTGAACCACCCCAGTTCAATCCAACTGACATGGGGAACCCAGTTGTTCAAGCCATGTTTGGGCAGTTTATGGCTGCCATGACACATATGACTGATAGGATTCCTATACTTGCACCTAGGGCACCTACCCATCCTGAAGGACAAGGAATCGGCAAGACGTTTGAACGACTTCGCCGAGTTGGAGCCACAGAGTATGCTGGAACAGCTGACCCAACAGATGCTGAATTGTGGTTAACTGAACTAGAGAAGGCCTTTAGAATCCTGAACATTCCAGAAGCTGATAAGGTTAGACATGCTGTGTATCTTCTCAAAGGGAGTGCTGGTCATTGGTGGACCATGGAAGAACAGAAAAGGCCTGGTGTAGAGGTTGCATGGGAAGTCTTTCGACGGGAATTTATCAACAGATATTTCCCTAAGACGTTTCTGGATGAGAAAATCTCTCAGTTTGAGAGGTTAAGACAAGGTCCGATGAACATTAGCGAATACGAGGCTAAGTTCATGGAGCTATTGCAGTTCTGTCCGCACATGGAAACTACAGATGAAGAAAGGATTAGGCATTTTGAAAAAGGGTTAAATGCTGAGTTGACTACTCCTGTGTCTGCTCTAAAGAATAGAGAAAGGTTTGCTACCTTTGTGGAGTCAGTTAGGAGGATAGAAAGGTCTGTAAAAGAAGAGATAGACCCAGAACAAGAGGATGTATCCCCAATTCCAAGGATCTCCATCTAAAGGTTTCAAGAAACCTAGATTTTCTGTGCCTACACCACCACCTAGATTCAGTACCCAGACGCAGTGGACGTCGAATAGGGGTAGAGGACGAAGCCTACCATTAGAAGGATCTCGCAGTTCAACATCTATGTTGGTTACAGGACCACCCAGACCACAACAATTGAATAGAAGTTGTTATATATGTGGAAAGATGGGACATCTGATGAAGGATTACAGAGCTAGAGAAGTGAGTGTAACTCAACCTAAAAGGTAGAGTCAGCAAGGGACTCAAAGAAGACAGTTCCCAGGAGGAAATAGAGGACGTGGACAAGCGTCCCAAGCTGGATCATCAACACCAGGTCAACGAGCACCGAATCAACCACAAGCAACGACAAGATTCTACACAATGAATCCACCTGATGCAGTGATCAACCCTCAGGTTGTGGCAGGTCAGATGGAATTGTTATATTCTGATATTTCTACATCTTGCGTTGTATCAGTTTTAATTAATACGGGTTCTACACACTCCTTTATCACTCGAAGAGTGATTCTTGACTGCAACCTGACTATAAGTCATAGAGTAGATAGTTTGTTGCTAGAAACCCCGTTGAGGGGATCTGCTGTGCTGTAGGAAGTATGTTCTCCCTGCATCCTCTTCTTTTCTGAACACCGCATTCAAGTGGATCTTATACCACTTGGGATGCATGGATTTGATATAATCCTTGGGATTGATACCTTAGAAAGGTATAAGGTTGTCTTGGATTGTGAGTCCAAGCAAGCTGTGTTCACTGATGATAGTGACACATGGATCTTTCAAGGAGAGAGAAAGATTCTACCCACCTATCTTGTGTCAACTATGGTTGATGAGAAGCTGATGAGACAAGGATGTTATGCATTTTTGGCCCATGTGGTAGATACTACCATGGATAGTCCTAACCCTACTGAAGTTCTGGTAGTAAGGGAATTTGTAGATGTATTTCCTGAAAAACTTCCAGGTGTGCCACCGCCTCGGGAGATTGATTTTGAAATCAATTTAATCCCAGATACGCAACCTATAGCACAAACACCATATAGGATGGTGCCTGCTGAGATGGCAGAACTCAAGAAACAACTGTAAGAGTTGCTTGAGAAGGGTTTTATCTGACCGAGTACTTCACCCTGGGGTGCTCCGGTTCTCTTTGTCAAAAGGAAAGATGGTTCAATGGGGTTGTGCATTTATTACAGACAGTTAAATAAAGTAACAATAAAGAATAAGTATCCTCTGCCGAGGATTGATGATCTCCTTGACCAATTGCGTGGTGCAACTATCTTCTCAAAGATAGATTTGAGGTCGGGATATCATCAACTACGTATTAAGTATGGTGACATACCAAAATCTGCCTTTAGAACAAGGTATGGTCACTATGAGTTCACAGTTATGTCGTTTGGACTAACTAATGCACCAACTGCATTTATGGAACTCATGAATAGAATCTTTCACCCTTTTCTCGATCAGTGTGTTGTTGTCTTTATAGATGACATCCTGATCTATAGTAGAGATGCTCGTAGCATGAACAACATCTTCTTCAGGCTCTAACTTTGCTAAGAGTATAAGCTATATGCTAAATTTAGCAAGTGCGAGTTCTGGTTACCAGAAGTATCTTTCCTTGGACACGTAATATCTGCTTTGGGTATTCGTGTCGACCCTAAAAAGGTAGTCTGTTCTGCTATGGGAACAATCGAAGACACCAACAGAGATCCGTAGTTTCTTAGGGTTGGCAGGCTATTATCGAAGGTTCATTAAGAACTTTAGTTCTATAGCCTTACCCTTGACTAAGTTGACGAGAAAGGATGTTCCTTTTACCTGGAGTGACAAGTGTCAACAATCTTTTCAGCTATTAAAGGAGAGGTTGACAAGTGCACCTGTGCTTGTGTTACCTGAACAAGGAAAAGGATATATAGTTTTCTATGATGCCTCTAAGAATGGACTAGGATGTGTGTTTATGTAGGATAAACAAGTGATTTCTTTTGCTTCCCAACAGCTTAAGAAACACGAGGAGAATTATCCGACACACGATTTAGAACTAGCTGATGTAGTTCATGCCTTGAAGATTTGGAGACATTATCTTTATGGAGAGACATTCCAGATTTTCACAGACCACAAGAACCTTAAGTATATCTTTTCTCAGCATGAGCTTAACATGAGGCACCGCCGTTGGATGGAGTTAATCAAGGACTATGATTGTACGATTGATTACCATCCATGGAAGGCCAATGTAGTTGCAGATGCTTTGAGTAGGAAATCAGCAACACCAGCCTTAGATAGAGCACAACCGAATTCCTTGGTATGCTCTAGGGGAGATATGCTTATCTCCTTAAGGCAAGACAATGTACAGTTGAGAGTATCATTGTTGGCCGGGTTGTTAGCTGAGATGCATATAAAACCTACTCTGAGAGAGAAGATCAAGGAGGCACAACAAGTTGATCCTATAGTTCAACAGATGAGATCGGAGTATGGTATTGAGAAACAGGAAGGTTTCCATGACTGATATGATCAAGTAGCATGTTATCATGGTAGGTTGATAGTACTGGATGTGGATAACTTGAAGAAGCTAGTCCTGGAAGAAGCTCATTCTTCAAAGTATGCTATGCATCCAGGGAGCACCAAGATGTATCGAAACTTAAAATATATGTATTGGTGGCCTGGTATGAAGAAAGATGTTGCTGAGTTTGTTATGCGGTGTCCTGTGTGTCAGCAAGTTAAAGCTGAACACCAGAAGCCTACAGGAACAATGCAAACTTTGCCCATACCTCAATGGAAGTGGGATCATGTAACCATGGACTTTGTTGTTGGCCTACCCAGGACAAACAAAGGACATGATTCCATCCGGGTAATAGTTGATAGGTTGACAAAGACAACACATTTCTTGCCTGTCAAAACAACCTATTCTACCGAGAAGTTAGCACAGTTGTATGTAGATGAGATAGTACGACTGCATGGAGTCCCAGTCACCATTATTTCTGATAGAGGTCCCCAGTTTATGAGTCATTTTTGGGAGTGACTTCATAAAGCTTTAGGCACACCGTTAAGGTTTAGTACAACCTTTCATCCACAGACTGATGGAAAGTTAAAAAGGACTATACAGACCTTGGAAGACTTGCTTAGAGCATGTGTTCTTCAGTTTACAGGAAGTTGGGATCTACACCTAAGCTTGATAGAGTTTGCCTACAACAATAGCTATCAACATAGAATTGATATGGCACCTTATGAAGCTTTGTATGGTATACGTTGTAGATCACCCTTATGTTGGTATGAAACCGGTGAATATCAACTTTTAGGTCCCGATCTTGTGCAGCAGACTACAGAGATGATTTAACTAATACAAAAACAAATAAAGACTGCACAAGATAGGCAGAAATCTTATGCTGATAAGCGTCATAGACCTTTAGAATTCCAGGTTAGAGATAGAGTATACCTTAAAGTCTCACCTTGGAAAGGAGTTCTAAGATTTGGAAGGAAAGGGAAGTTAGCTCCTAGGTTTATGGGGCCTTATCCAATCATTGAACGGATTGGGAAGGTATCCTATAAGCTAGAATTACCACCAGAGCTATAGAAGTTACACCCTGTGTTCCACATTTCCATGCTTAGGAAATGTCACCTTCATACAGAATTAGTTCTGCAACCTATGGAAGTATAATTGAATGATGATGTGTCTTATGAGGAAGGACCTATGTCAGTCCTTGATAAAAGAATTAAAAAGTTGAAAAAGAAAGACATAAGTCTTGTGAAAGTCCTCTAGAGTCACCGTGGTGTTGAAGAAGCCACATGGGAACTAGAGGAAGAGATGAGAAGGAAATACCCTGCTCTTTTCTCTTAATATGTTTTGTTGATTTTGGGGACGAAATCCTTGTAAGGGGTGGATAATTTGTAACGTCCCTGACCTGGGTTATGAACTAACCCTAGGTGTTTTGCTTAAATATGTGATTAAATGTTTGTGGTTATCTTTTGATATGTAATTAAATCTTCTGAGGAACATATATTTTCATTTCAGTCCTTTTTGAACAATGTTGTAATATTGTTTTGTTAAAAATGGACTAAAGTGCAAATTACCCAATTAGAGGGGTTGAATTGAAAATTGCACATGTTAAGATGTTCCTCTAATGTTGAGACATCATAAGAGTGTATAAGATATGGTGGTATGGATTCCACAAGTTTGAGCATAAAAAATATAGCTGTAGAGCAATCCTTGTGCGTTAAAACCTAGTTTTGGTGTAATGTGCAAATTACCCAAAACCTAGGGTCCAACATGTAAAATGTATGCTCTAGAGTATCTCTTATGACTCTTGACATCAATTAGAGTAAGAATAATGAGGAGGGTGCCTCATTTGAATAATCAAATAAGAAAGATAACCTTAAATATTTAAATAACCAAGTTTTATGCAAAATGACCCTTTTATGTATGCAACTTAGTAAGGTGTTTGGTTTCTTTTCCTTGTAATCTTGGATAAGGGAGGAGTTTTGCATAAGGATAAAAGAAGGAGAATGTGGCCAAGAAGTGGAGGAGGACTTGGTCGATATTTGGGAAATAAAAGAAATAATCCTCTTTGCCTTAAAAATATCCCAAAAATATATAAGTACATCCTTTTTACACAAAGCAAGGGATCGTTTCCCTTCATTCCTTCCCTTATCTTCTTGCTTTGGACGACTAAGGAGAAGCTCAGGAGAAGAGGAGAACGACCAGGATAGTTTGGGTAAGTCTTGATCATCATCCATCTCAAATTCATGGTGGAAATCCTTATACAAGGTTGGTTTGTTAGCTTTCCTTACACAACTCTTCTTTCTAGCCTTCTTCTCCATCCAAATCTTGAAGAACGGACCTTGGGAAACCTTAGGAGCTTCATCCAACATTAGAGTTACGAAGCTTGGAGCTCTAGATCAGATCTAAGGCGGGTTTTATAACTCTAAACCCTAAGCTTTGCTTTTGCACCTTTTTCTCCTAGTATAATTGCTTGTTCTTCTTCCTTTAGACACTTCTAAGTGTTCTTGCAAGTAATTCCGTGAAGAACAACCCCTGTTCTTGAGATAGAAGATGATGATGTTATTTACAAATTTTATCCTAATCTTGCTTTAGCAAACATTCTTCCACCTCTTGCACAAACGGTTTCCCAAACCGTTTGGGAGCAAACAGTTTCAAACCGTTTGAGTGCAAACTGTTTCATAAGACCGCATGCAAGCAAACAGTTTAAGACCATTTGGATGAGTTGAACAGGAGTTGACCATTTGGAGGTCTGTTGTAAATACTTTGGACTAATAACCCACCAAAAATCATCATCTAATTCCAAGTAAATCACCAATTGAAGGCACATTAATCCTCTAAACCCTAATCTGGTCTGTTGCTGATTGCAATAATGCAATCATGTTGAAGTTTGGGTTGAGTGACCCAAACGGTTTCAAAACCATTTGGGGATCACCCAAATGGTCTCAAGACCGTTTGGTGATCACCCAAGACCGTTTGGAGGTCTAGGGTTAAGTAGGGTTGACCAATTGAGGGTCTAAAGTTATCAAGTTGTTAAACAATTAAGTGCTGATTTGGTGACAAAACCTAGGGTTCAACCCTTGAACGAATAACTTGGTTTTTGATAGAATAATGGGAAAACGGTCACAAGAACATTTGGAGGATGTCCAAATGATCCAAATACCGTTTGGGGGTCACCCAAGACCGTTTGGATATCTAGGGTTGACCATGGTTAAGTGGTTGAAGATTGAAGGGCAACAAGTTGAAGTATAATCGAGTAGTGACCTAATGATCAAATCAATGAGCCAAACCTTAATAGGTGGAGTTAGTTTTTGATGTTGACTTGAGAAAACGGTCTCAAGACCGTTTGGGGGTCATCCAAACGATCCCAAGACCGTTTGGGGTCAGGTCATGACCAAATTGATTGATAGTTCAATGGTTTCAAATCAATTAGACTCATGTTGATGTGTGTTGAAGGGTGATCGATTCCAAACCCTAGTTCAATTGATCCAAGCCCTAATTGGTGATCAATTGAGGGTCAATTGAGTGTCAAATCAGTAGAGAGTTTACCTAATTAACTCAATTGATAAGTGGCTAACAAGTACATGATCGATTGAGGGGTTCAACATTGGAAACCCTAACTCAATTTGAATGTTTGAGATACTTTTTGGTCCATGCGGTTTTGAGATGGTTTGGACCAAACGGTCTCAATACCGTTTGAGTCCAAATGGTCTTAAGACCATTTGGGACCAAATGGTCTCAAGACCGTTTGGGACCAAACGATCCCAAACCGTTTGGTGCTCATGCGTTTTCAAGATTGATTTGCCCATGCAGTTTCAAAGTCAAAGTTGGCCAAACGGTCAACAAGACCAAACGGTCTTCACCTCACCTTGGGAAAACGGTCTTGAGTGTGTACCTTATCAAACGGTTTTGAAAGTCAAAGGGACCAAATGGTTTCAAACCCGTTTGGGGTTGAAAGTGCAAAACCGTTTGAGGTTTAAAAAGGTTAAGAATGTTTGATGATTTAGAGGTTAAGATGGTGTAGTAGTTGATTAACCTAAACCTTAATGATACCTAAAGTAATTAAGGGATCAAGTAATTAGTGGTTTGATGCATGATAAGGTCAATGGTGAACATTACAAAAGTACCCTTGATGGGATAGTATGACTAATAACCCTTGATCAAGTAAACCCTAATAACCATAAATGGTGATGATATAACTTATGTTGTCAAGGTTGATTTGACTTAATCTAATCAAGAGTGATGTAAACATCATCTAATAGTAAGAGGAGAGAGAAGACTCCTAATATGAAAGAGAATCAAGTAATAAGCTTCCAACATGAATGAATACATCTAATTAGGGTATGATCCTTCATAGTGAGATCATGGAAACCCTAATTATGATGGTTAATAAATCTTAACCTAATTTGAGGGCATTAATGGAAGTAATCTTCATACCTGATGATGGTATGATCTTAATTCACAATAATGTGATGTAATGTGAATAGTAAACCCTAATCTAGGGAAATGTGATGTAATGTGAATAGTAAACCCTAATCTAGGGTAATGTGATGTAATGTGAATAGTAAACCCTAATATGTAATGTGATGATATGAACAGTAAACCCTAATTCTGGGAGATGCTTTTAAGCATGAAACTCTATGATTGAAATAATTGTACTGTGCTTATATAGACAAAATGTGCATGTTATCAATTGTGCTAATCATGCAGGTTCTTATACAGAAGTGATCATAGCCAGGTAAGGGTTAAGATGTCATATTCATTAAAAGCACTTTATGAGTTTTGAAAGTAATGACATGTTATGTTGCCCAGTAAGAGGTAACATATGAGATCAATAGGCTATATGAGCCATGAGAAATGTCTATATTACCATCAAGTCATCAATATGTTACTTAATAGTAAGTGTTTTGATGATCTAAGGGTTTGTATACCCATATTCCTGAATCACAATGATGAGATGGTTAGGGATTGATATCCCAATGTTAACAAGATGTGAATTGAACTTGATACAAGTAGCACAATTTCTTTATAGAAATTGTTTAATGGTTTATGTTTGAAAACATGCCTGATGCTAAAAGAATGCCATAATGTACTTAAATAATCAAGTATAATGATATCATGTAGAGCCCTGACCATAGATCCATCATTGTCAGAAGTTAAATGATGGTGAAACAGGTTTTCCTAAGGGAACTCCTGGAGAGCATACTTTTGAGTATGAGGGTGTTATGGACGCAAATATCCTTACATCCTAATGTAGGATTTGATGAGAGATGTACATGTAATCTCCCAATCCTTCATTATATGTTTATGTCGGGATGATGTACCACTAATCTCCTGATCATGATTGTTAATGCCGCATCGATGTGAGATAAACAAGAAATCCCTCGATGGCAAAGAGAGTACATCACGCCACTGTAACTCTAAATAGAGAAGTTGCCAGAATACCCTGGAAAGCTATTATAGCAGAGACACAAGATGTCCTGCATGTTAATCCTCACACTGACTAAGGAGGATGAGGTCATAGGAATCTGACTCTTCTAATGACCTATGTATGGTACCGATTGCGATTTAGTAATGGTCGGTTGGAGTATGAGAGGTGTAACTCATCTCCTCAGGGCATAAATTTGTTTGAAAAACATAATCAGCCGTGTAGCATAACTGCTTAGGTTGAATTACGAGAAACAATGATTGATGTTACATTGTTTATAACGCTCTAGTTGAATAACTAGTATACATGTTCTTCATATTCCTTATTAATATATATCTTGTCATTCAATTAAGTTATAATTGAAATGATTGCTTAAAAGAATGTTGCTTCACTTAGTTATACAATGTTAAATCTGCTTGAATGTTTAGAATCCTATTATTCAATGTTATTCCTTTATTGCAATAACAAAGCTTCTGGCGGAGAGTTATAAATCTCGCTAGGATAATTATTCAATTGTTTCACCCCCGTGAGATTTGACTTTTTAGGTAGACGCCGAGGATGAAGGAACCCATCAGTGGGTGAGCAACAGCATCAGCAGCAACATCAGGGACAACAGTGATCCTCAGGTGGAGACAATGTCTGTCAAGTCTTGTAGATAGTATGTCCTATATGTCATCTCTGTACTCTCAGGTCCTAGGAGTCTTTAAATGTTTAAAAGTAGATCTGAGATTTTTGGCTTAATGCCTCGAGATTTCGGATCTTACCTTATACAGTTAACAAGGTAATTGATGCTTGTAATACTCGAGTTGTGACATCACAAAGATGTAATGATGGATCAGTATGTAAACAACTTATCATATTTCTTTATGAAGAAGTTTTAATTTTTTTGTGATTTTTAATAATTCCACTGCTAGTTAATCGCTTCCGCATTCGTTGATCTTGTTTTCCGAGAAATCGAAGTCGAGTCGCCACAGTGATGATGATGTCAGACCAGCACATTACTTTAGAGTACAGGAATGCAACCGGCTTGCACATGTGTTTGACAGCTGTGTATGCTCATAATGATGCTAAGAGAAGGATTGATCTCTGGCGGGATCTAGTTTCAATTTCCACATAGATGACGAGGCTGTGGATGGTGATTGGTGACTTCAATAATGTTAGATTACATGGTGAGAAGATAGGGGGCAGACCTGCGATACAGGATGTGATTGATGCTTTTAATAGAGCCATTTATAAATCTGATCTGACAGAGCTACCCATGACAGGTGGGGACCTCTTCACATGCAATAATGAACAAGACCCAGCAGACAGAATAGCAAGCAAACTATATAGAGCATTGGTTAATGAGGGATGGTTAAAATTCTTTCCCAATGTATAGGTCAAGGCAGGTGGTTCTGAGCTAAGTGATCATGCCCCTCTCCTGGTGCAGATTATTGAGAAAAAGCAAAAAAGATGTCCATTCAGATTTCTCAACTACTGGGTAGACTGGAAGGGGTTTGATGACATCCTAAGGGAGGTATGGACTACACACTTTCATGTGAATCCAATGTTTGTCTTTTCTAAGAAGCTTTCACTTCTGAAATCAACCTTAAAGAAATGGGCTAAAGAGAAGGTGAACATTTGCAATCTGATATCAGAGACAAAAAAGGAATGCAGTGCAGTGAGAAAACTCTTGATGGATGATCCGCTCAATAATGAACTAATAAAGAAAGACAAAGAATTGAGGATGATTCTTGAGGACCTAAAAAAGCCAGAAGAAAAATTCTATTGGCAAAGAAGTAGAGAAAAATGGATGGAAGATGGTGATAGAAACACAAAGCTCTACCATACAGCAGTGAGGGAAAGGGAGGCTTCCAACATCATATGTGAGCTGATTGACAAAGACAGACATGTGGTTAACAAACAAGAGGACATTGAAGACCAAGTTGTGTAGTTCTATAGTGAGATCTATAATAAATATTTCGCTACCATGGAGGAGGAGGACGACATAGATTGGAAATTCAAGCTCTCAAGCACTCATAATAACATCCTTACAAGGGAGGTCACCGAACAAGAAGTCAAAGATGCTTTATGGAGTATAGGCTGTAACAAATCACCAGGGTCAGATGGTTTCAACGCCTTCTTCTACAGAACGGCTTGGGATACTATCAAGGATGATCTTCTAAAATATGTCAGATGGTTCTTGGAGGGAGGTAACAAGGTGAGACAAGTCAATCATGCTTTTCTGGTTCTCATTCCTAAGAAGAAGATTACTGCGTCTCTTGCTGATTTCAGACCTATTGCTTGTTGTTTTGTCCAATACAAAATCATTGCAAAGATTCTAGCTACTAGATTGAAGATGGTCCTACCTTTCCTTATTTCTGAAAACCAAGGAGCCTTCATTTTGGGCAGGAGCATTAGTGATTGTGCCCTTCTTGCTGATGAGTTCTTAGCTAATTTCAAAGTGATGAGAGGAAGCCGAAAAGCTTGTCTAAAGTTGGATGTGTCCAAGGCTTATGACAGTGTGAGATGGGATAAGCTATGGTGGATCATGCAACAGATGGGGTTCTCTAAAACATGGGTTGAATGGATGCAACAGTGTGTTAGCACAATGAGTTTCTCTGTCCTAGTTAATGGTACATCAACGGGGATGTTCAAAGGAGGCAATGGGTTATGACAAGGTGACCCTCTTTCACCACTTCTCTTTACACTTGTCATGGAATGCTTTTCAAGGAAACTGAAGGAAGTTGAAGATAAAAAGTTGACTAAGGCATTCACAGTTCATGGGATGAAGGTAATGAGCCATCTTATATTTGTTGATGATGTTTGATGTGATGATTTTGAGTCGCATTTATAGACCTTTTTCATATGTGTTTTGTGCTCTAATTACTCATTTTTATGGATAATATTGCATAATTCACTCATTTCGGTCTTTGCCATCATTCTATGTCAAATCCCCTTTGTTTTACCATTTTGAGCATTATTTATTATATTATCATAATTTGTGTGGATTTACTTGGTCTTATTGTGAAATTTCAGGAAAAACAAGTATTTGCTTTCGTCGATACCATCGACGGAAGTCGATACCATCGACCAAGCCACAGGTTGCCAGCCGAGAGGAGCAGCATAGAGTCGATACCATCGACACTCAAGTCGATGGTATCGAGATCCCTTCAGATTGCTGGCGAGGACTCCGTCGATACCATCGACCCAAGTCGATGCCATCGACACATTGAGGCTACAGCGTCGCTAAACGACAACAACCGACGCTAAAGAGAGTCGATACCATCGACCCAAGTCGATGGTATCGAGATGACCACAGGCGCTCAGACGAAAAGAAAAGAAGCTGCCGCTAATACGCTGGGTCGATACCATCGACCCGCGTCGATGGTATCGACGCCGGCATATATGCGTTGGATTCGTTTTGATCTCGATCGGACGGCTGGAGTTATTTGACGACCTAATTAGGGACTTATACCTAATGACGGCTGCCCACACGAGGGGATCATCTCATTTTGCATTGCACGAGTGCCGAGGAAGGAGAAAAAGGAGAACGGAGGCCAGAAGCTCACCTCGGGTGATTCGGACGCTGCCGAAGACGAATTCCACCACCGACAGGCGGGGAAGCTTGTATTCTACGCCAAGGATCTACCGGTTCTTCTCCGTTCAGGGGTTTTCCCACTTGTTTCACGTTTTTCTTATGAATTCCCCTATTTCTACCATGTATTCATGCGAGATGAACATGAGAGGCTAAAAGCCTCCATCTTTAGGACCGGGAGTAGCCCGGGAATGCATTGTATGACAATTTTATATTGATAATTCATATTTTCTCTCTCAAATCTGTGGTATAGTTTCATTTTCTCCATATATATTGTTATGCTTGATCACAATAATAATAGCTTAATGCCCTTAATCACTTCGACAGAAGGATTAACGGTTGAAAAGAGACGAAACCTACATTAATCAATAAAACCCTTGACAAAGGAGTTGTAAAATTAATGGTGGGAACTGAGAGATCGTTTATAATGCGCTTAGTTTAGGGGAATGATTACTACGACAGTGGAATCAACCTAAACCTAAGTAGTGAGTTACACCACGACAGTGGGTAATTCTATTTTCAGGCCACTACCCAGATAGAGAGGGAAGAGTGAGGAATTATATAAAACCTAATACAATGTTGACCCGCGGAGAAACCGCAATCCTAAAGATATCCTTTTGAATTGATTAAATTAACCTTTAATCAATTGTTTTCTTTGTTTCTATTTATTTTCTTTTAATTTTGACAACAAACCTTTGTTTTTTTGGCCTAGCTGATTGCGATTAGTTAGTAGAAGTCTCCAATAATTCACGTATCCCTGAGTTCGACTCGGGCCTCACAAAGGCCTATATTACTCGACGCGTATACTTGCGTTTAAGCGCGTAGTAAAATACACGTCAAGTTTTTGGCGCCGTTGCCGGGGACACGGCGAATTATTGGCACTTTGAGTGCTAAGAGCGGCCACTCTAGGCCACATTTTTTTTATTTTGAAACAATTTTAAATATTCTTAAATTTCTCTATAATTGTGTTTACTCGTTCAAAGCATAGTACTGAACCCCGATTTTCTTATTTCAGGTACTTTGCATGGTGCATACACGTAGCGCAGACTACGCGAATCGCACACCTGAGGTTCCACCTCCGGGACCAGAGGACGAGGATTACTACGAGAAAGATCACCAAAGTGACATAGATTCTGAATCTGAGCAAGAGCAAGCAGAAGAAATGGCCGAACCACAGACAATATGGGAGAAGATCAAAGCGTCTTCTTCATCAGCTTCAAAGGGGCCTATTAAGAAACAGGCGGTCAACATACCAACATATAAGATCGATCCAGCGTTGATCAACTTGGTAAAATCAAATGCATTTCATGGATTGAAGAATGAGGACCCAGTGGCACACATCAGTCAGTTTGTTGAAAACTGCGATATGGTGAAGATAGACAGGTTCCCACAGGATGTTCTGTACCTCAAGTTGTTCCCAAGCTCCCTGGCAGGAGTTGTGAGAGAGTGGCTACATAACCACGACGATGAGTTTGTTGAATCATGGGATCATATGGTGGAGGTTTTCTTCGAGAGGTTTTTCCCTCCTGAGAAGACCAACAACATGATTAGGAAGATTCACAATTTCACCCAACAGGTGGGTGAAACATATTCTGAGACCTGGGAGCGATTCCAGGTCATGTTGAGGAGATGTCCGCATCATGGACTGGACAAAGAGACACATGTGAAGATCTTCTATTTTGCTCTCTCCGAGCATGATAGAAGCAACTTGGACTCGGCCGGTTCAGGATTTTTCTTGAACAACACTGATACGAGATGCTGGGAAATACTGAAGAACATGGCACGAAAGCAATCCTGGGGAGAAAGAGAGAGAGGCCCAGTTGAGCAAGCAAGAGTTGCCAGTGAGTCCAAGGCAATGAGAGAGTTAAATGAGAAGATGGATCTTCTCGCAAAGAAGCTACTGCAGAAGGAAGACAATGAGTCTGAGGAGGAGGCTCAAGTCAAGTACATGAGGCAACAGCAAGGGTACAGGAACAATGACTATTCATGGCGAAACGACAAAAAGTTCTCATGGAAGGACCCGAACAATTTTCTGCAGGATCCGGACGCCAAGCCTGCACCAGCCACAGAGGACAAGAGCACGGAGTTGCTCAATCAGGTCATCAAACAAAACCAGGAGTTAATGAACACATTTGGGCAACAAATCAAGCAACATGGTGAATTTATGAACCAATTTGGGCAGACTTTGCAGAGTCATGGGGCTCAAATGAGAACTATAGAGACTTCCATGGCGCAGATGGCGGTTGAAATTGCAAGCTTGAAGAAGCCAACACATCTGGGTTTTCCGGGTAACACCAATGTTCCCGGGGGAAACCAGCAGGCCAAGGCCATTCTACTGAGGAGCGGTAAGAAAGTGTTGAATCCAAGGGTGGATGACACAAGCACACCGCAGGACAAAGTTGAAGATGCAATCATCAAGGAGCAGCCCACACCTGTCACAGGGCAAGCTGAAGATATAGCTGAGAATGGTAATGAAGAACAAGCTGCTGAGGAGGAACCGCAGAAATTGACACCCTATGTGCCACCTCATCAAAGGGCACATACCGTTCCGGTCCCCTATCCCAATAGTGCAAAGGCAAGGAAGGTGGATGCACAATTCAAGAAATTTCTGGACAGCTTTAGAAAGTTATCGGTAAATATTCCGTTGTTAGAGGCGATTGAGCAAATCCCATCTTACGGGAAGTTTCTAAAAGATGTCATCAACAAAAAGAGGAAAATACCCGACACTGAGGTCGTGGTGCTGAAGGAGCAAGTGAGTGCTTTCATTAAGGGCACTTTGCCGCCTAAGAGACAGGACCCCGGTTGTTTCAATATTTCTTGCTTTATCGGGAAGTTCAAATTCGGAGAAGCACTATGTGATTCTGGGGCAAGCATCAATTTGATGCCCCTTTCTACATTTAAAAAGCTGGGATTAAAGGAGTCAAGGCCAAGAAACATGACTATCCAATTGGCCGATAATTCCGTGGTGAAACCTTATGGAATCTGCGAAGATGTCTTGGTAAAGGTGGACCGATTTGTTTTTCTGGCTGATTTCATGGTTATGGAAATGCAGGACGAGCATGGCAATGAGTTGCTACTTGGACGCCTATTCCAAGCTACAGCTGATATGATCTTGGAGATGGGGAGAGGTCGCTTGACCTTGGGCATTGCAGATGATTGCTTTGAGATGGTCATTCCCACTAGCAATGCGTCTACTAAAGCAAAAGCACACTGTAACATGGTGAAACATGTGGAGCATAATATCTCCCTTTGCCTTGGGAAGCCATTCTTGGACATGGCTCATGTGATGAGTAAGATTGATAATGGAACTTTAGTTGTGGACATTATGGAGCAAACTAAAGTTGTTTCTTTATGCAAAGCTATTGGGTTTCCGAATGATGAGAATGAGGACATTCGACCTTCTTGGGAGGATGAGGCGATCATTACTTCAGTTTTTGATGCATATCCAGAATTGCCGTTGGAGGCGTGTTTGTTAAATGTCACATATGATTGGATGCGGAGTACTTCACTCAAGGAGTGCGCCAAAATGCTTCAGATGCTTCCATGTTTTTACACGAGGCACTATGAAGATTTAGGTACACTTCCCTCACCGCTGCAATCATCTCTTATTTGTCCGCCTGAGTTGGAATTGAAACCACTGCCCCCGCATCTTAAGTACGTCTTTCTAGCTGAGAAGGACAAGTTACCAGTGATTGTATCTGCTTACTTGAGTGCGGATGAGGAGGAGCAACTACTGATAGTGCTCAAGAACCACCGTGGAGCTTTTGGGTGGTCTGTTGCAGACATCAAGGGGATCTCCCCTACACTTTGTCAGCATAAGATTTGGCTCGAGGAGGGAGCCAAACCAGTCATCCAGCCTCAAAGACGTTTGAATCTGAGCATGATGGAGGTCGTGAAGAAGGAAGTCATAAAACTTCTTGCTGCAGGGATCATATATGCCATATCAGATTCGACGTGGGTGAGTCCCACACAGGTAGTCCCTAAAAAGGGGGAAATTACTGTTACTACAAATCTGTTGAATGAACCTGTCACCACCCGATTGGTAACCGGGTGGCGTGTTTGCATTGACTACCGCCGATTAAATGCCGCAACTCTTAAAGATCATTTTCCTTTTCCATTCATTGATCAGATTTTGGAACGTCTTGCCGGGCGGTCGCATTTTTGTTTTCTGGATGGGTATTCGGGGTATAACCAGATTTCTATTGATCCTTTGGATCAAGAGAAGTCTACGTTCACTTGTCCCTACGGGACTTTTGCTTACCGACGGATGCCGTTTGGATTATGTAATGCGCCAGCAACGTTTCAACGCTGCATGCTCGCCATATTCTCTGACATGGTGGAGCGTTGTCTTGAGGTTTTCATGGACAACTTCTCGTTTTATGGGGCGTCTTTTGATGAGTGTCTATATAACTTGGACAAGGTGTTGCAGCAGTGCGAGGACACACACTTGGTCTTCAATTGGGAGAAATGTCACATGATGGTGACAGAAGGAATAGTGCTAGGACATAAGGTGTCTAGCAAGGGTCTTGAGGTAGACCCCGTAAAAATTGAGGTGATTTCTAAGCTACCCCCACCTAATTCCGAAAAAGGGGTGAGAAGCTTTTTGGGACACGCCGGGTTTTATCGGCGATTCATCAAGGATTTTTCTAAAATCGCAAAACCTTTATCCGAATTGTTGGAAAAAGATGCAGTTTTTGATTTCAATGATAAGTGTCTTCACGCATTTGAAGTTTTAAAAGAAAAGTTGATTTCGGCTCCGGTTGTTCAAATGCCGGATTGGACAAAACCATTCGAATTGATGTGTGACGCTTCCGATTATGCAGTGGGAGCTGTTTTGGGGCAAAGGGTAGATAATAAGCCCGTTGTGATTTTCTACGCCTCCAAAACACTTAATGATGCTCAATTGAACTATACAACTACAGAAAAAGAGTTACTTGCCGTCGTGTTTGCTTTTGAAAAATTTCGGCAGTACTTAGTGGGTTCTAAAGTAGTTGTGTGGACCGATCACGCTGCGATAAAATATTTTATGGAGAAGAAGGATGCAAAGCCTAGACTAATTAGGTGGATTTTGCTTTTACAAGAATTTGATATTGAAATCAAGGACAAGTCGGGAATTGAAAATGTGGTGGCTGACCACTTGTCTAGGTTAGAAAGGGTAGATGAACAAGGTTTACACATACCCATAACCGAGACGTTCCCCGATGAACAACTTTTGAAAATTGATTCTAAGGAACCATGGTTTGCTAATATTGTTAACTATTTGGCTTGCGGGATCATCCCGGAAGACTGGTCTTATCAAGAGAAAAAGAAATTCTTTCATTCTTTGAGATACTATTTTTGGGATGACCCAATTCTTTTGAAGCAGTGCATGGATGGTATTCTTCGCAGGTGTGTGCCGGAGGTGGAGTACGAGAGTGTTCTCCACCATTTCCATGCGTCGCCTATGGGAGGACACCATGCTAGTTCACGGACAGCAGCCAAAGTATTGGAAAGCGGCCTTTATTGGCCAACTTTGTTCCGGGATGCCTATGATTTTGTGAGGCAATGTGACCCATGCCAGCGCGCAGGTAACATTTCAAGGAGACAAGAGATGCCCCTGAATGTATTTCAGGAAGTTGAGGTATTTGACTTATGGGGCATAGACTTCATGGGACCCTTTGTGTCCTAAAATTCAAATTTATATATCTTGCTTGCTGTTGATTATGTGTCGAAGTGGGTGGAAGCAATCCCCACAAGGACTAATGATTCAAATGTAGTGTGCAAGTTTGTGAAAGAAAATATATTCTGCAGGTTCGGGATACCCCGAATGATCATAAGTGATGGAGACACACATTTCCGGAATCAGAAATGTTCGACACTTTTGAAGAAATATGGGGTCAAGCACAACATCGGCACCCCATATCATCCACAGACGCAAGGACAGGTGGAGGTTTCAAATCGGGAAATCAAGAAGATTCTAGAACGGACAGTGGCATCCACAAGAAAAAATTGGAGTGCCCTACTACCGGACGCACTTTGGGCGTATAGAACGGCGTACAAAACACCTATAGGCACCACGCCTTTTAGGTTGGCGTATGGGCGGGCTTGCCACCTTCCGGTGGAGTTGGAGCACAAGGCCCATTGGGCGCTAAGAAGGCTGAACTTGAGTTATGATGAAGCCGGGAAAAAGAGGATGTTCGAATTGAACAAATTAGATGAGTTATGCATGACGGCATATGAGAATGCCCGCATCTAAAAGGAGCGTACAAAGCCGATCCATGATCGACATATCGAGCTGCGCACGTTCAAGAAGGGAGATAGTGTTCTATTGTTTAACTCCCGTCTCAAATTGCATCCCGGGAAGCTGAAGTCTCGGTGGAGTGGACCCTTTGTAGTGGAAGAGGTGAGACCGCACGGTGCGATTCTTGTGCGTGATGGAGATGCCACATTCTTGGTGAACGAGAAGCGCTTAAAGTTGTATTTTGGTGAAAACTACAAGAGAAAAGTGAATGAGGTCAAACTCATTACACTTGTGGATGAATGAGATGATGGGAAGACGTCTAGCCTAAGACGTTAAAGAAGGGCGCTTGTTGGGAGGCAACCCAACCATTGGTACATTAGGATAGGTTAATTTTAGTCATATATTGCTTTTATTTCATTTAATTTTAGTGTAAAGAAGATACCTTGATCCATTTGTTCAATGTGCAGGCACAGGCAGTGTCGATACCATCGACACACTGGTCGATGGTATCGACATGGGTTCAGGTTGACAGCTGCAAAAATCGCACTGAGTCGATACTATCGACGCCACCGTCGATGGTATCGACATACCTACTGGTAGGTCGCAATAAAAATGTCGATAGTATCGACATTCCAGTCGATACCATCGAGATCTCTGGAGAAGTTCAGAAGATTTTCGCTCAGTCAACTCGATACCATCGACGGCCTCGTCGATGGTATCGACATGATCACAGGTTAAATTGAAGAAGTGGTGGTGTCGCAATAAAAGCAAGTCGATACCATCAACCCACGTCGATGGTATCGACATCCATGTCACCGATCCGCGCCAAGGCATCGACGACGATCACGAGTCCACGTCAGCGATCCGGGTGCTGCGTCGATACTATCGACTTGCGTCGATGGTATCGACAAGTCAGCAATCCGGATTTCCCGATCCAGCAAACGTCAGCCGTCGATACTCGCGAGGGAGGCGGATAGCATCGAGACGTGTCGATACCATCGACCCGCGTCGATGGTATCGACGGGTCGACAGTAGCGACAACCACGTCTATTTAAGGAGACTTGCAACGTCATTTGACGTCACACCTTCAGAGCAAACATCCTCCTTTGCGCCGAGCACTCCCCCGAGCCATCCAAGACTGAAGAGAAGCGACATCGAGCAGGGATCTTCACCGAGCAGAGAATCACTTCTCCATCTTCCCCGAGCTCTCTTCTTCTAATCCCATCTTTCTTGCAACAATGGTGCACGCCGCCGGATCATCATCCTCGCACGAGATTGTGGAGTTTGTTCCACCCCCTACTGCTTCAGTCTCACGTCCGCGCCTGACTCACCCTTCCGCGGAGGTGAAGAAGGTCTATGAGGAGATCATGAAGTGGAAGATCGAGCCGACCCGGTATGTGGATCGGGGAATGATCCGTGATCTGGGATTCAAGGCCAACTTGGCCTATGTGCTGAAGGGTCAAGCACGCCACACCAGCATAAGGCCAGGCGACTGGAGCGCCATGCGGATGGACAACTGTTCTTCGGCGAATGGCCCACCTACAAGGAATTGGTGGCAGAGTTTATGGCGTCCCTCGACGTCTGTGTCGTACCCAACGACGTGGTGGTGTCGGACCGTGAGTGGATCAAGGGGAGGGTGTCCTTCCGGCTGTTCAACATCAACTACAACATCACTCTTCAGCAGTTCAACAACATCTTTAAATGGAACCACTCCCAACATGATCACCGACGCCCAGATTCCCGCACCGACTACGACAAGATCTTCGCCGAGCTAGTCACAGTGCCGGCGGGAAAGACAGTGAGCTACCACAATGCTGCGGTAGCGGACTTCGAGCATCCCTTCGTCCGGGTCCTACACCGGATGTTGAGCCTTACGTTCTTTGCTCGGAGCGATTTGGCATTGAGCAAGTTTCAGGAGAGCGATCGTTTCTTCATCTACATGCTCCTGAAGTGACAAGAATGCAACTGGGGTGCGTTCTTTCTGCAGCGCGTCCTGGCGGTGAAGAGGAGCACAAGGAAGGCTCCGATCCATTTTGGTGGGCTCATCACCGAATTGGCGATGTACTTGGGGCTGAATCTCCAGTCCATGACTCCGATTTCCATGAGGAGTAAGGTGAACGTGCAACATCTGCATCGTTCAAACCTTATCCTTCTCCGGGATGGGTTGGCGTACACACACTGCCACGTCAACCACGCTTACCAGGAATGCACACTGCCAGACGCCGTCTTCCACGTCGAGGGAGCCCAGCACTTCCGGTGGCCGATCATAGCCGTCGAGTCCGATGAAGAAGAAGGCGGTGATGACGAACAAGAAGGCGAGGCTGAGGAGGAAGAGGAGGCTTTCACACCTCTTCGCGCACAAGTAGCACCACGGAAGCGTCCTAGGATGCATCCGGGTGCGTCTTCATCATCACAGCCCCAACCTCCATCACCACAGCCCTCGCAGCCAGGCGAGGATGTCTACTCAATGTAGGGAATGTACACGATGCTGCAGGACATACATCAGACACAGCAGCAGCATCTAGAAATGTGTACCGGTATTCAGGATACTACGAACCAGTTACTTGACAACCAAAGGGTGATGTTCGAGAATGAACGTCTCCTCCTCGACAACCAACATCAGATACACAATCGGTTGCAAAGGATGGAGATGCAACAGGAACCCTTTTACGACCATTACTGGAGTCAGAGCTACTTTGGAGGCTATCCACAGCCTCCGCCGAGGACCCATTACGATCCGAGCTTCCAGGGGGAGTATCCTTCTTGGGATCCTACGGCCCCACAGTACCCGCCTCCGCCTCCACAAGATTGATCAGGGTATCTCTGTTCCACTCTTAAGATTGTTTTTGACTATGAGGCCATAGTCGAATTCAAACTCTATCTTTTCTTTTGTTTGTTTTTTAGTTTTTGCTTTGCTATTTGTTCTTGCATTTTTAGTTTTTGTTTAGGATCCACATCTATCTAGTGTAACTGTGGATGTCGTAAAAGTTGTCATCTCGCTGTGTATTCATGGGAAATTTAAGGGAATTTTAAATTTTTTGTGTTTTTTGGATAGCTTGACTTGGTTGTCCTTGGGGAACTTGTTCGATGAAAATGATTGAGTATGTCAATTTTAAAACAATATGTCACACCTATACTCCCTTTGACTCATGAAAAGTGGATAGTAACGGTTGTTTGAGCCTAACCTAACCAAATGGTAATGAGACCTTAATTGGATATAAGAGAGAGAACCCTTTGAATCACTACACATGTCAGTAGGGAGAGACACATAATACCCTTCTAAGGTTCAGTCATCTAATCTTGTGATCATTCCACTTCATTTTTCCATAATCCACCTAAGAATTGGAAGTAAAGTACAGTTTTAATTCTTTCTTGTGTGCATAGCATTTAGATAGGAATTGCATTGATATTTTCCATACTTTTGCATAAAAAGAGAAAAATATAGGGATTCATGCACATCACCTTTAGGTGCATGCCATGTAGTTGCACTCATGACTTTCATGTTTATCATGCATAAAGTACATCATGTATCTCAATTTTTCCTCAAAAGTGATCTAAACTATTCCATACCTTCGAAATATTGCAAAGATTTCCAATCATGAAGAAAACAGCCCAATACATGTATCTCTAAGCAATTATGGATATGTGGGCTACAAGAAAAAAAAGGAGAAGAAATTTTTTTTTCTTCTGAAAATCTGAAAAAAATTGAGAAAAGAAAAAAAAAAGAAAGAGAATTTAGAAGGAAATGGAACAAGAGGGAGAAAGGAACATGATATCACTCGCATTACAAGAAAACTGAGTACATGATGTGGCTTCAGTAGATTTCCATCTCATTTTGAGGTGGAAGGTTAGGGCATGCATCATTTCACCCAAATTAGGCATTAGGGCATTTTTATTGTGCATTTGCATCACGTAGGACATTTTGTTTTATGCATATTGAAACTGTGCAATACTTCCAAGTTCTTCCATGAACCACCCATTCCATCCACCCGTTGCTCGGATTGGTAGGCCACCGTGAATTTCTCCTCACTAATGATTATCAGGAGAACTGCTTCCATGTAGATGGTAGTTAGGGCGAGCAATGTAGTGTAGGCGATCACAAGATGCACCAATGCTGAATCGACAAATTTTATTATGTTAACTGCCTTATGTGATAGTGTTCATCGGTTTGAAGGATAATTTCTCTTATTGATGATTATTGTCGCCTTTAGGGTAATTACTGTTGTGTGGTTAGAGAAGGCCGGTTTGAGAACGTTCAGTGGGAGTCACATGAGATGTGGGTTGGTGTGTTGTTTTTTTTAGTTGACATCTGCAAGTCTATTCTAAGGATCAGTAGCTCGAGGGCGAGTAATGTTTAAGCTTAGGGGAGTTTGATGCGATGATTTTGAGTCGCATTTATAGACCTTTTTCATATGTGTTTTGTGCTCTAATTACTCATTTTTATGGATAATATTGCATAATTCACTCATTTCGGTCTTTGCCATCATTCTATGTCAAATCCCCTTTGTTTTACCATTTTGAGCATTATTTATTATATTATCATAATTTGTGTGGATTTACTTGGTCTTATTGTGAAATTTCAGGAAAAACAAGTATTTGCTTCCGTCGATACCATCGACGGAAGTCGATACCATCGACCAAGCCACAGGTTGCCAGCCGAGAGGAGCAGCACAGAGTCGATACCATCGACACTCAAGTCGATGGTATCGAGATCCCTTCAGATTGCTGGCGAGGACTCCGTCGATACCATCGACCCAAGTCGATGCCATCGACACATTGAGGCTACAACATCGCTAAATGACAACAACCGACACTAAAGAGAGTCGATACCATCGAACCAAGTCGATGGTATCGAGATGACCACAGGCGCTCAGACGAAAAGAAAAGAAGCTGCCGCTAATACGCTGGGTCGATACCATCGACCCGCGTCGATGGTATCGACGCCGGCAGATATGCGTTGGATTCGTTTTGATCTCGATCAGATGGCTGGAGTTATTTGACGACCTAATTAGGGACTTATACCTAATGACGGCCTCCCACACGAGGGGATCATCTCATTTTGCATTGCACGACTGCCGAGGAAGGAGAAAAAGGAGAACGGAGGCCAGAAGCTCATCCCGGGTGATTCGGACGCTGCCGAAGACGAATTCCACCACCGACAGGCGGGGAAGCTCGTATTCTACGCCAAGGATCTACCGGTTCTTCTCCGTTCAGGGGTTTTCCCACTTGTTTCACGTTTTTCTTATGAATTCCCCTATTTCTACCATGTATTCGTGCGAGATGAACATGAGAGGCTAAAACCCTCCATCTTTAGGACCGGGAGTAGCCCGGGAATGCATTGTATGACAATTTTATATTGATAATTCATATTTTCTCTCTCAAATCCGTGGTATAGTTTCGTTTTCTCCATATATATTGTTATGCTTGATCACCATAATAATAGCTTAATGCCCTTAATCACTTCGACAGAAGGATTAACGGTTGAAAAGAGATGAAACCTACATTAATCAATAAAACCCTTGACAAAGGAGTTGTAAAATTAATGGTGGGAACTGAGAGATCGTTTATAATGCACTTAGTTTAGGGGAATGATTACTACGACGGTGGAATCAACCTAAACCTAAGTAGTGAGTTACACCATGACAGTGGGTAATTCTATTTTCAGGCCACTACCCAGATAGAGAGAGAAGAGTGAGGAATTATATAAAACCTAATACAATGTTGACCCGCGGCGAAACCGCAATCCTAAAGATATCCTTTTGAATTGATTAAATTAACCTTTAATCAATTGTTTTCTTTGTTTCATTTTATTTTCTTTTAATTTCGACAACAAACCTTACTTTGTTTTTCTGGCCTAGCTGATTGCGATTAGTTAGTAGAAGTCTCCAATAATTCACGTATCCCTGAGTTCGACTCGGGCCTCACAAAGGCCTATATTACTCGACGCGTATACTTGCGTTTAAGCGCGTAGTAAAATACACGTCAAGTTTTTGGCGCCGTTGCCGGGGACACGGAGAATTATTGGCACTTTGAGTGCTAAGAGCGGCCACTCTAGGCCACATTTTTTTTATTTTGAAACAATTTTAAATATTCTTAAATTTCTCTATAATTGTGTTTACTCGTTCAAAGCATAGTAATGAACCCCGATTTTCTTATTTCAGGTACTTTGCATGGTGAATACACGTAGCGCAGACTACGCGAATCGCACACCTGAGGTTCCACCTCCGGGACCAGAGGACGAGGATTACTACGAGAAAGATCACCAAAGTGACATAGATTCTGAATCTGAGCAAGAGCAAGCAGAAGAAATGGCCGAACCACAGACAATATGGGAGAAGATCAAAGCGTCTTCTTCATCATCTTCAAAGGGGCCTATTAAGAAACAGGTGGTCAACATACCAACATATAAGATCGATCCAGCGTTGATCAACTTGGTAAAATCAAATGCATTTCATGGATTGAAGAATGAGGACCCAGTGGCACACATCAGTCAGTTTGTTGAAAACTGCGATATGGTGAAGATAGACAGGTTCCCACAGGATGTTCTGTACCTCAAGTTGTTCCCAAGCTCCCTGGCAGGAGTTGCGAGAGAGTGGCTACATAACCTCGACGATGAGTTTGTTGAATCATGGGATCATATGGTGGAGGTTTTCTTCGAGAGGTTTTTCCCTCATGAGAAGACCAACGACATGATTAGGAAGATTCACAATTTCACCCAACAGGCGGGTGAAACATATTCTGAGACCTGGGAGCGATTCCAGGTCATGTTGAGGAGATGTCCGCATCATGGACTGGACAAAGAGACACAGGTGAAGATCTTCTATTTTGCTCTCTCCGAGCATGATAGAAGCAACTTGGACTCGGCCGATTCAGGATTTTTCTTGAACAACACTGATACGAGATGCTGGGAAATACTGAAGAACATGGCACGAAAGAATTCCTGGGGAGAAAGAGAGAGAGGCCCAGTTGAGCAAGCAAGAGTTTCCAGTGAGTCCAAGGCAATGAGAGAGTTAAATGAGAAGATGGATCTTCTCGCAAAGAAGCTACTGCAGAAGGAAGACAATGAGTCTGAGGAGGAGGCTCAAGTCAAGTACATGAGGCAACAACAAGGGTACAGGAACAATGACTATTCATGGCGAAAGGACAAAAAGTTCTCATGGAAGGACCCGAACAATTTTCTGTAGGATCCGGACGCCAAGCCTGCACCAGCCACAGAGGACAAGAGCACGGAGTTGCTCAATCAGGTCATCAAACAAAACCAGGAGTTAATGAACACATTTGGGCAACAAATCAAGCAACAGGGTGAATTTATGATCCAATTTGGGCAGACTTTGCAGAGTCATGGGGCTCAAATGAGAACTATAGAGACTTCCATGGCGCAGATGGCGGCTGAAATTGCAAGCTTGAAGAAGCCAGCACATCCGGGTTTTCCGGGTAACACCAATGTTCCCGGGGGAAACCAGCAGGCCAAGGCCATTCTACTGAGGAGCGGTAAGAAAGTGTTGAATCCAAGGGCGGATGACACAAGCACACCGCAGGACAAAGTTGAAGATGCAATCATCAAGGAGCAGCCCACACCTGTCACAGGGCAAGCTGAAGATATAGCTGAGAATGGTAATGAAGAACAAGCTGCTGAGGAGGAACCGCAGAAATTGACACCCTATGTGCCACCTCATCAAAGGGCACATACCGTTCCGGTCCCCTATCCCAATAGTGCAAAGGCAAGGAAGGTGGATGCACAATTCAAGAAATTTCTGGACAGCTTTAGAAAGTTATCGGTAAATATTCCGTTGTTAGAGGCGATTGAGCAAATCCCATCTTACGGGAAGTTTCTAAAAGATGTCATCAACAAAAAGAGGAAAATACTCGACACTGAGGTCGTGGTGCTGAAGGAGCAAGTGAGTGCTTTCATTAAGGGCACTTTGCCGCCGAAGAGACAGGACCCCGGTTGTTTCAATATTTCTTGCTTTATCGGGAAGTTCAAATTCGGAGAATCACTATGTGATTCTGGGGCAAGCATCAATTTGATGCCCCTTTCTACATTTATAAAGCTGGGATGAAAGGAGTCAAGGCCAAGCAACATGACTATCCAATTGGCCGATAATTCCGTGGTGAAACCTTATGGAATCTGCGAAGATGTCTTGGTAAAGGTGGACTGATTTGTTTTTCTGGCTGATTTCATGGTTATGGAAATGCAGGACGAGCATGGCAATGAGTTGCTACTTGGACGCCCATTCCAAGCTACAGTTGATATGATCTTGGAGATGGGGAGAGGTCGCTTGACCTTGGGCATTGCGGATGATCGCTTTGAGATGGTCATGCCCACTAGCAATGCGTCTACTAAAGCAAAAGCACACTGTAACATGGTGAAACATGTGGAGCACAATATCTCCCTTTGCCTTGGGAAGCCATTCTTGGACATGGCTCATGTGATGAGTAAGATGGATAATGGAACTTTAGTTGTGGACATTATGGAGCAAACTAAAGTTGTTTCTTTATGCAAAGCTGTTGGGTTTCCGAATGATGAGAATGAGGACATTCCACCTTCTTGGGAGGATGAGGCGATCATTACTTCAGTTTTTGATGCATATCCAGAATTGCCGTTGGAGGCGTGTTTGTTAAATGTCACATATGATTGGATGCGGAGTACTTCACTCAAGGAGTGCGCCAAAATGCTTCAGATGCTTCCATGTTTTTACACGAGGCACTATGAAGATTTAGGTACACTTCCCCCACCGCTGCAATCATCTCTTATTTGTCCGCCTGAGTTGGAATTGAAACCACTGCCCCTGCATCTTAAGTACGTCTTTCTAGCTGAGAAGGACAAGTTACCAGTGATTGTATCTGCTTACTTGAGTGCGGATGAGGAGGAGAAACTACTGATAGTGCTCAAGAACCATCGTGGAGCTTTTGGGTGGTCTGTTGCAGACATCAAGGGGATCTCCCCTACACTTTGTCAGCATAAGATTTGGCTCGAGGAGGGAGCCAAACCAGTCATCCAGCCTCAAAGACGTTTGAATCCAAGCATGATGGAGGTCGTAAAGAAGGAAGTCATAAAACTTCTTGCTGCAGGGATCATATATGCCATATCAGATTCGACGTGGGTGAGTCCCACACAGGTAGTCCCTAAAAAGGGGGGAATTACTGTTACTACAAATCTGTTGAATGAACCTGTCACCACCCGATTGGTAACCGGGTGGCGTGTTTGCATTGACTACCGCCGATTAAATGCCGCAACTCTTAAAGATCATTTTCCTTTGCCATTCATTGATCAGATTTTGGAACGTCTTGCCGGGCGGTCGCATTTTTGTTTTCTGGATGGGTATTCGGGGTATAACCAGATTTCTATTGATCCTTTGGATCAAGAGAAGTCTACGTTCACTTGTCCCTACGGGACTTTTGCTTACCGACGGATGCCGTTTGGATTATGTAATGCGCCGGCAACGTTTCAACGCTGCATGCTCGCCATATTCTCTGACATGGTGGAGCGTTGTCTTGAGGTTTTCATGGACGACTTCTCGGTTTATGGGGCGTCTTTTGATGAGTGTCTATATAACTTGGACAAGGTGTTGCAGCAGTGCGAGGACACACACTTGGTCCTCAATTGGGAGAAATGTCACATGATGGTGACGGAAGGAATAGTGCTAGGACACAAGGTGTCTAGCAAGGGTCTTGAGGTAGACCCCGTAAAAATTGAGGTGATTTCTAAGCTACCCCCACCTAATTCCGTAAAAGGGGTGAGAAGCTTTTTGGGACACGCCGGGTTTTATCGGCGATTCATCAAGGATTTTTCTAAAATCGCAAAACCTTTATCCGAATTGTTGGAAAAAGATGCAGTTTTTGATTTCAATGATAAGTGTCTTCACGCATTCGAAGTTTTAAAAGAAAAGTTGATTTCGGCTCCGGTTGTTCAAACGCCGGATTGGACAAAACCATTCGAATTGATGTGTGACGCTTCCGATTATGCAGTGGGAGCCATTTTGGGGCAAAGGGTAGATAATAAGCCCGTTGTGATTTTCTACGCCTCCAAAACACTTAATGATGCTCAATTGAACTGTACAACTACAGAAAAAGAGTTACTTGCCGTCGTGTTTGCTTTTGAAAAATTTCGGCAGTACTTAGTGGGTTCTAAAGTAGTTGTGTGGACCGATCACGCTGCGATAAAATATTTGATGGAGAAGAAGGATGCAAATCCTAGACTAATTAGGTGGATTTTGCTTTTACAAGAATTTGATATTGAAATCAAGGACAAGTCGGGAATTGAAAATGTGGTGGCTGACCACTTGTCTAGGTTAGAAAGGGTAGATGAACAAGGTTTACACATACCCATAACCGAGACGTTCCCCGATGAACAACTTTTGAAAATTGATTCTAAGGAACCATGGTTTTCTAATATTGTTAACTATTTGGCTTGCGGGATCATCCCGGAAGACTGGTCTTATCAAGAGAAAAAGAAATTCTTTCATTCTTTGAGATACTATTTTTGGGATGACCCAATTCTTTTGAAGCAGTGCAGGGATGGTATTCTTCGCAGGTGTGTGCCAGAGGTGGAGTACGAGAGTGTTCTCCACCATTGCCATGCGTCGCCTACGGGAGGACACCATGCTAGTTCACGGACAGCAGCCAAAGTGTTGGAAAGCGGCCTTTATTGGCCAACTTTGTTCCGGGATGCCTATGATTTTGTGAGGCAATGTGACCCGTGCCAGCGCGCAGGTAACATTTCAAGGAGACAAGAGATGCCCCTGAATGTATTTCAGGAAGTTGAGGTATTTGACTTATGGGGCATAGACTTCATGGGACCCTTTGTGTCCTCAAATTCAAATTTATATATCTTGCTTGCTGTTGATTATGTGTCGAAGTGGGTGGAAGAAATCCCCACAAGGACTAATGATTCGAATGTAGTGTGCAGGTTTGTGAAAGAAAATATATTCTGCAGGTTCGGGATACCCCGAATGATCATAAGTGATGGAGGCACACATTTCCGGAATCAGAAATTTTTGACACTTTTGAAGAAATATGGGGTCAAGCACAACATCGGCACCCCATATCATCCACAGACGCAAGGACAGGTGGAGGTTTCAAATCAGGAAATCAAGAAGATTCTAGAACAGACAGTGGCATCCACAAGAAAAAATTGGAGTGCCCTACTACCGGACGCACTTTGGGCGTATAGAACGGCGTACAAAACACCTATAGGAACCACGCCTTTTAGGTTGGCGTATGGGCGGGCTTGCCACCTTCCGGTGGAGTTGGAGCACAAGGCCCATTGGGCGCTAAGAAGGCTGAACTTGAGTTATGATGGTCGGGAAAAAGAGGATGTTCGAATTGAACGAATTAGACGAGTTACGCATGACGGCATATGAGAATGCCCGCATCTACAAGGAGCGTACAAAGCTGATCCATGATCGACATATCGAGCTGCGCACGTTCAAGAAGGGAGATAGTGTTCTATTGTTTAACTCCCGTCTCAAATTTCATCCCGGGAAGCTGAAGTCCCGGTGGAGTGGACCCTTTGTAGTGGAAGAGGTGAGACTGCACAGTGCGATTTTTGTGCGTGATGGAGATGCCACGTTCTTGGTGAACGGGCAGCGCTTAAAGTTGTATTTTGGTGAAAACTACAAGAGAAAAGTGAATGAGGTCAAACTCATTACACTTGTGGATGAATGAGATGATGGGAAGACGTCTAGCCTAAGACGTTAAAGAAGGGCGCTTGTTGGGAGGCAACCCAACCATTGGTACATTAGGATAGGTTAATTTTAGTCATAGATTGCTTTTATTTCGTTTAGTTTTAGTGTAAAGAAGATACCTTGATCCATTTGTTCAATGTGCAGGCACAGGCAGTGTCGATACCATCGACACACTGGTCGATGGTATCGACATGGGTTCAGGTTGACATCTGCAAAAATCACACTGAGTCGATACTATCGACGCCACCGTCGATGGTATCGACATACCTACAGGCAGGTCGCAATAAAAATGTCGATAGTATCGACATTCCATTCGATACCATCGAGATCTCTGGAGAAGTTCAGAAGATTTTTTCTCAGTCAACTCGATACCATCAACGGCCTCGTCGATGGTATCGACATGATCACAGGTTAAATTGAAGAAGTGGCGGTGTCGCAATAAAAGCAAGTCGATACCATCGACCCTCGTCGATGGTATCGACATCCATGTCACCGATCCGCGCCAAGGCATCGACGACGATCACGAGTCCACGTCAGCGATCCGGGTGCTGCGTCGATACTATCGACTTGCGTCGATGGTATCGACAGGTCAGCAATCCGGATTTCCCGATCCAGCAAATGTCAGCCGTCGATACTCGCGAGGGAGGCGGATAGCATCGAGACGTGTCGATACCATCGACCCGCGTCGATGGTATCGACGGGTCGACAGTAGCGACGGCCAAGTCTATTTAAGGAGACTTGCAACGTCATTTGACGTCACACCTTCAGAGCAAACGTCCTCCTTTGCGCCGAGCACTCCCCCGAGCCATCCAAGACTGAAGAGAAGCGACATCGAGCAGGGATCTTCACTGAGCGGAGAATCACTTCTCCATCTTCCCCGAGCTCTCTTCTTCTAATCCCATCTTTCTTGCAACTATGGTGCACGCCGCCGGATCATCATCCTCGCACGAGATTGTGGAGTTTGTTCCACCCCCTACTGCTTCAGTCTCACGTCCGCGCCTGGCTCACCCTTCTGCGGAGGTGAAGAAGGTCTATGAGGAGATCATGAAGCGGAAGATCGAGCCGACCCGGTATGTGGACCGGGGAATGATCCGTGATCTGGGATTCGAGGCCAACTTGGCCTATGTGCTGAAGGGTCAAGCACGCCACACCAGCATAAGGCCAGGCGAGCTGGAGCGCCATGCGGATGGACAGCCGTTCTTCGGCGAATGGCCCACCTACAAGGAATTGGTGGCGGAGTTTATGGCGTCCCTCGACGTCTGCGTCGTATCCAACGACGTGGTGGCGTCGGACCGTGAGTGGATCAAGGGGAGGGTGTCCTTCCGGCTGTTCAACATCAACTACAACATCACTCTTCAGCAGTTCAACAACATCTTTAACTGGAACCACTCCCAACATGATCACCGACGCCCAGATTCCCGCACTGACTACGACAAGATCTTCGCCGAGCTAGTCACAGTGCCGGCGGGAAAGACAGTGAGCTACCACAATGCTGCGGTAGCGGACTTTGAGCATCCCTTCGTCCGGGTCCTACACCGCATGTTGAGCCTTACGTTCTTTGCTCGGAGCGATTTGGCATTGAGCAAGTTTCAGGAGAGCGATCTTTTCTTCCTCTACATGCTCCTGAAGCGACAAGAATGCAACTGGGGTGCGTTCTTTCTGCAGCGCGTCCTGGCGGTGAAGAGGAGCACAAGGAAGGCTCCGATCCATTTTGGTGGGCTCATCACCAAATTGGCGATGTACTTGGGGCTGAATCTCCTGTCCATGACTCCGATTTCCATGAGGAGTAAGGTGAACGTGCAACATCTGCACCGTTCAAACCTTATCCTTCTCCGGGATGGGTTGGCGTACGCACACTGCCACGTCAACCACGCTTACCAGGAATGCGCACTGCCGGACGCCGTCTTCCACGTCGAGCGAGCCCAGCACTTTCGGTGGCCGATCATAGCCGTCGAGTCCGATGAAGAAGAAGGCGGTGATGACGAACAAGAAGGCGAGGCTGAGGAGGAAGAGGAGGCTTTCACACCTCTTCGCGCACGAGTAGCACCACAGAAGCGTCCTAGGATGCATCCGGGTGTGTCTTCATCATCACAGCCCCAGCCGCCATCACCACAGCCCTCGCAGCCAGGCGAGGATGTCTACTCAATGCAGGGAATGTACACGATGCTGTAGGACATACATCAGACACAGCAGCAACATCTAGAAATGTATACCGGTATTCAGGATACTACGAACCGGTTACTTGACAACCAAAGGGCGATGTTTGAGAATGAACGTCTCCTCCTCGACAACCAACAACAGATACACAATCGGTTGCAAAGGATGGAGATGCAACAAGAACCCTTTTATGACCATTACTGGAGTCAGAGCTACTTTGGAGGCTATCCACAGCCTACGCCGAGAACCCATTACGATCCGAGCTTCCAGGGGGAGTATCCTTCTTGGGATCCTACGGCCCCGCAGTACCCGCCTCCACCTCTACAAGATTGATCAGGGTATCTCTGTTCCACTCTTAAGATTGTTTTTGACTATGAGGCCATAGTCGAATTCAATCTTAGGGGGGTAACTGGAACAACTCTATCTTTTCTTTTGTTTGTTTTTTAGTTTTTTCTTTGCTATTTGTTCTTGCATTTTTAGTTTTTGTTTAGGATCCACATCTATCTAGTGTAACTGTGGATGTCGTAAAAGTTGTCATCTCGCTGTGTATTCATGGGAAATTTAAGGGAATTTTAAAATTTTTGTGTCTTTTGGATAGCTTGACTTGGTTGTCCTTGGGGAACTTGTCCGATGAAAATGATTGAGTATGTCAATTTTAACACAATATGTCACACCTATACTCCCTTTGACTCATGAAAAGTGGATAGTAACGGTTGTTTGAGCCTAACCTAACCAAATGGTAATGAGACCTTAATTGGATATAAGAGAGAGAACCCTTTGAATCACTACACATGTCAGTAGGGAGAGACACATAATACCCTTCTAAGGTTCAGTGATAACCTCCTATTTTAGTAGTTTATCTTAGTCTTTTTCTTTAGTTTTCCATACTCTTTCTACATTTATATTGTACTTAAACCTAATTTTACCCCTTTTTGTAAATACATCATCAAACTAACTTTTCCTTTTATAATTGCAGAAAAAGCAAAAAAAAAATAACAAAAGAACAAACCAGCCCAAGGGTCGAGTAGATCCAAACGGTCCCGAGACCGCATGAAGCCAAACGGTCCCAAGACCGCATGGAGTTCAAACGGTCCCGAGACCGCATGAATCCAAACGGTCCCAAGACCGCATGGAGTTCAAACGGTCCCGAGACCGCATGAAGCCAAACGGTCCCAAGACCGCATGGAGTTCAAACGGTCCCGAGACCGCATGAAGCCAAACGGTCCCAAGACCGCATGGAGTTCAAACGGTCCCGAGACCGCATGAAGCCAAACGGTCCCAAGGCCGCATGGAGTTCAAACGGTCCCGAGACCGCATGAAGCCAAACGGTCCCAAGACCGCATGGAGTTCAAACGGTCCCGAGACCGCATGAAGCCAAACGGTCCCAAGACCGCATGGAGTTCAAACGGTCCCGAGACCGCATGAAGCCAAACGGTCCCAAGACCGTTTGACGCCAAACGGTCCCAAGACCGTTTGACGCCAAACGATCTCAAGACCGTTTGACGCCAAACGGTCCCAAGACCATTTGACGCCAAACGGTCCCAAGACCGTTTGAGCCCAAACGGTCTCCAAACCGTTTGGATCTCACTCAAAGCCTATAAATAAGACCTCAGGGCCGTTCAGGGGGAGTCCAGACGTCCAGAGGCTGTCTCTCCACTACCAGAACAACTCCATCCTTCACTAGAGGGTGCCGGTCTGAGACTCACGTCCATTGCAAGCTACGTTGCTCTCTCATCAACAAGGAAGGCGAGAGGAGAAGATCCGTCATCAAGCAAGCTACAAGGGGTGGAGATCGTTGCTCTCTCCACCAAGGGTTCAACCTTCTCTCCTCAGTGGAGATGATGTTCTTTCTATCTCTTCTTGCCTCCTTCTTTGTTGCTCCCTCTATGAGGAGCGAGTAGTTCCATCCACTGGGGCGCGGGGACTAGCCCCGCTGCCCATGTTTTGTATTATGTACTGTAAAAAAGATGTTATCATTTCGTTTTAATACTAAATCGTTTCACACATGCTTGAATGATGGCCACGTTCTTGTATGCATTTATTGTCTTTCGTTGTGGTTTGTCTACGACCGCTATCGAGGCTTGAATACCGATTTAGTGTTGGTTTCTGGTGTGTGTATCCACCACGCATCCGTTTCGGTGTCTAGAAGTGTATCTCAAAGAGTGGAGTAAACTCACTATCATCTGGCACACTCCCATCTGTATGGAAGAGACCTTTGGTAAGTCGAGGAACACACTTTGCGAGGGGAATGATGTAAAGCATGTGACCATTCGTTCGGGGATGGCTGGCGTTGCATCATTCCCGCACTTCTCGTAGCTAGGTTATCCCTCACCAGAAACTAGGCCTACAAAGACGCTATTCGATTTGGTAATTATCGCTCGCTTGTTAGTTTTAGATGCACGTTTCTTGAGGTTGAGTAAGATTCTCTCTTCGGAGACTACATCCTTCAGTGACGCGTAGTGATGTACCGCATGAGAGTTACTTAACCCTTGGAGGATGAGATGCATTGCCCTTTTCTTATATGGGCATTGGTCTTGTGGAACATCGAAGGGTGCAATGCATCGCTCTTGTCTTATGTGGGCATCGGTCTTGTGGAACACCCTTGGATGCAACGCATCGCTCTTGTCTTATAAGGCATCGGTCTTGTGGATACATCCATGCACCTAGCTTATAAGTCTTGCTTAGTACATATACAATGCATGTGTAGCGGTGGTAAATACCTGCTTAACCCCAGTGATTCATCATCATTTGTTAACTCTTAAGATTTACTTGCTTTATTTACTTTCTTGCTTTACTTTCTTTGTACTTAGTTTAAAACAACCAAATCAAACTTTCGATCTAAATATCAATCTTTAAGTTGTTAAGTAAAGACTAAACGTTTTCCATCTTGACTTCGTCAAGACCGTTGTCCCGAGGATTCGACCCTTAACTATACTACGATAAGACTTCCACATGTCTTAGCACATGTGGGTGGAGTTCTTACCATAGTACTAGCAAGGCTAAACTTAGAGACTCATCATCTCTAGGATTTTTAGTGGTAAGTAAAACTGCCATAAAAAATTGGCGCCGTTGCCGGGGACAATGGAACTTTTTAGTCTTTACTTACCAATTTCTTGGTTGATTAGGATTTTACACTTTTTCTTAATAACCAATCCAATATTTCTTGATCTTTTTCATTTCCTTCCAATTTTCCTAACTTGAGATTTTCCTTCTACTCAGGTAGAAAACGTGTATGCAACCCCCGCATAGCATCGGATTCTCCCCTGAACCAGAATACGATTCTGAGGTAGAAAGAAGTTTTCACCGAAGGAATAGACTAAACCGCCAAAGAGCCAGACAGATGGCCGAAGAGCAACGCCTTGTTGCAGAAAGAGTCAACGCCGCCATAGCAGCACAACGAGCACAACTCATTGCTGACACTCGTGCTCAGGTGCAAGCTGAGATCCGAGCTGAAGTACAAGCACGCATCCAAGCAGAGCAAGCTGCTGCTCAACTTGCGTTAAGAAACAAGCAACTTCGGGATTACGCCGTCCCGAAGAATTACGAAGATAACCATCCGGTCCGGCCTCCGATCATTAACATCCCACACTTCGAGATCCGGACCCAATGGATTCAGATTATGCAAGGGATTTCTTTCTCTGGAAGTTCTGGAGACGACTGCATGGACCACCTGAAACGGTTTAAGGCATTATGCCGACTGGTCCCACAAGCTGGCATTGCTTTTGACGCAATAATGCTCCATCTGTTTCATTTCACTCTATCTGGAAGGGCCTTAAGTTGGTATAATTCATTGGATAGAGAACCCATTATTACCACCTGGGCCCCTCTAGAGGAGAAATTCCTGGAGAAGTTCTTTCCACCCTCGCTTACTTACGAAATCAGAGGGAAGATCAACCATTTCTCTCAACTTTCTGGAGAGACCCTCGCCGAGGCATGGGAAAGATTCAAAGAACTTCTTCGAAAATGCCCTCATCATGGGATTTCGCAAAATCAACTGATTGAGACCTTTTATCGGGGGGTAAATGATGACATTAAACAGTTCCTAGATTCCTCATCTGGAGGAAATTTCATGAGGAAAAACTATGAAGACGCCTGGAAGATCGTCACTTTAGGGGATGAAAACCAGTCCAACTGGGGGCGAACAGCCGGAAAAGGCGTCCTCAAAGTCTTTAAAGCTGAGGAATCCACGGAATTAAAGTCAATAGCAGAGGCTCTGAAAGCAATCGCCCATAAACAGCAAACCTTTGAATCATCTCTAGGGGAATTCAACAAGAAACAAACCCCGCAGCTGCATCAAGTCAAAGCTGTCACAGGTTCCTGTGAAGCTTGTCATGCATCAGATCATCTGACCTTATCCTGCGGAATGCTCTATAGTGTGATGATGGATCTTCATCCACCACCACAACCCTATGAGGCCATCACTAATCAGATTGAAGATCAGACTCCGGAGCAAGTCAACTCTATCCATACTATTCCCGGGCAAGTCTACTATAATCCCAGTCAACCAAGGAACCATCCTGGATTCCAGTATGGGAACCCTTCTGGGACTGCAAACCCGCAACACCAGACTCAAGGGGGATTTGACAGTAGGTTGCCTCCTGGGTTATCAAACAATCAAGGGAATCCAAGAAACAACTTCCCTAGGGTTAACTACCCTAGAAATCAGTCAGCCTACTACCAGTACATTCACCCCCCGCTTCACCCACAATTGCATGTTCAACAATACCAACAACAAAATTCTCAGAAGAATGTTACCACGCAGCCGGAAGATGAGCTATCTTTGATAAAGCAAATGCTTCAGTCTCAGCAAACTATGCTAGCTAGCCAGCAAGCCCAACAAAGGGCTGTTGAAACCCAGCTAGCTCAGATCGCTGCACAGTTGAAGTCTTCGGCTGGCGTTTCTGATAGGCAGCCTGAACCAAATAGGCAAAAAGAACACGAACAGCTGAACGCCATCACCACAAGGTCGGGACGCATTCTGCCTGAACCCATCAAGATCACTCTAGATGATGATGATGTGCCCATTCTTTTGACGAAAGAGATCTCGCAACAAGAGATTGGGAAATCTCCCGAAGATACCGAGGACAAAAACAAAGAGTATGTACCCACAGAACCCAAGGTCCCGCAATTCAAACCAAGGATTCCATATCCAGGCAGATTGCAAGAAACAAAAATGGATGCCAGGTTTCAGAAATTCAAGGAAGCAATGAAGAAACTTTATATCGATATCCCACTCCTCGACGCTCTATCCGAAGTACCAGCATGGGCAAGGTATCTCAAAACTTTGCTATCACGTAAGTATATCACCAAAGAGCAGGAAACCGTCAAGCTTGCCCAAACCACCTCTGACATCATCTTGAACAAACTGCCCAAAAAGAAGAAGGACCCAGGTTCTTTCGGAATCCAATGTTGCATTGGAAACGCATCCACAAAGAAAGGATTAGCTGACCTCGGGGCTAGTATATCCATTATGCCTTTCTCAATGTGCCAACGCCTCGGTTTCACAGATCTGCTACCTACAGCAATGACTATTCAACTTGCTGACTCCACCATAACCGCACCTTTGGGAATCATTGAAGACGTTCCAGTAAGAATAGGCAAGGATGCTTACGTTCCATGTGATTTTGTCATCATGGATATTAAAGAGGACTTGAGATATCCGATCATTTTCGGCAGGCCTTTCCTAGCTACAACCAGAGCACTAATCGATGTCGAAGCCGGAACCATCATCCTTAGGCTCGGAAAGGAAGCCATTCAATTCCGTGTCCTTGACAGCATGAAAGGCCCTAACATTCAAGAAGAAGTCTTTATTTTAGACGCAATCCAACAAATGTCACAACTAGAAATCTCCGAGCCAATCGACGAACTTGAAAATGCTCTTATCAATCCCGAAGTCGAGTTCTCTGCAAATGAACTAGTCCAGCAATGCATCCAATATCTAGAAAAGGCAGAAGAAGCACCAAAGGCTACCTTTGAAGAGCTTAAAGCCATAACGACTATTGAAGCAGCAGAACCACCAAAAACCCCTGAATTGAAGACCTTACCCACAGGGCTCAAATATGTTTTCCTGGATAAGGAAGAGCTATGCCCAGTTATTATCAGCTCCACCCTCACCGAAGACCAAGAAGCCAGACTTCTAGACAAACTAAGGAAACACAGAAAGATCATTGGTTATAAAATAACCGACCTCACAGGCATAAATCCGGCTCTGTGTATGCACAAGCTTCCTATGGTTGAAGAATTTAAACCCACTCGCGAACATCAAAGAAAACTGAACCCAAATTTAAAAGAGGTAGTCCGTTTGGAAGTCCTCAAACTGCTTAAAGCTGGTATGATCTACCCTATCTCCGACTCTCAGTGGGTTAGTCCAGTTCAAGTTGTCCCAAAGAAAGGGGGCACTACTGTAGTGATCAACGATAAAAATGAGCTCGTACCTACTAGGACTGTAACGGGGTGGAGAATGTGCATCGATTATAGGAAGTTGAATAAAGCTACAAGGAAAGACCACTACCCTCTACCCTTTCTAGACGAAGTCCTGGAGCGCTTGGCCCACCAAAAATATTTTTGTTATCTCGATGGTTATTCTGGGTTCTACCAAATACCCATACATCCAGAGGACCAAGAAAAAACCACCTTCACTTGTCCCTTCGGGACATATGCCTTTAGAAGAATGCCATTCAGGCTATGTAACGCTCCTGCTACTTTCCAACGCTGCATGTCCGCCATTTTCGCCGGATTAACTGAATCTATTATGGAAGTCTTTATGGATGATTTCTCTGTTTATGGAGAGTCTTTCGATAACTGTCTAAATAATCTCGAACAAGTCCTGCAACGTTGCAAGGAAACAAACCTTATTATGAACTGGGAAAAATGCCATTTCATGGTAACAGAGGGTATCGTCCTCGGACATAGAGTAAGTGATAGAGGGATCGAGGTCGACAAAGCAAAGATTGATGTCATCTCGAAGTTGTCACCTCCGAAGGACATAAGAGGAGTTCGAGCTTTCCTAGGTCATGCCGGGTTTTACAGAAGGTTCATCAAAGATTTCTCAAAAATAGCTAAACCCATGACCCAACTCCTGACAAAAGATGCCGAGTTTATTTTTGACCAAGAATGTATGCAAAGTTTCTCCACCCTTAAAGAAGCACTAATTTCCGCACCTATTCTAAGGGCTCCAGACTGGTCGCAACCCTTTGAAATTATGTGTGACGCAAGTGACTATGCCATAGGGGCCGTTTTAGGACAACGAATCAACAAGAAACCCTATGTCATCTACTATGCGTCCAAAACGCTTGATGAAGCACAAAGAAACTACACGACCACGGAAAAAGAGTTCCTAGCTATCATCTACGCCTTCGAAAAATTCCTCTCTTACCTGATCGGCTCTAAGGTAATTGTCTACACTGACCATTCTGCTATCAGACATTTGATTCAGAAACAGGATGCCAAACCCAGGCTCATCCGCTGGGTATTGATGCTTCAAGAATTCGATCTAGAAATCAAAGATAAAAGTGGTGTAGAGAACGTTGTCGCCGATCACCTCAGTAGAATCGAGGTTGAAGACAAAGATAAAATCCCTATCAGGGACTCTCTTCCTGATGATCAACTTATGAAAGCCACTCATAATTTCCCTTGGTTTGCAGATATCGTCAATTATCTGGCCACAGGGATCATTCACCCGTCTGCTTCTTATCAAGATAAAAGGAAATTCCTTCATGACGTAAAATGTTATCATTGGGATGAACCCTACTTGTTCTACCTCTGTGCCGACGGACTTTTTCGTCGATGCCTTCCAGAAGAAGAAATAACATCGGTTTTGGAACACTGCCACTCCGGACCCACGGGGGGGCACATGGGCGCCAAGAAAACTGCCATAAAAGTTCTACAATCTGGTTTCTTCTGGCCCACCATATCAAAAGACTCACATAATTTTGTCAAATCCTGTGATAAATGCCAATTTTCGGGCAACATATCAAAAAGAGATGAAATGCCTCTTACCATGTGGCAGGAAATTGAGCTGTTTGATGTATGGGGGGTAGACTACATGGGACCTTTCCCCTCATCATATGGTTTCTCGTACATTTTGGTCGCTGTGGATTACGTCTCGAAGTGGGTCGAAGCTGTACCCACTGCATCTAATGACTCCAAACCTGTTGTCAAATTGTTCAAAGATACCATCTTTCCAAGATTTGGAGTCCCAAGAACGGTCATATCTGATGGCGGAACCCATTTTCTGGAACGAAGTTTCGAAGCATTACTAAGAAGATATGGAGTCCATCACAAAGTTGCCACACCTTACCACCCGCAAACTAGTGGCCAAGTGGAAGTATCCAATAGACAGATAAAAGCGATTCTTGAAAAAACAGTGAACAAAAATCGCACTGATTGGTCCACCAAACTTTCTGACGCCCTCTGGGCATATCGTACGGCTTACAAAACACCAATTGGAACAACTCCGTTCCGCTTGGTGTACGGTAAATCATGTCATCTTCCAGTAGAACTGGAACATAAAGCCTGGTGGGCCATCAAGCAACTAAACTTCGACCTTAAAAGTGCAGGAGAGAACAGACAACTTCAACTACAGGAGCTAGAAGAACTCCGCATGACAGCATATCACAGTGCCAGAATCTATAAAGAGCAAACGAAAATGTGGCACGATGGACATCTTAGGAGAAAAGATATCACCGTTGGTGACAAAGTGCTCTTATTCAATTCCAAGCTCAAATTATTCCCCGGAAAGCTTCGAACAAGATGGTCCGGACCCTTCACTATAAAACATATCTACCCAACTGGAGCTGCCATTATCATCAACAACAACGGAGGAGAACGAACGGTCAACGGACACCGTTTAAAAAGATACTACACTCAGGAAGACAAAACACATCAACAAACCCTCGATGTCAGAAACGCTACACCCACAATTTCGTCGAGCCAGTGACGTAAAACCAAGGCGCTTCTTGGGAGGCAACCCAAGACCTGAGTATCAATTTCTCCAATTTTCTAGTTTTATTCTCTCTTAATTTTGTTTTACTTTCTTTAAGTTCTTTCATTACTAAATCTAAAAATACAAAAAAAATATATATACAAATATTTTTATGCTCCAAACGGTCTTAAAACCGTTTGAGACCAAACGGTCCTCAAACCGTTTGGGACCAAACGGTCCTCAAACCATTTGGGACCAAACGGTCTTGAAACCGTTTGGGACCAAACGGTCCTCAAACCGTTTGGGACCAAACGGTCTTGAAACCGTTTGGGACCAAACGATCTTGAAACCGTTTGGGACCAAACGGTCCTCAAACCGTTTGGGACCAAACGGTCTTGAAACCGTTTGGAACCAAACGGTCTTGAAACCGTTTGAATACGATATGTCACCGCTATAAATACCGACCCCGCATCTCCATCTTCCTCTCTTCGAATCTTCGCACTCTACAGTCTTTTCGTGCGCAGAACTTCACCTTTTTGCTTCTGTGCTTCCGCGCAAGCTTCTCATTCCACCTCCCACAAGATTGTCCGGCGACCCCAAGCATGCTGCTCACTCCGCGCCACCTTCGCAGTCGTCGTCAAATAATGTTCTTCGTTGCCGTGCCGTTCTGTCGCCACTATCGCGCCTGTCGCCGTTTCCTCCACCCACCTTCAAACCCTCGCCCCGTTCCACCTTTGCCCCGTTCCACCTTCCCCCCCGCGCCGGCGACCTGCGGCTCCTTGCTCTCCAAGCGGTCCTCAAACCGTTTGGAACCAAACGGTCCTCCAACCGCTTGGAACCAAACGGTCCTCAAACCGTTCGGAACCAAACGGTTTAGACACCGTTTAGGAACTTTTGTGTAATCATGCAGCACATATCGCAGTGCACTCCTTTGCAATTTTGTCTTGATATTGTCTAGCAGATTCGTTGCTAGAATTGCAGATTTCGTCCACAATATCAAGACACAATTGCAAAGGAATGCACTGCGACATCCATAAAGCTCTTGAGTCAGCGCTACAAGGCACCTCAATTCGCATCCACTCTACTCCAATCTCCAGGGGTTACCGCAATTTTGGCTTAACTCGCAGCCCTTGTTCAAATGACTTCTCCACCTATCACTTTCCCACTCTGAGGACAGAGTGTGTGATGAGTTAGGGGGGGGTCATCAGACAAGGGCTAGGTATCAATCTCTATACACCCTTTTCCTTAAAATAAGTCACCTCAACTAACTATAGAATCATGTTAGTCTCTACAAGTTTTTAGCACTTAGACATCAAATGGCGATTTATCAACCACCATCCACTATGGATCCTATATTTTTGCTCTTTATCTGACTCTCCATAGGTCAAAATCAGGGCAGAAATAAGCCGAGATCTCAAGGATGAGAGGGAAATCAGGCAACTTCCAAGTCAAAAAGCTCTGCAAGTGGACCAAAAACCAAATAAGTGCATGCTGAAAAACTTTAAGAACAACTTTCCTCTCTTCAAAATAAAAGAGGCTTGGCCACCCAAAATAAATCCTCATCCCAAAACCCAAGCCTATGAGTTTTTGAATAAAAGCCAGAGAGACGAATAAAATCATGAGAGTTGTGCCACGAATAAGGACCTATATAAAGAACTGATAAAGGGCTCACCCGGCCGGCACATTCCGCTGTCCTCACAAAGGCAGATGCGTCGCGTCCGGTAGTGAAACCCTAAAAGTTCCAAGTATATGAAAAGGCTAATAAAGGACTTGCCCGGCCGGTACATTCAGCTGCCCTCATAAAGGCAGATGTGTCGTGTCCGGTAGTGAGATCCTAAAAAGCATAGACAGCCCCTCCCCCACTCGAAGGGGAGTTACACTTCAAAGCCTTTAGCCAACCCTCATACCCTCTCTAGCTTCCAATAGGTTTCCAGAGAGGTATAAAGTTGATTAGAGTCAACAGCATGCACAAAATAAATGTGGTCCCAAGGCGAACTTTGAGATACGAAAAAACCTGAAACCCAAGCAACTCTCGAAATCCAAAAGGATCAAGGCATGCAATAAGCCTCGATACGACCCCTGGGGAACTCAGGTCAAGAATTGGAGCAAGACTATGGAAATTTTAATCAAGATCGCCGCGCCATTTCATGTCTCAGCTCTATCTAACTTGAGGACAAGCTAGACTCTAAGTTAGGGGGGGTGATAACCTCCTATTTTAGTAGTTTATCTTAGTCTTTTTCTTTAGTTTTCCATACTCTTTCTACATTTATATTGTACTTAAACCTAATTTTACCCCTTTTTGTAAATACATCATCAAACTAACTTTTCCTTTTATAATTGCAGAAAAAGCACAAAAAAATAACAAAAGAACAAACCAGCCCAAGGGTCGAGTAGATCCAAACGGTCCCAAGACCGCATGGAGTCCAAACGGTCCCGAGACCGCATGAAGCCAAACGGTCCCAAGACCGCATGGAGTTCAAACGGTCCCGAGACCGCATGAAGCCAAACGGTCCCAAGACCGCATGGAGTTCAAACGGTCCCGAGACCGCATGAAGCCAAACGGTCCCAAGACCGCATGGAGTTCAAACGGTCCCGAGACCGCATGAAGCCAAACGGTCCCAAGACCGCATGGAGTTCAAACGGTCCCGAGACCGCATGAAGCCAAACGGTCCCAAGGCCGCATGGAGTTCAAACGGTCCCGAGACCGCATGAAGCCAAACGGTCCCAAGACCGCATGGAGTTCAAACGGTCCCGAGACCGCATGAAGCCAAACGGTCCCAAGACCGCATGGAGTTCAAACGGTCCCGAGACCGCATGAAGCCAAACGGTCGCAAGACCGTTTGACGCCAAACGGTCCCAAGACCGTTTGACGCCAAACGATCTCAAGACCGTTTGACGCCAAACGGTCCCAAGACCGTTTGATGCCAAACGGTCCCAAGACCGTTTGACGCCAAACGGTCCCAAGACCGTTTGACGCCAAACGGTCCCAAGACCGTTTGACGCCAAACGATCTCAAGACCGTTTGACGCCAAACGGTCCCAAGACCGTTTGAGCCCAAACGGTCTCCAAACCGTTTGGATCTCACTCAAAGCCTATAAATAAGACCTCAGGGCCGTTCAGGGGGAGTCCAGACGTCCAGAGGCTGTCTCTCCACTACCAGAACAACTCCATCCTTCACTAGAGGCTGCCGGTCTGAGACTCACGTCCATTGCAAGCTACGTTGCTCTCTCATCAATAAGGAAGGTGAGAGGAGAAGATCCGTCATCAAGCAAGCTACAAGGGGTGGAGATCGTTGCTCTCTCCACCAAGGGTTCAACCTTCTCTCCTCAGTGGAGATGATGTTCTTTCTATCTCTTCTTGCCTCCTTCTTTGTTGCTCCCTCTATGAGGAGCGAGTAGTTCCATCCACTGGGGCGCAGGGACTAGCCCCGCTGCCCATGTTTTGTATTATGTACTGTAAAAAAGATGTTATCATTTCGTTTTAATACTAAATCGTTTCACACATGCTTGAATGATGGCCACGTTCTTGTATGCATTTATTGTCTTTCGTTGTGGTTTGTCTACGACCGCTATCGAGGCTTGAATACCGATTTAGTGTTGGTTTCTGGTGTGTGTATCCACCACGCATCCGTTTCGGTGTCTAGAAGTGTATCTCAAAGAGTGGAGTAAACTCACTATCATCTGGCACACTCCCATCTGTATGGAAGAGACCTTTGGTAAGTCGAGGAACACACTTTGCGAGGGGAATGATGTAAAGCATGTGACCATTCGTTCGGGGATGGCTGGCGTTGCATCATTCCCGCACTTCTCGTAGCTAGGTTATCCCTCACCGGAACCTAGGCCTACAAAGACGCTATTCGATTTGGTAATTATCGCTCGCTTGTTAGTTTTAGATGCACGTTTCTTGAGGTTGAGTAAGATTCTCTCTTCGGAGACTACATCCTTCAGTGACGCGTAGTGATGTACCGCATGAGAGTTACTTAACCCTTGGAGGATGAGATGCATTGCCCTTTTCTTATATGGGCATTGGTCTTGTGGAACATCGAAGGGTGCAATGCATCGCTCTTGTCTTATGTGGGCATCGGTCTTGTGGAACACCCTTGGATGCAACGCATCGCTCTTGTCTTATAAGGCATCGGTCTTGTGGATACATCCATGCACCTAGCTTATAAGTCTTGCTTAGTACATATACAATGCATGTGTAGCGGTGGTAAATACCTGCTTAACCCCAGTGATTCATCATCATTTGTTAGCTCTTAAGATTTACTTGCTTTATTTACTTTCTTGCTTTACTTTCTTTGTACTTAGTTTAAAACAACCAAATCAAACTTTCGATCTAAATATCAATCTTTAAGTTGTTAAGTAAAGACTAAACGTTTTCCATCTTGACTTCGTCAAGACCGTTGTCCCGAGGATTCGACCCTTAACTATACTACGATAAGACTTCCACATGTCTTAGCACATGTGGGTGGAGTTCTTACCATAGTACTAGCAAGGCTAAACTTAGAGACTCATCATCTCTAGGATTTTTAGTGGTAAGTAAAACTGCCATCATTCAGTCATCTAATCTTGTGATCATTCCACTTCATTTTTCCATAATCCACCTAAGAATTGGAAGTAAAGTACAGTTTTAATTCTTTCTTGTGTGCATAGCATTTAGATAGGAATTGCATTGATATTTTCCATACTTTTGCATAAAAAGAGAAAAATATAGGGATTCATGCACATCACCTTTAGGTGCATGCCATGTAGTTGCACTCATGACTTTCATGTTTATCATGCATAAAGTACATCATGTATCTCAATTTTTCCTCAAAAGTGATCTAAACTGTTCCATACCTTCGAAATATTGCAAAGATTTCCAATCATGAAGAAAACAGCCCAATACATGTATCTCTAAGCAATTATGGATATGTGGGCTACAAGAAAAAAAAGGAGAAGAAATTTTTTTTCTTTTGAAAATCTGAAAAAATTGAGAAAAGAAAAAAAGAAGAAAGAGAATTTAGAAGGAAATGGAACAAGAGGGAGAAAGGAACATGATATCACTCGCATTATAGGAAAACTGAGTACATGATGTGGCTTCAGTAGATTTCCATCTCATTTTGAGGTGGAAGGTTAGGGCATGCATCATTTCACCCAAATTAGGCATTAGGGCATTTTTATTGTGCATTTGCATCACGTAGGACATTTTGTTTTATGCATATTGAAACTGTGCAATACTTCCAAGTTCTTCCATGAACCACCCATTCCATCCACCCATTGCTCGGATTGGTAGGCCACCGTAAATTTCTCCTCCCTAATGATTATCAGGAGAACTGCTTCCATGTAGATGGTAGTTAGGGCGAGCAATGTAGTGTAGGCGATCACAAGATGCACCAATGTTGAATCGGCGAATTTTATTATGTTAACTGCCTTATGTGATAGTGTTCATCGGTTTGAAGGATAATTTCTCTTATTGATGATTATTGTCGCCTTTAGGGTAATTACTATTGTGTGGTTAGAGAAGGCCGGTTTGCGAACGTTCAGTGGGAGTCACATGAGATGTGGGTTGGTGTGTTGTTTTTTTTTAGTTGACATCGGCAAGTCTATTCTAAGGATCAGTTGCTCGAGGGTGAGCAATGTTTAAGCTTAGGGGAGTTTGATGCGATGATTTTGAGTCGCATTTATAGACCTTTTTCATATGTGTTTTGTGCTCTAATTACTCATTTTTATGGATAATATTGCATAATTCACTCATTTTGGTCTTTGCCATCATTCTATGTCAAATCCCCTTTGTTTTACCATTTTGAGCATTATTTATTATATTATCATAATTTGTGTGGATTTACTTGGTCTTATTGTGAAATTTCAGGAAAAACAAGTATTTGCTTCCGTCAATACCATCGACGGAAGTCGATACCATCGATCAAGCCACAGGTTGCCAGCCGAGAGGAGCAGCACAGAGTCGATACCATCGACACTCAAGTCGATGGTATCGAGATCCCTTCAGATTGCTGGCGAGGTCTCCGTCGATACCATCGACCCAAGTCAATGCCATCGACACATTGAAGCTACAGCGTCGCTAAACGACAACAACCGACACTAAAGAGAGTCGATACCATCGACCCAAGTCGATGGTATCGAGATGACCACAGGCGCTCAGACGAAAAGAAAAGAAGCTGCCGCTAATACGCTGGGTCGATACCATCGACCCACGTCGATGGTATCGACGCCGACAGATATGCGTTGGATTCGTTTTGATCTCGATCGGACGGCTGGAGTTATTTGACGACCTAATTAGGGACTTATACCTAATGATGGACGCCCACACGAGGAGATCATCTCATTTTGCATTGCACGAGTGTCGAGGAAGGAGAAAAAGGAGAACGGAGGCCAGAAGCTCATCCCGGGTGATTCAGACGCTGCCGAAGATGAATTCCACCACCGACAGGCGGGGAAGCTTGTATTCTACGCCAATGATCTACCGGTTCTTCTCCGTTCAGGGGTTTTCCCACTTGTTTCACGTTTTTCTTATGAATTCCCCTATTTCTACCATGTATTCGTGCGAGATGAACATGAGAGGCTAAAACCCTCCATCTTTAGGACCGGGAGTAGCCCGGGAATGCATTGTATGACAATTTTATATTGATAATTCATATTTTCTCTCTCAAATCCGTGGTATAGTTTCGTTTTCTCCATATATATTGTTATGCTTGATCACCATAATAATAGCTTAATGCCCTTAATCACTTCGACAGAAGGATTAACGGTTGAAAAGAGACGAAACCTACATTAATCAATAAAACCCTTGACAAAGGAGTTGTAAAATTAATGGTGGGAACTGAGAGATCGTTTATAATGCGCTTAGTTTAGGGGAATGATTACTACGACGGTGGAATCAACCTAAACCTAAGTAGTGAGTTACACCACGACAGTGGGTAATTCTATTTTCAGGCCACTACCCGGATAGAGAGAGAAGAGTGAGGAATTATATAAAACCTAATACAATGTTGACCCGCGGCGAAACCGCAATCCTAAAGATATCCTTTTGAATTGATTAAATTAACCTTTAATCAATTGTTTTCTTTGTTTCATTTTATTTTCTTTTAATTTCGACAACAAACCTTACTTTGTTTTTCTGGCCTAGCTGATTGCGATTAGTTAGTAGAAGTCTCCAATAATTCACGTATCCCTGAGTTCGACTCAGGCCTCACAAAGGCCTATATTACTCGACGCGTATACTTGCGTTTAAGCGCGTAGTAAAATACACGTCAATGTTCTTCTATTTATGGAGGCTAAAGTGGACATGCTCCCTGAGTTGAAAAAAATTTCTTAGAGCTTTCAGAGAACATACGGGGCTGCACATTTATGTGAATAAAACTCACCTCTACCTCTCAAAGAACTATTACCAGATGGTAGATAGACTGCAAGAAGCTATGGGCGTGAAGTTGGGCAAGTTCCCAACTAAATATTTGGGCTTTCCGCTTGCAGGTGAAAATTTACAAGTCAAAGATTTTGCTGATTGCATTGATAGACTAGATGAGATGATTGCATGGTGGCCTACTCATAAGACATCTATGGCGGGACGGGCAACTCTTATTAGAGCAGATATTGAGGGTCTTCTCATCTTCTGGGTGCAACAAGGAGAGATACCGGACGCAGTGCTTGACATGATGGAAATGAAAATAGCCAAATTCATCTGGGCGAGTGAGTTCTATCCTATGCATTATGCTAGGTTGGGCTTACCTGAGGAGGGAGGCTTGCAGCTTAAAACACCTCGTGATATTGCCAGACGGGGGACACTAAAGTGAATCATAGTGTATCAAACACGTGGCTCTGTTTGGGGGAGATGTATGAGAGAAAGATATCTGCAAGGGCTGGATTTCCAGCCAAGAACCCGGGAAGGGTTAACACGCACTATCCAAGTGATGAGGAGTGTATGGACACAAGTGAAGCATCTATTTACTATCAATCATAGGGGGGAGAGGCATACGATAAATCCAAAGGCTGATCTATGGGAAATCACTAGAACAAGAGCTGAAAAAGATGAAATAATGGAGCAAATATGGGCTGGAAAACACGTTCCTAAATGGTCAGTATGCATTTTCAAGATCCTGCATGGAACCTTAGCGACCTTGGACAAAGTGCAAAAATGAAACAACAATATATCTCCTATTTTTTTGCTGTGCAAAGAGGAGGAGAAGTCCCATGAACACCTCTTTGGTGGCTGCAAATTTACTAAAGATGTATGGGGGCAAGTTTGCAAGGAGTTCCACCTGCGAATTGAGCTGATTGATGATACCAGGAGGAAGGTCAAGCGCTGCAGCAATAGTGATAGAAAGATGCTCTTGTTGGCGGCTCTATGCTTCTATATCTGGACTGAAAGAAACACGTGCAAACACGGAGGAGTAGCTAGGAGTGTGAGTACTATTATTGCTAAAATTTGTAAAAGTGTAAAAAAGAAACTACATGTTAGCTAGTGGTGTGAGTTGCTCACGTGGATGATGTATAGCGAGCATAGGGGCTATATGTAACTCTTGACCCCCTACAATTGTAGGGGGTAGTCGGAATATATTTACCTGATTCCGATATATACATACATAAATACATATATACATACATACATACGTGTGTGTGTATATATATATATATACGTATATATACATATATATATATATATATATATATATATATATATATATATATACACGGAGTCAGGCTAGAATACACTCGAGTGTACGGATCACACGAATACACTCAAGTGTGTTTGTATATCAAGACTATTTTTTTCAAAATGTAAGCCATTGATCTTCACCGTCATACTATAACTAGGCTACATACAAATTTTGAGCCCATTTGGATGAGTGTAAGTCACTCATCCAAGGGCAACAAAATCAATGCGCGAAACTAATTTGAAATGCATAATTTTTGCGGTCTTCATAACATGAGCTATACATATCCAAATGTGCTCAAATTTTGCGTATGAGTTGTTCACGAGATGTTTAAGAAGATCAACGGATTAGATTTTCAAAAAAAACATTGCATCATGAAAAACTACTTGAGTGTATTCCGCTCCGGATACACTCGAGTGTATTCTAGCCTGACTCTATATATACGTATATATATATATATATATATATATATATATATATATATATATATATATATATATATATACGTATATATATATACATATATATATACATATATATATATGTATATATATATATATATATATATATATATATATATATATATATATATATATATATATATATATATATATGAGATGAAATGTGATTGTCGGACGTACTGTACTAGTGCGGGAAACGATGGGAGGATGGAATGAGATTGGACAGAAGAGTTAATTTGAGATTTTTCGGCTTCTGCATGGAGTTAACTCACGTGGAGTTAATTCACGTCAAAGAAAACAGCTGAGACAAACTTTTGCATACTCTTAAGAAAACATGTGTGTAGGGAGGTATAGGGATGGCTGTGTGTAGCGTTACTCTTCTTTAGGGCCCCATTTGGTTTGCGGGATCCTCCATATGATAGGATTTCAATCCTTCAATTCAGTGAAATATCATGTTTATTTGTGCAAAAGCTCTGAAAGCATTGTATTTAAACATTAATAGAGTTCCAAGCAGTCACGACATTCATGTTCAGCAAGAACCTAAGATATTTGTGCGGGACAAAACCCCTAGCGGTCCCTGATGCCTGTCCGCAACACAACCGACCGACCGACTTTCTGTTGAATAAAATTTTGGATTTTATGTCGTTACATGCAACAACGACAGGTGTAATGAATTAACGATTACATGCCAGATCCAGATAAGAAAAAGAAGAATAAATAATGCAGGAGAAAATAAATTGAGTTAGGAACCTGATGAGATCGTTCGTTGACCAACGAATAAGTTTTACTTAAAGAAATCAGCGCCCCTCAGTCCTCCAGGACAGGCACCATTCCCCCAGTCGACCCGGTCACGAACCTGAGGAGAAACATCATGTTCGCGTAGATGACGAACATATACACCACCACCAGTGCAGCCCAACAACCACCGTCTGACTGGTTGCGTCTTGACAAACAGGAGCGACGGCGGCAGACTCCGGGATTAGGGCTAGCAAAACACTTGCATGAATGTCGGTGTTCAAAAAGATACCCCACTAATCCTATTCCACAAGCCCGGGCCAACCCGGCATGGCGCGCGCGTGTGTGTGTTTGTGTTGTGGTCACCCCACCCACCAAGGAGGTGAGCTTATGTGTGTGTTTTGGTCACCCCATCAACCAAGGAGGTGAGCGCGTGTGTGTATTGTGGTCACCCCACCCATCAAGGGGGTGAGTATACCTTCCTCTTAGGACCCCTTGGACACTAGTGGCCCATGTGATCCTACATATAATGACCACAAAAGTTCTAGGAGTGAGCAATATAGATAAAACTTCTTTGCCATTTGCACTTCTTTGCCATTTGCACTAGAGTACTAGTTGTACTACATTGGGCTTAACCCATGCCATATATCTAACACTTCCATCTACTCCCGACTTCAATTTGCACAGGCGCCCCACATCTTCAGGCCTCCGTTGCCCTCTCTTGCTCGGCGATCTCATCTTCTCTCCCATTGTTGTTCCTTCCCGTCACTACTTCTCCAGCTGGTGTTCTTCCTTCACCTCACTGCTTCTCCGGCTAATGTTCTTCCTATCAGGTTGGGTCTTCAAAATTCTTCTCCGCTCTAGCGGTCCTTCAATTCGCGCAGCTTCTTTCTGATTTCTTTTTGGTTCTGTAGACATTGCTTCAAGCTATCAGCCTCCAAAATCCTCCTTCGAGCCAGGTAGTTCCCCCATTGATTGGTACCACAGCAGCGCCTGAAACTATCTTCTATAAGAAACAGTCAGCGTTTACATTCGCTTTTGCTTGGTTGGTAATACCATCCTTAGTCCTATCCAAACATAAGATCAGACAACATATATGCATTCCCGTCAGTGTACATTAATTCCTATCTTTTTTCTTTACCAAACCTATATCAATCCACCCGGCCAGCGTAGTCTGGGCGGTCAAGCCAGCGCGCCCCTCATGAAGGGTCGCTGGTTCGATTCCCCGCTCGGGTCAGCTGTATTTACCAACCTCTTGGGTCATCCGGGCTCTGGCACCTGTTTGGAGAGGGGGTGGGCTTCGGCCCATGCAGATCAAAAAAAAAAAATTCCTATATCAATCCTTTCCATTAAACTAAACGCAACCTAGGTGTCATGATGTTGGACTGCCTAAACAATGTATAACTCGTTTTGATTTTAATTTTGGATTTATCTGAATGGAATGTTGTGGTTCTATCACACATTCAACATCGTATTTTAAGTACTAATATATATACACATATGATTATATTACCATACATGAAAAGGTAGTGCAACCTAAAAAAACATATGCAACATCAGTCTAGATAAAAACATTTAGATGCAGTAATGCTAATAAGATTTTGCATAGGGAAGGAAAAGAACAGCCAGCCAGCCTGCCAGACAAGGACAAACTCGCACCACAAATCGAAAATGATTTGGTAACACGCGGTTACCATCAAGTGCAGCTCACGCGCAAACAAGAAGGTGGTTTTGAGAAATTTTGAGAAGTTTTGCCTTTTTGAAGGTGGTTTTGGTAGGTGGGCAATGAGTGCCGTGACGATGTTTAATTGGATAGGTAAATAGAGGTTATGTAATTGATAAATAAATTTGTTTTGCTTATAATTTTGAACCGTGGTGAATTTTTTGACGAAATAAAACCATTGGATTCGTTATGAAAAATGCATTCCAACAAGACTAATATTGATATATTTTTAACAAAAAAATATAAAAATAATATGAATCGGTTATTCTTGATGTCAATTAATCATCTTTGGGTGTGTCATTAGCCATTTATGGGTGCCAATAAGTTATTTGGGTGTCATTATGTTATTTTGATTGTTGATACCTTATTTGGGCGTCATTTTAAACTTATGGGTGTCAATGAATCATTTTAGGCGCCAATTACCTTATTTGAGTGTCGTTAGCCATTTGTGGCGTCGTTATAATTTTAGGTGTCAGTGAACCATTTTAGGCGTCAAATAACCATATTTGTGTGTCATTTGCCATTTATAGGTGTCATTAGCCATTTGTGGGCGTCATTATAATTTTAAGTGTCAGTAAACCATTTTAGACGTCAAATAACCATATTTGGGTGTCATTAGCCATTTATGGGTGTCATTAGTCATTTGTGGGCGTCGATATAATTTTAGGTGTCATTGAACTATTTTAGGCGTCAAATGACCATATTTGAGTGTCATTAGCCATTTATGAGTGTCATTAGCCATTTATGGGTGTCATTAGCCATTTGTGGGCGTCGTTACAATTTTAGGTGTCATTGAACCATTTTAAACGACAAATAACTATATTTGGGTGTCATTAGCCATTTATGAGTGTCATTAGCCATTTGTTGGCGTCGTTATAATTTTAGGTGTAAGTGAACTATTTTAGGCATCAAATAACCATATTTGGGCGTCATTAGCCATTTATGAGTGTGCACTATCTTTATGCTTTTGGGTGTAAATGCACTATTTTGAGCGTCAATTAACCATTTTTAGGTGTTAATAACAATTTATGAGTATGAACACCATAGTTGGTTGTCAATTAACTTATATATATATCAATTTTTTATTTTTTTATCTCAAAAATATGTCAAATATTATGTTTTTTAGCATGCATTTTTCGTAACTAAACCAACGGTTTTTGTTTCATTAAAAACTAATTACAGTAAAAGTTATAAGCAAAACAAATTTATTTGCCTTTTATATAGTTCCAAAAAAACGGCCCAATCACCGACTGCCACGTGGTGTCAATCTGGCACGTGAGCGTCATGCAGTAATGCTAATAAGATTTTGCACGTGCATAGGGAAGGAAAAGAACAGCCAGCCTGCCTGCCTGCCGGACAAGGACAAACTGGCGCCACGAATTGAGACTGAGGAAACATGCAATCAAACACGTGTGCGACGTACACCACTTTTGGTTGTTTGATCACGAACGCGGCGCCGCTGCATGAGCACCTCCTCTCCTTTGCTCTATCGGTAGATGCATTCAGAAATCTAGATAATCGTTAAATTGATTCTTGAAACGAAACTTTAGCTAGCTGTAGAGTCCTGTTCGACTGCTGGACGTTTCTTTCGCCGTAGTATGGAATCGAAGGCCAGCATGATTCACTGACTGAACACCGTACCATGTCATCAAGCGACCGGACACCGAGTGCAGCTCCCTCCGCCGGCGGCACGGGTGATGGCGCCGGTCCTACACCGGGGAAGCCGATGACCATGGGGTCTACGTTGATGGAAATGGGCACGGAGATGCTGCAGTCGATGGGGCCCTGCCGCCAGATTCGGCAGCACGCATGCACCTTCGCTCTATATTCGCACGATCTTTCCCGGCAGATGGAGGTACACCTCTTCGCCACCCGCCTCAACGAGGACGTCCTCCAGTGCGCCGTCTACGATTCCGACGACTCCACAGCGAGGCTCATCGGTATACATAAAACTACACACGGGATCATCTATACATAAAACTACACACGGGATCTCCACCCAATGATATGTGGGTGGAAATGAGCTCATTCTTATTGTTCCTTCATCCACTCTTCTTGGGAATAACCTACTTGGGGCTTACCCAAGGAGAATCTAAAATGGGGTAGATAAACCCTAGTATGAGAAATTTAATGACCTCTAGATGGACCACTTCTTTCATGTTGGGGTTCAATTTGTATTGAGGGTCTTTGAATGGTTTGTAGTCCTCCACTATTGGGATTTTGTTCATGCAAATAGCTTGATTAAATCCTATCAGACCAGTGATTTTGTATTACAAGGATGCCTTCCTTTTTCTAAGCTTGATGATCATCCTGTCTTCTGAATGGTGAGGGTTGCTTGCAATCGGTCTTTAGTTACTTCACTATCATTTCTAAGATGGGATAGCTTGTCAATACAATATTGTAAGAAGACTTC